>OX104117.1:50309966-50909966 GCA_944474755.1 Limnoperna fortunei
TATTCCTTCATATCTACCGAGTTACATAAAATTCTGATTAGTAGTATCAGAATTCAAAGGGCATAAATCCTGCAAAAACAAGTGTGGACTGTGAGCATGCTCACAAAGGGATACCCCCCGCTTTGCTTCAAGTCCAAATATCTCCCCTGAATAATATCCGACAGCGACGAAAATTCTACATCTACATATGATGTACTTCCTTCATGTAAAGTTTCATCAAAATCTGTCAAACGGTAAGGAGGAGTTGGGCTTACGAGGTCCTGCACTGAATACTATATTTTAAAAGTCTAAGTCCAATTATCTCCCCTGAATAATATCAGACAGCGACGAAAATTCTTCATGCACATCTACATATGATGTACTTCCTTCATGTAAAGTTTCATTAAAATCTGTCAAGCGGTTTAGGAGCAGAAGTGCTTACAAGTGATGTGGACAGACAGAGAGACAGACAGACAGACAGACAGGGTGATTCCTATATACCCCCCAAACTAGTTTGCGGGGGGTATATTATCTGATCATACTTTTCCTTTTGATATGCACCTCATATGGTGTCTTTTATTCTTACAGATTGTTCTTCAGAAGTTAAAGAAGAAAAGGGGTATTCCTTTTTTAGTTTTTCATACAGTATTATGAGAAATTTCTCAGTTCAAAGATGCATTACTCCATATAAATATATCTTAGTATAATTTCCAGTCAATATGCACAAATAAATAATTGGTTTCCTACCAAGTTAAACAAAACTTTGATGTCTAGTTTTACAGCATACAAAAATGGGACTGACAGACAGACTGACACATGTCCAATAAATATATCCATGGCAACTTCGTTGTAGAATCTTCTTACCATGGCTATCATCAATTGCTCTATAATTTTAATATTTAGCGGTCATTAAATCATTTGTAATCACAAGATAAACTGTTAAAAAATGTAAGAATAAAATAATTGACTTTTTATACTCTTTTTTTTAATATTTGAAATGTGATGAAACTGTAATTTCAAGATTATCAGAAAATCAATATCAAAATACAGTATTAACAGAAAATATTAATGGTAGCCAGCATTACAAAATGTAAGCATCCTCGGTTTTTCTGGTGAAGGAATATGGTGATTTTATTCATGTAATAAAACAATAAATGACTTCGATTGTTAATATTATCATGGCTATTAGCTGTAGTGCCATTTTGTAAAATATTATCAGATCTATCAGTTGTACTGGTACGAGTAATAGGAATAATCTTAACATGTTACCTCAAACTAGAGGCTCCTAGGAGCTGAGATCGCTCACCTGAACCTGAAACTTTTTTTTCTTTTTCATTGAGCTTTCCTTTCCTACATGGAATAATGTCTATCACTTTAGCAAAAATCATTCGTTTGACATTTAAATGGAATAATTCCTATAAATAGTTGTCCAACACATGCACCAATAATCATTTTTGAAGAAGTTGATGAGCTGAATAATTTTAAATAGAAAAGATTTTTTCTAGCTCTTCTTGAAAAAAAAAGACAAAAATCAACAATTTTGACAATTTAGAGGCAATATCTCCTATCACTGTCACCTCATTTCAGAATCTTGTAGAGCTTTTGATGCTGAGGAAGGATGTTCACTTCAGATTTCTTGTGTCTGTTATAATTTTTAAACTACATGTATAAGCCCAAACTATATCTTGAGCCCGTTTTACTTTAAACCCAGGCAGGGGGCCTCAGTGGCAGAGTGGTTAAGGTAGTTTGTCTACTATTGATCACATGGTCTGTCAACACTGAGATTGGGGGTTCCATTCTCACTGCAGGCAGGGTGTACTCGACTCCAATCTTAATTGACAAGGATTGCCAGTGTTCCTACCGCAGAACGTGGGTTTTCTCCATGTACTCTGGCTTCCTCCCCCAATAAAAACTGGCTGCTTTGATATAGCTGAACAAGTGTGGACACAGAACAACGTCTCGCATCAGTAACGAAAATAAATTTCGTCATAAGCATTATGTAAATAGCATTAGTAGCAGCCTGTATACCAAATATTGTCACCATACATTGCATAGTTACAGAGGAACTGTCCTAATACAAAAATTTTAACATAGTCGCTGGACTGTGAAATTGAGGTCAAGATCAGATGGCACCTACCAGACAGTCATGTACATGTACTAGTCATCAGCAACCTATATACCAAATATTGTCATCCTACCATGCGTGATACAGAGGAACTGTCGTAATCCAAAAACTTTAACAGTCGCTGGACTGTAAAATTGAGGTCAAGGTCAGGTGACACCTACCCGACAGTCATGTACTAGTTATCAGCAACCTATATACCAAATATTGTCATCCTACCATGCGTGGTTACGGAGGAAATGTCGTTACCCAAAAACTTTAACGTTGTCGCTGGACCGTGAAATTGAGGTCAAGGTCAGGTGACACCTACCAGACAGTCATGTACTAGTCATCAGCAACCTATATACAAAATATTGTCATCCTACCATGCGTAGTTACAGAGGAACTGTCGTAACCCAAAAACTTTAATGTAGTCACTGGACCATGAAATTGAGGTCAAGGTCAGGTGACAGATGACTGACTGGCAAATACTCATCATAAGCTACCTCTGAACCAAATATGATGGACCTAGGGCTTGGGCTTTCAAATATATGAAGCAAGATGTCCAAGTGTTTACGCCGCCGGATTCCCATACATATGTCTCACCTCCAGCGATGACATAAATTGCTGAAAGTGGTGTCAAAACAACATTCAAATCAAATTCAAGTAAACCAAGGCTGCAATGTTGGTTGGCCAGTTGTCAAGATTTTTGCAATTTCACTAGACACCCTAAAGATGATGTGTGCAATGTTTCAATGCACTCCTTTCAGTGGTTTTAGAGAAGATTAATAAAATCAATTTAAATTGATTAAAATTTATTTAAAAACTGTTCAAGGGGAATATTTCCTAAATGACTGAAAGGACAAAAAAGTCATTTTTGTAGCTCTCATAAAACAGAACAATTTAGCAATGCTAACTTTTTCTCTAGTTCTAATAATTTTCACAATTTTGAGGAAAAATGGCAAAAATCATCAATTTTGATGATAAAGCAGCAAAAACTCCTACAAGGGGTCATCGTACAACTTCCACTCAATGGAGAGTTTTGTGGAGCTTTTGATGCGGAAGACAAAAAGTCTCTTCAGTTTTCCTGTATCTGTTATACTTTTTTAACTATGAACCACTGTATTTTAACACGCTTGTTTTATTTAAAGCCAAGGCGTCCATTTTGGTTGGTCTGCACTCATGCATGATCAGTGCAAACTTGGTAGATGACATTTTACTGATTATGTTTGCAGACAAAGCAATCTACTCAGTGCTTGTGGAGGAGAAGATTTTAAAAGAAAAGTTAACAATGATGACTGATGACTAGGACAGACGCCAAGTGATGGCAACAGCTCACCTGACCCAAAGGCTAAAAATACAAAAAGTCAAATGGTACGTACATGTATCTGCCTAATTATACTACTTAAAAAATAATCGATTAATAATATTATGAATAATCTTCCATTGACATCATGCTCCATCCAAAATATATGGTTTTGCTACAGTTCTTCCTTGCCATATGTTATCAAAACATCTCTAAGCTGTGCATATTTTTACTTATTATTTGACCTTACACATGTACATGTCGCTACAAGCTGTAATTTTTATTTATTAACTTGTCATGCCTCATGGCTATCACCTGTATCCCTAAATATTTTCTATTTACACAAACAATATCAACTGTGACTCTGTTATCATTATCCACCGTTATATGCTGTACCTCTACTTTCTACAATCTTACCATGACAAACATCTGTATCACCCATTTGTTCCTCAATCTTTGCCAGGTCTGATCCTCCTACTAATGCAACTGCAACTCTTTCCTTTAATTTTTCCAAAAACTGAGTCATTTTGGGGGTTATTTTCTGAAATTCCAACATATTTACAATTGGCAACAGCTTGCAACACATGCACAAATACATATTTTATGCTCTAATTATATCAAATCCAAGATGTACTTTATATGCTTCCATGCTAATTATATGATGGAGCATAAGGCAATATCAGTTAAAAGGGTTCAGTTGAAATTAACAAGCAGAAACCATTTGTGGTTCAAAATAAGAAATGTACTAGTAGTAACATTGGACACTTTCAATTATTTACAATAGGATAAATATATAGATAATGTTATTAGTCATATCTGATAATTTTCTGAGTTACAAGTTGAAAGCCCTGGTAACAATGCATATAAGATCCCAGGACCAGAGCAGCTTCCAAGAGTTCCCTATTGAGAAGCAGGTGAGAGAGATGCCAATGGAGTCACCAGGCAGACTCAAACATATGCATTTTACCGGGTCAATACTCACAGCCACCATTATGAATCAAGCATACACATTTCACTTCTAGTGGCAATCAGAAATGGAAGTGGTGGTGACCATTTATTTTTGAGTTTTTGTGGTATGAGGTTGGTAGGTACAAGTGATACTTCTCATGGATAGTCTTGTGGTCATCTGACAGTATTAAGTCTATTACCGTATACTAGTAAGTGGTCTTTTTAGCGCGAGGAAAATTTAGCATTTCTGTTAAAAAAACTGTGTGAGTTTATTTTGGCATAATGTAATGTTTGCGGTCCGTAATCATAATGAATTACTTTATCATTTGTCTTAATATTTCGCGCCTGTTTATTTTCGCATTTCAACTTCTACCACTAATAAAGCGAAAAATTAAATCACAATGAAAAATACCACTTATACTGTAGTTCACTTTTTGTTTCAGAATGAACACAAGAATGGGTCATACACGTATATGTAGTGGGGCCAAGTATCAAGTTGGAATGCCCACAATACACAAGGTATACTACACACTCAAAATGTGGAAGCCATACACTCAACTGAAAGCTAAGGCAACATGTATATGATGAACCAACACCTACTTTGCTTGCTCACAGAAAAACAAAGAAAAGCTCAACTGGAGCCCCATGGTTTTCAACAGAAGATTGGCTGCATAGTTACTATTATTTATGACAATTGTTTTGCAGGTATCAAACTCAAATTTCTGATCTACATGTACATGTATTCAACACAGTGGTGGAAAAATGTTCTCCTTAAGGTCAAGCCCAGGGCTTTTAAAAATTTTAAATGCCCAAGCCCAGCTGTTTTCATTCAAAGCCCAATTCATACCAAGATATTTTGTAACTGGTATATAACAATAAAATGTATGCATTCTATTAATTTAAAATATTATTGATATTTGACATTGTTGTATTAGCAATTTCGTCTGTAATAAAAACAGTTTATGTTATCAAGATGTTTTTTTTATTGCATGTAATAAAGTATTGGTTCAGAGTTAGTAGATTTTAGTCTTTAAGATGGTTTGAAAGTTCAGACTCGTTTTTTACGATCATACTTTTTATCTTTAGATTCACGATAATCATCATCGTCATCAGTGAACTTTCTTTTATTCTGTTCCGATCCTGTGGTCACGTTCCGTTTACTTGAAGTAAACTTGAACTTGAAGAGCCACATTTATCATTTGCGACCCTATCAACTACCTTTAATAAAGCAACAAGTAAGCGCTTAAATCGAAACCATAAAACCGGTTACTTTCAAACACCGAAATGATTTGGATTCTAATTTGAATATTCATTAATTTATTTCCGATATCGTAAATAGACTAAACCAGGAAGTAATCTCTCAATATTATTAATTGATATTTTTCTGATAAATTTGATTAGAGTAAAGCCTGTCACATGACATGCTGTATTTGGTAAGGTTCTTTGAAAACGGCTGATAGGAAAGTGATGTTGCACGGTTATATTTAGAAAACATGATATTGCACGGCTATTTTTAAATAATTGGAATTCCCCTTTAAACAGCCAATCAGAATGACTTCTGTCTGTTTCCGGTTTGAAAGTTAGGAAAGTATGTACATTGTGAAAAATTGCAAATATTTCAATATGTTGCATGTATTTTTGTATTTATAAATCTTTTAAATTGAAAGTTTTCATAATTTCAGATGATATTGAAATGAAATGTGATATTTTCGTACATGTGACAAAACCCACCAAAACAGTAAACTAATCAAAAGAACGTTGAACTAAATTCCTTTAAAATACTAGTATATACAGATGTGCATAAAAATATCAATTAATAATATACCAATTGTAGCCTTTAACTACGGTCGATATGAAAAATATCGACATGAGATAACATATCGACCTCCAACTTCGTTGTCGGTCGATATGTTCTCATGTCGATATTTTTTCATATCGACCTAATTTAAAGGCTATAATTGTATAATGTTGTTATGCTAAAATTAACACAAAATTAAAGGCAAACTATCAATCAAGATGTAAAATGAAATTAAAGAAACATTTTTTATTTGAAAAGAAAGGCCTGACAGACTTTTTTCTATGGAAAAATCGTGCCCCTAGATACAACTGCACTGCCCCGGGCGTCAGACTAACACATTTTTCCACCCCTGCAACACCCATGGGCAAATACCACAGGACAGTCATATACAGGGTACAGAAAAGTGTGATAAATTGGTAGTCTGGGTGAATTATTTGGACCAGATATACAAGTATCTTCTGTGAAGCATTGGGCGACTTAAGGAAAATAACTGAAATAACAGGGCCACTTTGACTTAATTTGCTTTTGAGGTGCCTTAGGGCGACTTAAGGCCCCAGTAGGGCATTTGTGTTGCACACGTACTTCACCCATTGTGGTGAGCCTTGTAAATGCCACATCACTTTGGAAAAAATTTTTGCTTTTATTTTTTTTTTATTACATATTTTACCTTTTTATTACACAAAACCAATAGGAATAAAATTGATACGATAACCTGTCCATGTTTTATTACAAATTGTCCTTGACTTTTGCTAAGGGAATTTTACATAAGTCAGCCATTTTTGTTTGTAAAGGGATCTTGCATGGTTTACAAATGTTTGTTTGCTTTCGGGACCCTCAATGGTATTGTAACGTGTAACCGAGCCAAAAGTGGGCTATGGTATTTAACACTTGGGTACGAATCTGCTGTAAGTCAGATTGATCTGTGGAATCCTGTTTGATATGAGATCCCAAACAACACTTCCGCTTTTAAACAAATTAAAATCAACAACTTATAAACGCTACTGTTAAATAACACCAGGCTTGAGCTTGAACAGCACCCTTTGTTTCTAACCACTTTTAAAATCGATAAAATCTCTTAAACAACCCTAGTCAAATAACACCTTGCTAAATGACACACAGTAAAATAGCACCTTTGCCTTCTAAACACTTCAAAGTCAACAAAACCTCTTAAACAATCTTATTGGAATAACCTTGCTAAAAGACACAGTCAAATAGCACTGGTACTCGAACATAAGCCTAAGCACTATCGCCTATTGCACTTCAGCACTGAGAGCTATTCAGAACTACTTGTTTAGGCTGTACAGCTTCAACACTGTAATTCTGAATCAGTCGATCCGCAAAGATCGGTGGTCATTTACCGTCAAGAACAGAATGACACAAAATACAATGTTTCATGGCTTTATATACCGAAATTCTATGACGTCAGCAGGTAGAGTCTAAGGGTATAACAAACAGTAATGTAATTCAAGGGGTGGTCAACATTCCGTACGGTTCTATTCAACTGGAACAGTTTATTTCTTCAATATCTATGTAATTGTAGTGGTGTGTATTACATTATCGATTTTCTAAACGTGTCTGTTCTATTAATAGATTGTAAACAGATGCGCTAAAAATATATCAAATTAAACGAATCGTATGGATGTAATGTTTAACAAAAAGAGTACTTTCACTGACTAAATGGTAGTATAAGCTATTCTCCGTTACAGTATTGGGACAAACCTCTAGACTTTTGCCGCTTAACTGCAGGCAACATTATCCTCAGGATTCTAATTGACAACAATTGATCTATTATTCCTAATACAATGTACACCTCCGTTGTAAGTTAGGTCAAATTGTACTATAGACAATTGCTATATCAAATGAAAAAAATGCCATAATTCAAAATGCTGAATATCTCCTGGAAATAATCATTGATTGCAAAAAGTACCCTTCTTGATTTACAAAAGGAGCATAAGCTAAACAATACGCAGTAAACAGTTTTAATTTGTCACGCAAAAAGCACTCACCAAAATACGTTCACTTGTAGTTTACAGTATATAGCTAGCTATGCATTTTTTTTTTTAATTTATCAGCCGACGGTGACTTGCTAAGGGGAGTCGAGCAGTATATATACAGTGTAATAGATAGATTTTCAAACTATATCTTAGTATAAGGCCCCATATATGTCCAGAAATGTGTCCTAAATTCGACATATTCACATTATAGGCTGATATAGGCTTGGGTACAAACAGTTACATTCATTTGGTAACATTCATTATATATATCACAGGCACTTGTTTCAGAAAAAAAATTTCCTCTATACTGTACTCTAATATAACACAAGGTTACAAGCTTCATTTTCAGGTCCAGTTACATAGGTAACTTTTTGGTAACACAAGGCTACACATAAAATTAGAAATTTTAAAATCATCAGGTTACATGGGTTACAATGGTTACATTTCTACACATATCTAAGGCTGTTATTAAACACTTTTTTGACACGCATGCGGTAAATTAAATCGAGTATTTTTAGACATGACGCTTAATATACTTTAAAAGTATATTAAAATTACTTGTCTTGCTGCTGTCAGTGTTCCATCAATATCGAAAACACAAATAGTTGACGTGTCTCGTCGATTTTGAGCCATTGTTGTCTTAGGTTGGTTCCCGGCACATTCAGTGTAGACCCTGTCAGTCGAACAATGTAACCGTGTACCAGAAAGTTGTCTCAGCAGTTATCTCCCTCACTAGTAGTGAAGGGTAAGTTGTGAAACCAGTATCCGTATACGTACCATTCCCAAAACACATTTTGTGTGATAACTATATTGTTTTAGATTTGAATTTTATAATTTTGGGTGGAAACATAATTAACAAAATTAAAATAAAGAAGCTTGCTGACTTAGATGAACGGAACGGAACAGAACAGATTTTTATAACGTAATTAAAAAGTACAAGCTGGGACTAGTATAAAGATTTATCATTCAAAATTAGTTAAAATAACGTGGTCGCAGACGTTTTTTGATGACCAATAGTATAATTGTTATGGGAATTTTACTTTAATTTAACTCGTACGTAATTACGTGTTGAAAAAAATAACAATAATGTTCTGTTTGACTCATTTATTGGTCAACACTGACTAATTTTGAAGCCTACATAGTAAAAACCATTATGTCACAAATTTGGAGTACTAAATGTATTTCTTAACAAAGAAAGAAAATTTATAGCGAAATAAATAAGTGAAATATGTTTTCTATGATAGTGAATTGTCAGAATTTGGATAAAAACACTCAGTTTTATGTCAGTATATTTGGAAATAAAAAAAAACAACACTTTATTTGTGTCCCATAAAATGCTGAGAATTACGTTACAATTTCTAATAGTCGTATTGCAAACATATTTGATTAATACAGTAATGATTCGTGAACGAATATGTACAAAAATGCTTCAAAATATTTATAAATCATGATTAAAAGGTGTATGAATAATTTTGGCCTAAAAACTCGTCTTTGATTTCAATTTTTAATTTTTTGCATTTAATTGTGAATTACGTTACGGTACCTTCCTCATAATAAGTATATGCTATAAGCGTCAAACACTGTGAGTAATAAACACACCGATGTTAACCATAATTGCCATATAAACATTGTTTTTAGCTGTTAAAAGATTTCTCATATATTTGCAAATGCTTATGTCCGTAAATTACGTTGCGGTGAATTACGTTATGTATATTCAGTAAACATGCTTTAAAACTTATTTCCTAAGAAATACCTGGAAACATTATTTTTTTACACCGCCTAAAATAAGGGCGTTTATTGAAAACTAAGTTGCCAAGCGGGAGACATTTAAAACATTTTCTTGTGTAAACATTACCATCACTCATAAGTACATATTTATTTAACAAGAACACATATTATATATAGGATCTTACATTGGTGCGAGTGGATTATCGGATTTCTCCAATCGAGATAGTTAAATTATGGAATTTTAAGTCCGAGCCTTACGAGGACTTAAATTTCCATAATTTAACTACCGATAATCCAAGAGTACTAATGTAAGATTCAGTTTCTCTAATTTTAAAAAGTAGTAAATTTGCAAAACGAAGTACAAATTCTCCCAACCCCAATTTTTACGTTCATGACGTGAATACGCGGTAAATTGAAGGTGTTTTGTTTATGACGTCCTGAGTTCTTATTGTGACATTATTATTTTTTAACCAATCAAATGCTGAGAACAACAAATTCACTAGTGGCGAGAAATATTTTTTCCACACCGGTCAAGCGGTTGAAATATTAGAGAAATATCATTAATTGTCAGCGAAAATTATTATTAAACGACACAATATATAATATACTGCAGAACTGTGAATATGGAATATTGATTCCATTTGTATTTACGTCACGTGAGGGCACAAAGTTTAGTGTAACGTAATTTACGTTTTGTAACGTAAATCACATGCACATTTATGTTATAGTTTGTTTCCAAAAAATGGTAAAAGTTGATAAAATGATGTGAAAAAAATGTTTAAACACTAACCGAAGATAGGCATACAATTTAGAAGGAGTTAGGCATTTTGAAACGTTGACATTTCCTTATCGATACTACCAAACACCAGTTGGATATATCATTTTGTTTTAAAATGGCACTTTCATTTTAAATTTTATCTTGCTATAATTGAAAGCAATTGCAAAAAATAAGTATAAATTTTAATACAACACCATGACAATAAATAGTTTAGAAAATCATGTTTTACTGTAAAGATCTATCACTCTTACTTTCTTGTGTAACGTAATTCACTATTGTGTAAAAAGACAATTGGCAATACAACAGTACTGAAAACACAACCATTTGTTCCAAAACATTTAATAGTGTGTAATAATCATAGCCCATTGTTTATCTTTTAATCAAACCGTTGTGAACAGCACAATTTCATTTGTGTAACTGAGGATCTTTTTAATATTTCTTCGCACTGGGAATTTAATGTGACATTTTAAAAGATTTTATGTTTTGTGTGTTAATATCGTTGCAAAGATATTGCAAATCATTGTATCAAAAAAAAAATCATAACCCAAAAGCTCTTTTTCTATAATGGTTCCAATTTAAACATAAGATAACAAGATTGTATATATTTTATGGACTTCTGTGAATTACGTTACACATAGTACTACTACTGTAAAGTGTGATAAATATCTGTTTGGTAAAATTTCAAGTCTTTTAAATTTGTTAAGTATTATCTTAAATGGTCAACAAATGAACAGATTTATTTAAATGGTCTTTAGACTTTGAAAATAAAGGAGTATCAACATTGAAAAATAGACACTTTTTCTTTAAAGCGTCTATTTTCCTTTTTATTGTTCAAGTATCAAGGAGTTGACCGATATCTTTTAGAGTTGGTTAATGTAGGGTTTCTTAAATGTTTTATTTGGTAAATCAATCATATATCTATCATATAAATGTGTTTTTATATGCAATTGTGGTTCTTTTTACGATAAAATGTGTTTGATATAGTTACAGTATACAGAAGTAACGTAATTCACCATCCAAAATACCACCACATGTATATTCATGTTTTTCTTGATGTGAATTTGTTATTCAAGAGCTACCTTTTTTGTTTTCTAATTGTTCAAATATAGTTCTTACAAAATAAATACATTTGTCTTGTTTTCAAAGCCGAAAATCATCAGCCGTTTTTCCTGTGCAAATGGCGCACTTTAACTGCCTTTGAACCTGTAGGTTCCTGGTGCCAGTTAGAGGCAGAATAAATTACAATTTAATCAAAGAAAGAAATATAAGAACAAATCATAATAAATAAACAAAAGTTTAATTTTAAGATAATTTCATTATAAGAACATAGATGGAAAAATGTAATGAGGATAGCCAGCAAGAACAGGGCAAGGGGAGACAACTCTTTCAATTAAGCTAATTAACTACATTACGTTTTTCTTTCAATTCAAAGACAAACTTCAATAAAAGTTTTATAACAGATGTATCTTCATTGCTCATCAAAAATAAGAACAAAGGATAAAAAAAATTATCATTTATATCTTCAATAAAAGGTTTTCTAATTTCTTCTAGATATTTGACAATTTAATAAAAAACGTTTTTTATCCTCCACTTCATTTTTACACATGTAACATATTCTGTGCTGTATTTCTAAGTTGGCATATCTACCTCTTTCTATATTTAAATCATGGTCACTGAGTCTTAATTTTGTTAGGTATTTTCTTTGATTTTCAAAGCCTATATTTAGATATGGTTCAAGTTAATATATAGATTAAGAATTTCTGTAAGTTCTTAACTTATTTCCTTCTTTGGATTTACTTTTGTCTAATTTTATTAATAATATATGTATGTTTATAATTGGTTGCATTTAAATATAAATGTTCAATGTTTAGAAATTAAAATATTGTTTGAATACAGTTTAACCAAGATTCTTAGTTATTATTTGCCATGCTTTCTGATTCTTTAAAGGCTAGATCTAACATTGTATGATTTAACATAGATGGCATTTCTCAAAAGTATTTAAAGTATCCACAACCTTCTATTGTTAAACATCTTTTATCTGTTTGAAACCAATTCTTATCCACCTCTATTTTCCCAGATAAACTTTAAGTTGCCCATTTTGGTCCATACATAAAAAGAATAGTGTCCTTGAGAAAAGCAATTACAGACCAGTTAGTGTCCTATCAGATATTTCCCAAATTGTTTGAAAAGTCTATTGAAACGCAGCTTGTAAAATATTTTGATAATTTCTTCAATCCTGTTTTGACAGCATTTAGATCTGGTTTTGTTGTCAACATACTCTTTTACGTGTGAATAAGGATGGGAAAAAGTCTCGTGATCAAAATGAATACCTTACTATCATTCTGATGGATCTTTCCAAAGCCTTTATTGCCCTCTTCATGATCTGTTATTGCTAAAACTGAAAGCCTATGGCTTATCAGATTCGGCGCTTTGTTAAATAGTTAATTCTTTTATAGAAGACAATGTGTCGAAATAATAAAGCCTTTAGTAGCATGATGTACATCTTAAAGTGGTAGCATAAGGATCTATTTTAGGTCCTATTTTGTTCAATATTTTTCTTAAATATTGTCGATTTTATAAATATGCAGATGACAATACGCTGTCGAAATTGAATAAATCCAATAGAAACAGTAATTAAGAGTCTTGAAGCAAATAGTAAATCCCACATTAAAAAAATGGTTTTCTGATAACAAAATGCAGGCTTATCCCGACAAATTCCAGACTTTAGCAACATAAAACAGACTCATGAGAAAAAAAATGTATTTAATATTAATGGTGTTAATTTTTCATGTGAAGATAAGGTCTATTTTGATATATACGTCTACAAATTAAGCCCGAAACTGTTAGAATTAGATTTGTAACACTGTCAAATTTAAGTTTTCCCTCAGCGTGATTCGAACTCACACCATTTTTTTTGTATAAATTGTATATAGGATGAAAAATTTGATATTAACCCTGCATTTCTGATGTTTCAGAAATCCGCTGGATAGATACATTATATGGTTGTCACAATACTTAGACGTTTGTATATAATTTACTTACTGTGACTGTATGACAAGTAACTTTGTCATCCTATATAATATATACCAAAATGCTGAATTAGATTACTGTCAAATTAATACGTATTGGTTGCGAAAATTCCATCGTCACACGCTAGTACACATGTACTCTGTCTATGTCTACGATTTACCCCGGTTAATGAAGCTTTTTTATATAGCGGATTTGGCCGATGGGTCTAGACCGCTGAACATAGTACAGGCGAATTGGTGCCACAGTGTCACATCGGTGCGAGTTCAAATCCCGCTGAGGGAAAACTAAAATTTGACAGTGTTAAAATCTAATTCTAACAGTGTTGTGCTTAATTTGTAGACGTATATATAAAAATTTGATATTAACCCTGTATTTCTGATGTTTCAGAAATCCGATGAATAGATATATTTTATGGTTGTCACAATATTTAGACGTTTGTATATACTTACTGTGACTGAATGACAAGTAACTTTTTCATCCTATATAATATATACAAAAATGCTGAATAAGTCAAATTAATACGTGTTAGTTACGAAAAATCTATCGTCACACGCTAGTACACATGTACTATGTCTATGTCTACGATTCACCCCGATTAATGAAGCTATATTTTTATAAAGCGGATTTGGCCGAGGGTACTAGACCGCTGGGCATAGTGCAAATGAATTGGTGCCACAGTGTCACAACGGTGCGAGTTTGAATCCCGCTGAGGGAAAACTAAAATTTGACAGTGTTAAAAATCTAATTCTTACAGTGTTGGGCTTAATTTGTAGACGTATATATAAAAATTTGATATTAACCCTGTATTTCTGATGTTTCAGAAATCCGCTGGATAGATATATTATATGGTTGTCACAATACTTAGACGTTTGTATATAATTTACTTACTGTGACTGTATGACAAGTAACTTTGTCATTCTATGTAATATATACAAAAATGCTGAATTAGATTACTGTCAAATTAATACGTATTGGTTACGAAAATTCTATCGCCACACGCTAGTACACATGTACTATGTCTATGTCTACGATTCACCCCGATTAATGAAGCTATATTTTTATATAGCGGATTTGGCCGAGGGGTCTAGACCGCTGGACATAGTGCAAAATGAATTGGTGCCACAGTGTCACAACGGTGTGAGTTCGAATCCCGCTGAGGGAAAACTAAATTTGACAGTGTTAAAAATCTAATTCTAACAGTGTTAGGCTTAATTTGTAGACGTATATATAAAAATTTGATATTAACCCTGTATTTCTGTTGTTTCAAAAATCCGCTGGATAGATATATCATATGGTTGTCACAATACTTAGACGTTTGTATATAATTTACTTACTGTGACTGTATGACAAGTAACTTTGTCATCCTATATAATATAATACAAAAATGCTGAATTAGATTACTGTCAAATTAATGCGTATTGGTTACGAAAATTCCATCGTCACACGCTAGTACACATGTACTATGTCTATGTCTACGATTCACCCCGATTAATGAAGCTATATTTTTATAAAGCGGATTTGGCCGAGGGTACTAGACCGCTGGGCATAGTGCAAATGAATTGGTGCCACAGTGTCACAACGGTGCGAGTTTGAATCCCGCTGAGGGAAAACTAAAATTTGACAGTGTTAAAAATCTAATTCTTACAGTGTTGGGCTTAATTTGTAGACGTATATATAAAAATTTGATATTAACCCTGTATTTCTGATGTTTCAGAAATCCGCTGGATAGATATATTATATGGTTGTCACAATACTTAGACGTTTGTATATAATTTACTTACTGTGACTGTATGACAAGTAACTTTGTCATTCTATGTAATATATACAAAAATGCTGAATTAGATTACTGTCAAATTAATACGTATTGGTTACGAAAATTCTATCGCCACACGCTAGTACACATGTACTATGTCTATGTCTACGATTCACCCCGATTAATGAAGCTATATTTTTATATAGCGGATTTGGCCGAGGGGTCTAGACCGCTGGACATAGTGCAAAATGAATTGGTGCCACAGTGTCACAACGGTGTGAGTTCGAATCCCGCTGAGGGAAAACTAAATTTGACAGTGTTAAAAATCTAATTCTAACAGTGTTAGGCTTAATTTGTAGACGTATATATAAAAATTTGATATTAACCCTGTATTTCTGTTGTTTCAAAAATCCGCTGGATAGATATATCATATGGTTGTCACAATACTTAGACGTTTGTATATAATTTACTTACTGTGACTGTATGACAAGTAACTTTGTCATCCTATATAATATAATACAAAAATGCTGAATTAGATTACTGTCAAATTTATGCGTATTGGTTACGAAAATTCCATCGTCACACGCTAGTACACATGTACTATGCCTATGTCTACGATTCACTCCGGTTAATGAAGTTATATTTTTATATAGCGGATTTGGCCGAGGGGTCTAGACCGCTGGACACAGTGCAGGCGAATTGGTGCCACAGTGTCACATCGGTGCGAGTTCGAATCCTGCTGAAGGAAAACTAAAATTTGACAGTGTTTAAAATCTAATTCTAACAGTGTTGGTTTAACAGTGTTACAATATACTCAAATTAATTTGCCTTCTGAACATGTCGATAGGCAAGATTCAGTCAAGCAATATGTAGAACATTTAGATTTAAATCACCAAAATGAAGTATTTAGTTCCATCCTAGTGCGACAAATGTAACTGCTCCATATGTCTCGAATATTCACGTACAATCAGTTACTCAGCCTGTTTACACTGCACCTATATTTTATTCAGCAGTTCCGTCATACTATCCGCCTACATCTACACAACTTTTGAATTTAGCTACAAATGTTCATGATTTATCAAGAACACAAAATGTTAATAGTAATTATTCATATATGATCAATGTCATGTCAGATATTACAAGATTCATGCTCCAAAAAGACTTGTTACTGTCTTGATTTAGTAATTTTGATGATACACCTTAGACTTTTATGTCATGGAAAGCTTTCTTTCAGATTATTATTAGAGAGTTATGTATTTCTCCTTTTGAGGAGATGGATCTTCTAGTAAAAGGGTTAGGCCCAGACTCAAGTAGATTCGCAAGATCTCTTAGAGCTGCTAATGCACATGATCCTCCACGAGGTTTGAGACAAATTTGGGATAGGCTTGAAAACAGGTATGGACGACCTGAAATGATTGAACACTCTCTGAAAAGAAAACTGAGCCTATTTCCTAATTTAACTAACAAAGACAATAAGAAAATATATGACCTTGTAGGTATATTGACTGAAGTCGAATCCGCTATGGTAAATTCATCCTGTTCCACACTCTTGAGCTATTTCAGTTCCTCATCCGGGGTAGCGCCGATTGTGTCAAAACTACCATTTTCAGTTCAAGATGAATGGGCTTCACGTGCATCTACTTACAAACAAGCTAGAGGTTTAACATATCCACCATTTACATATTTTGTCAATTTTATGAAAGAGATGTGCGAGATTCGTAATGATCCAGCTTTCAATCAGTCAAATACTAATCAAACAAGTGAAAAACTATCTTCGAATACCAATGCAAGGTTGCAACTAGAAAAACTTAACTTAAAACTGAAAGCTCTGTACGTTGTCGCTTGCACAGGGCAGGCCATTCATTAACAGTGTATATTGCGGTTAGAAAACGGCCATTTTCTGATCGACAGAAGTTTTTGAAAGAAAAAAGAATTTGTTTTCGTTGTTGTGAATCAACTGACCATATTTTTAAAAACTGTAAAGCCTCAATTATTTGTTCAATATGTAAGAGCAACCGCAGTCCCTCTGCAATGCACATCAACATTAAAGTTTCTGGAAATGATTCATCCTCTCAAACCCATGATAAAGTTATAGAAACTCATGGCGGGGAACAAAGTACAAATACTGTAGTAAATGCATGCACCGAGTTATGTGAAGACAGTCGTATTGGTCGATCATGTGGTAAAACTGCATGTCTTGGTCGATGTATTTTCTGCTAATTCGCATTCTCCTGCTCGTGTGTATGCGATTATAGACGACCAAAGTAATCGTACTTTGGCAGCCCAGGCACTATTTGATCGTCTTGGTATCAACGGAAATCAGTCAAACTTCACATTATTATCATGTTCAGGTAGTCATATTATGACTGGCAGATGCTCTGATTTAAAAGTTAGCTCAGTGATGGTACGTCCTCCTTTGATCTTCGTGATGTCATAGAATGTGATTCTATACCGAGTGAGTTGCTAGAAATTCCAACTCCTGATGTTGCGCGTGCCTATCCACATCTCAAGCAAATCGCTAAATACTTACCTGAATAAGACCCTAGTGCAAAAGTTTAACTTTTAATAGGTCGTGACGTACCGGATGTGCACCATGTCCATAATCAAAGTTTAGGGGGTCAAGGTAAACCTTTTGCCCAACAATTGCCCTTAGGTTGGATTTTGATCGGAAAGGTTTGTTTAAGCATAGTGCATCCGCCTTCAGCTATTATTCGTAAAACAAATGTTCTTATCAATGGTAGAAATACATTATTTCCATTGTGTAATCTCAGCTTTGAAGTCAAAGAGGCTAATGATATCTTTGTTAGAACACCTGATGACAATAAGGTCGGTCTCTCTGTAGAGGACAAGCAGTTTCTTGATTTGATGGATAGTAAATTTGTTATAGAGGACACTGGTCACTAAACTGCCCCTTTGCCCTTTCGGAAATTAATATCACCGATGCCAAACAATCGACCTTTAGCATGGAAACAAGCAATTATTCTAGATTCTGGTCTTCGTAAAGACTTGGTTAAAGCGGAACATTTCAAAACTTTTATGAACTAAGTTTTTGCTAGTGGAGCAGCAGAAGTTGCACCGATTTTTACTAACAGTTCTGAATGTTGGTACCTACCGTTATTTGTGGTGTACCATCCCCAAAACAGGATCAAATTCGTGGAGTCTTTGACTCATCTGCTGTCTTTGAAGGTACATCACTTAACCAAATGCTAATGTCTGGACCAGACCTTACGAACAGTTTAGTAGGAATCCTCATGCGCTTTAGAAAGAATGCTATAGCTATAACCGGAGATATAGAACAAATGTTCTATCAATTTAGAGTTTTTGAAAAACATCGTGATTATCTACGATTCTTTTGGTATGCTGAAAATGATTACTCTAAACCGTTGATTGAATATTTCATGACAGTTCATGTTTTTGGGTACACACCGTCTCCTTCAATTGCCTCTTATGGCATTCGAATAGCAGTTGAAATGCAGATATTGATGTACGTTCTTTCGTTCATGAAAATTGTTATGTAGACGATGGTCTCACGTCTCTAGCAGATTCGAAGGACGCAATTAGTCTTTTGCGTAGAACACAATGTGCATTACATGAAAATGGCAAAATCCGATTTCATAAAATCATTTCTAATGACATTGAGGTTATGAAAGCATTTCCATCCGATGATCTTGATTTATGTTCCGATTTACTGCCTACTCAAAGAAGTTTAGGGATTTCATGGAACTTCAATTCTGATATGTTTGTCTTCAGTGTCAATGATGATGAAAAAACCGATCACACGCAGAGGCATCCTTTCTACAGTATAAATAGTCTGTTTGACACGTTAGGTTTCATTTCTCCCTTGAGCATTAGCGGCAAGATACTTCTCAGGGAAATTGTTCCATCAGGAACAGATTGGGATGATCAACTAACACCAGAGCCCGAGTTAAAATGGAACACTTGGTTTAAAGCTTGTTCTTCACAAGCTCACTCATCATCAAGTTCGACATATAACGGAAGGGTTAATGAGAACTTCTGGCTTCTGGATTACTGGTTCAAAACGTTTAATTCATACTCTGCTGTCAAAATGTGTGAATTGTCAGAGATTTCGAGGGAGGTGTATGTCCCAAAAGATGTCAGATTTGCCTAAGTTCAGACTTCAAGCATGCCCACCGTTCACCTATAAACTATTCACCTATAATAGGTGGTATCGATTGTTTTGGGCCATGGGAGATTATAACTCGACGCACACGTGGAGGGAGTGCAAATTCAAAACGCTGGGTGGTCATGTTTGTTTGTATGTCTAGCAGAGCCGTTCATTTTGAAGTTATAGAGGATATGGGTAGCGATTTATTTATCAATGCTCTCAGACGTTTTCTTGCGTTCCGAGGACCGGTCAAGGAGTTATACTCTGTTAGAGGAACTAATTTCATAAGTGCTGCTAAAGAATTAAGTTTAAAGCTGTGTTTTCGGAGAACACTGCAGTATGTACATATCTTGATAAGCAAGATGTTATTTGGAACTTTAACCCACCCTACTCCTCAAGTATGGGAGGCTCATGGGAACGGCTCATAGGTGTTACGAGGCGTATTATAGACAATATTCTATTTGATTCAAGACATCACAAACTAACGCATGAAGTATTCGTTACATTCATTGCAGAAACAATGGCAATCATGAATGCCCGACCACTTGTACCTATATCAAGTGATCATGAATCACCCTATGTTTTGTCACCCAATATTTTGTTGATTCAGAAAACTCACACTCAAATTGATGATTTTAGACACTTGGATGGACGGATGTTTATACAAAACAATGGAAATTTGTTCAAGTCATGGCTGAAAAGTTTTGGACTAAATGGAGCAAGGAATATTTGCAAAATTTACAAAATCGCAGAAAGTCGCAACAAACTAGACCAAACATTAAGGTCAATGATATCGTTATTATGAAAGACAATGATCTTCACCGTAACTATTGGCCAATTGGTATTGTGGAACAAACATTTCCTGGGAAAGATGGACTCGTTCGAAAAGTACAACTGAGAGTGGTAAGAGATGGACAACCTAAAACATATGTCCGCCCAATCACGCAATTAATATTGTTGAATGTATAACTTTCATAGTTATTGACTTTTTCCGTCTATATGTTGTATGATTTGAGTGACTGGTTATGTTTTTCTATATTGTAATTATTTTTGAGTTTTGATTTTTTACTGAAACTGTGTTTGATTGGTTGATATATTTATATATCAGACGGGGAGTGTTGTGTCCATAATTCATATAATTATGAATATAGCACTTTATTCATACTTGGTGTGCAGCAAAAAGGATTATTAAAAATCAAACAATGATTTAATATATGACAAAAGATTACATTTGTGCAAATTTAGAAATCGGTAATTCAAACTAATCCCAAGTGTGACTTCAGCATGACTTCTTTTTAGAAATTGCAATTCCCATTCTAAGCGAATGTTTATTAGATAGTCCCTACAAACAGTATGTTTTATTTCGATCTAAAACCCGAGGTGCTTGCTTTCATATAAAAACCTACTTCGATCATATATGCTTGTCTGGACACTCTACATATGCATTTTTCTAAGCCAATCTAAAATTGCAAAAGATAATTTTGAATGCGTTTTTATATTTGATTATCTGTCTCATATAGATGCCATATTGTGCAGATGATTTGTATTTTGCATTGATTGTTTTTGTTTGTTTGAATGCATTTTAACGCCACTTTCAGCACTTTTTCAGCATATACCGGCGTCCAGTTTTTTTTATTGGGGGGGGGGGGGGGGAGAACCCACAGTACACGTGATCAGTGCAGCAAATGACACTTTTGGATCTAAAATACATGTTGTTCATGTATGTTTTGAACAAAATATTGACTGAAAGCTTCTTCTACTGATTACAACATTATATATTATAACTGTACAGGACATACAAAACTTAATTGACAAGGATTGCCATCTTTACTTGTAAGGCAGGGTTTCTGTGTCCACATGTTTGTACACGATGTGTACACAGGAACTCGGAATAGTGATGATGAAGGATTGCAAGTTTCCATATCGAAGTCGGGGGTTTTCTCCGGGTACTCCGGCTTCCTCCCCCAAATAAAAACTACAGAACATGAATGGCATGATCTAGCTGAAAAATTGCTGAAAGTGGCGTTAAAGAACATTAAAACAAACAAACATAAAACAACCTCTGTAACATAGATATAAATTTTTTAAATGCGTCCGTAAAAGTATTATCATACAGACAAACATGTAGAATAATTCGGCGGCAAATTGATGCGAAAGGTTTTCTTGTTTAAATGTGTATAGTATAATAACATTTGATGCAGTGTATAAATAATCAGTGTCCAGGGAAACCACATACATTAAATATGTTTAGCACCTTCAGTTTTCTTTTAGTAAGGCACATGGAATACCGTCCTCACAAGTCAGGGTTTCTGTGTCCACATGTGTCCACGAAACACTGCTGACAAACTTAGCTAGGAAATACCGGGCTAGATTTTCATATGACGTCAAACCATCAACATATCAACTAATGAAATTGCTTGAAAGAAGCAAGTGATTGGCTGTAGTCATTCTTACTCATCGCGATATCCCCTAACCAAGTCTGAATGAAAGCGAGTTTTTGATTGGCTACATTCTGGTATGATGTAGCTAATCAAAATAGTGACTTCAAGCCCGGAAATTTCCTAGCCAAGTTTGTCAGGGTTTCGTAAACACATGTGGACACAGAAACCCTGACTTGTGAGGATGATGGAATACATTATAGATATGTTTAATAATTTGTTTTTGGATAATTGATGAACTGCAATCATTTATCATTGTCTGAGATTTTCTCGTTTTGCCCTCCCACCGGTGTTAGATCCTATATATCTTTTATTTTTTTCTGCTGAAAATAAAGCACATTTGTACCTTTTGTACCACTCTCCGGCACAGAGAACTTAACTGTTTTCTAGAAATAACCTCTGCCACGCGCTATCCCCATTTACTGAGGAACTGCATTTGTCGTTTGTAAACAAAGAATGTTTGTAAAAAAAATATACACGAGATGTTATTTATTTTTAGTCTATTTATACACTTTTGTTTGAAAACGTGGGAAAAATGAAAGAGACGAACATAAAAAAACCAAATACAATGTCTTCACCGCCCATATCATTATTCTTTAATTAACCAACTCTCATCTCAGGGGACCATAATGTCCAGTCCACTTCCATCCATGTACACTGCCACATTCTTACTACATCCAAACGATCTTGCTAATATCGTAGAACAAATTAAAGGCGTAGTAAGAGACAAAATTTTACAATCGATGAGAAACCTTATAAGGTAAGAAATAGACTCATGCTTGAAACCTACTTTTTAAAACTTTGACACAAAACATTGAGTTGAAAAAAAGAAAGGGCAGATAAAGACGCTTTTAAAAAAAATACAGCAGACGGGAGCTCATCAGAGTAAGTGGAGTCGTTGAGACTTGGGGCAAAAATACAACCACAATAGTGTCAGATATGGTTAAATCTATCTATCCCGACCTAGTAGACGGGGACATCATTCGATCCCACCGTGTAGGTAACCCAAACAGGCGATCACCGCATCCTTGTCAAATAATATTTCGTCTTCGAAACACTGCAACAAAGCGACGAATTCCTTCGGCCATCAAGCTACTAAAACATTCCGAGAACTTTGCTAGAGTTAATTTAAATGAAGAAATTACGAAAAGGAGAAACAATCGAGCATATAGGCTAGGGCACGTCAACTGAAAAATAAGAACTATATATTACAACATGGACTGTAGATGGTAAAATCTTCATTAAAATGAAAAATGACAGACAATGCGCTCAAAGAGTTAATTACTTTGAATTTCCTGTAGCTATGACAGTCGCCTATTCACCTCTAAAATATACCAATGGTGCTACCCTCAACTGATGAACTTAATCTGAAAGTATCCATGAATTTACTATTCTAAAGTAAATCCTGTTAATGATCCGTAACGCTAAAGTATATTTACCTTTAATTTGATTGGATAACCGTTATTTCTATTTACCCATTGTAGGAATACTGACAAGATTGTAATTTCTGTTTTTTTCCTTTTAGTTATGTAGAAATACTTTTCGCATTAAACCTTATTGCCGTGTGTATATTTATAATTATCTACTTCTTTCACCGTAAATTAGCTATTCAAATGTATCCAATGTCGAGAATTTTTATACTTCATCCCAATTTTGACAATTTTCATTACATCTACGTAATTAAAGCACACATCGTTTGAGATTCGTCTTAATCTCTTAATTGCAAATTTTTTTTTACCTCTCATCAAATGCTTATCTTTCAAGTCTCAGAATTTTTTCACATTATTTTCTGTTTTTGTAAATACTTTTACAACTTGCACTATGATGAAATGCATTTTGTTTTACGGTATTACTATGATGACTCCCGTTTCAAAAATTTTTTCACGTGTACTTCCAAGCATTTAACTTATGTCCACTCTCATTATCTTGTCGACCAGGTGTGCCTAATTAATGGGTATTTGTGTTGAACAATACCGACAGAGAGTAGGTACAATTTGTAACGACCCCAAAGGCATAGTCTAAAACATGGACTTATAGCTTTTGATTTGTATATGGTAAACTTATTTATGTTTTCTCAAAATAAGAGATTTGCCTTAAGTATCATGCTTTTACTGTGGTTTGTCCACAATGAAACGTTCTTTGCTAACTATATATGAATATAGCTAGCAAAGAACTTTTCATTGTGATTTCTATCATCAAACGGTACCATTTCTCGAATAGTGTGTTGTATGACAATTAATATTTGTTCCATTTTACTTATTATTCAAATTTTACTAGTCATATCGAGAATAGAAACTAATCCTGGTCCATCTGAAGATGAAGACCGGAGAAGTTCTCTCACGGATATTTCACATGTATCGAGCATGTACGAAACCTTTTCTACGTCTTTGAAGGATTGCCAGTTTTCCTACCGCAGGTGGGGGGTTTTCTCCGGGTACTCCGGCTTCCTCTCCCAATAAAAACTGGACGCCATGATATAGCTGAAAAATTGCTGAAAGTGGCATTAAACACTATCAAATAAACAAACAATCTACGTCTTTGACCCATCTTTGTCGTTTTGCATCTTGAACTAGAACTTGTTACTGCATAGTACGAAGATTTCGAAATTTTATCATTTACTGAAACTTGGTTAAACGACACGATCTCCATCGAGTGAATAGAAATTCCAAACTACCAAAAGCCGTTCAGACGAGACAGGGGTATAAATAGAAAAGGGGATGTGGTAATAGTCTATGTTAAAAATTGTATACATGCTGTTAGAAGATTTGACATTGAACCATATGACTTTGAAGTTATTTGGTTAGAACTGAAGATAAAAAATAAGAAGGTATTAAAGGGACATATTATATCCCACCTGGGGATACTGTTAATACATGGAGCAAAATAGGAAACTCCATTGATAATATGTTAATCTCGTTGTTTGTGACAATGTTATAATCAGTGGAGACTTTAACGATAATCAATTATTAACAAATTCTAAAATAAAAAAATATAAGTAGTAAATAATGTTTAAAGCAACTAGTTGAAGAACAAATCAATTTTACTGAGAACTCGTCCTCCCTTATTGATTTGGTTATCACTAATAACTAATGACCCAAACTTTGTCCCTTACGTTGGAGTAGGACCACCACTTCAAGACCATATAAGATAAAAATAATTAGTAAGACCCTAACATCCATGCATAAAAAGGGTCACATTGATACAGTCTGGAATATCGTCAACCGGAAAATCCCAGAGCCGGACGTTTTTATCTCCTGCCTAAAATCCATAAGGAGAATAACCCGGGTAGACCCATAGTTTCGGCCACTGGACATCCTACAGAGAAAAAATCAGAGTTTATAGACTCCCACTTAAGACCTCACGTGGAAACTTTACCATCATACATAAAAGACTCAACCGACTACCAGTGTAAAATGGAGTCCATGAATCCACTTCCACTGTGCACAATCCTCGTCTCCATCGATGTAACATTAGTGTACACCAATATTCCACACGATTACGGCATAACAGCACCCAAGGAGGTATGGGAACAACGCGACATCAAAGATCCTCCCAATGAGTGCGTAGTTTAATTACTCGAACTTGTATTGAAACATAACAAATTTACCTTTAATATCCGCGAACGTTGGACAACAATGAAAAAATCATCAACTTTCAAAAATATTTCCTGAACCTCCTGTAATGACATTTAGAAAACCCAAAAGTTTAAAAGATCAGTTATTCAGAGCAGAAATGTCGTCACGTAGCCGCCAATCGGGGAAATGTTGCATCTGTGGTGACGGTCGTTGTATGACATGTGATCACATACAACACACCCAATACTTCACCAGCACTTGAAATGGCAAACAATTTGACACCCATGTCAATTTGAATTGCAAAAGTGAGAACATCATATACCTGTTACAGTGTGGTATATGTAATCTCCAATATGTTGGTGAATCTGTGCAAAGGTTCAGCAAACGAATGAACGGGCACAGAAGCGACACAAGATGCAAACCAAACTTACAACATTAATAGGCATCTACGTACTCACGGCACTGCTATAACTGAAATTTTCAATAAACTCGGGTGACCCTAAGAGACCATAACCCAAGGTGGACAGACAAACAGAGAAAAGAGGAAGAAAGTTTTTGAATTAAAACATTTGGAACATCATTTCCTAAGGGAATAAATGAAAAAATATAGGACTGTGTACCAGATACATCCATGGTCTCCAAATATTAAGATAGAATTACGGGTCGTTTTATGTGTTAATTGCTTGCTATGTAAATAAATTGATTGTAGCCTTATTAATGCTGCTACTTACTTATTCACCTGTACACACGTGTAATAGCACTACCAAAAAGTTTTTCCGTTAATGATAAGAAATGGTGTCTGGTCAATTGGTCCCACATGCAAATTGGTCCCAGCCAATTCGTCCCAAGTCTTTGCCAATTGGTCCCACTTTTGGACAATTGGTCCCAACACTTTTAAAATTGGTCCCAACTTTTTTAAAAAGAATATTTTAGAACAATTTTTGTTTTTTTATGGGAATTAATAATAAGTTATTGAAATTTAAGAAACTCCCTATACAAAACAACTTATAATATGTTCAAATTTGTAATTTAATATACACATTTATATGTAAAAGTATATCACCAGCTCCAAGTTTCTTATCAGCACATGATCAGTGTTTGGGCAGTCAGTGCGTACGAACAATGATGTTGAAGGCTGGCACCAGCGCCTAAACAGTAAAGCCAAGGGACAGTCTCTTCAACTGTATGTGATGACAAAACTGCTCAGTGAAGAAGCCAGGTATTTTATTATTATACTTAAAAGAGTGATTTAAAGTACGAAATAAATGAAAAATAAATAAAGTAGTTCTCCATTTGCCTGCCAAATACGTAATATGTGTAATTAAAGATATTTAATTACTTCTTTAATTCTGTAAAAGTTACTTTAAAAATGTCATCAAGTATGTCAAAAATATACATGTTTTTATTTCTTTTATCTTCAGGTACGTTCTCATGCAGATCCAGTTGGTATCCGAACAAAAACTCACCAGGACCCAGAGATCTGCAACAAGAAGTTGCTAGTCCAAGATTTTTCAGCTGTGGGAGAGCTACAGCAAAGAAGAAATCGATCACGCCTTCTACCCTCTTAAAGTCAGTGGGACTTTTGATACCACCGAAGACCGTGTAGAGACTTAATCTGTACAATATTATTTATGTTGTGTTTTGTGTTTTTATGTTGTACTTTTGTGCTTTTCTTTTTTATGTTGTGTTTTTGTGCTTTACTTTTTTATCTTGTGCTTGCTTTATTATGTTGTGATTTTGTACTTTGCTTTATTATGTTGTGCATTTGTGCTTTGCTTTTTTATTTTATATATTTATGAATAAAGTTTGGATTTTGTGAAAGTGTTTTGTGTTTCAAAGAATAACATTTATATATTTTGAATGTTTTCTGTAAGTTAAAATGATCGTCAGTGTGAGAACGAATGTCATTCTTGTATGGTGAAAGTAGGTATGAAAGCACCAAGTGAGAAAAGTAAGAAAGACAGTATGTATGCTAGAATTAATGGATAGGCATAAGTGGTTCAAATATATGTAAAAAAAATTGTATAGTGCTGTAAATCTCAATAAAGAACATAAACTTTTTGTACCTAGGCGTTGAGATCAGCCATGACTTGTCTTGGAACAACCATATAAATAAAACTGTAAAGAAAGCGAACAGCATGCTGTGTTTCTTGAAGAGAAATTTGCGAATTGCCAACAAGCAGACAAAGTCAAACGCATACAACAGCTTAGTTCGACCTAGCATGGAGTATTGCGCATCAATATGGAATCCATACCACACACAGCAAATCCATAAGTTAGCCTGATACAACGTAGAGCCGCAAGATATGTGACAAACGACTACAGAACATCAAGTAGCGTAACATCAATGCTAGAGACACTGAATTGGGAATCCCTGGAAAGTAGAAGAACAAAGATCCAACTTGCCATGCTATTCAAAATCATCAATAGATTAGTAGATATACCACCAGAGGACTACCTAACACCATCAACCACTAGAACAAGAGCCACTCATGGGAAGAAGATACTGCAATACCACACTAGAACAGACATCCTTAAATTCACCTTTTTTCACAGAACCATAGTAGTCTGGAACTAGTTACCAGCTCCCATAGCTGAGACCTCCGACTTGGTATCTCTCAAGCGGGGGTTATCCTCCCTTCAGTTCTAAACTGTATCTGGGTCCATATTTTTAGTAAGCACTAATGAAGATTAGATCTATGCCGGTTGGGTGTATACCCAGTGGCCGCTTCGGTAGCCGGATTGGTCTGACCAAAAGAGCAGAAAGCAATATGGAATCGAGTTTGTTATTTCTATCAGTTTCTTTCAGTTTCTATCCTAGTTTTTACATTTTCACTCTTTAAATTCTTTCTTTTTTCTTACTCTAACCGCCACCGCAGTGCAATTAGTTCCGGTGCGTAACGGTCTACCTAGACAGTGCTCTGTATACAGTAGATGTAGATGTAGAAACTTGTTTTGTCTTCTATTGTTATTATTTTAACATATAATGTTAACTAAGAGCAAATATTTTCATAATAATTTCTACATCAAAAGCATAAATATACATCAATATGTTGAAATAATCCCTTAAATAATCTCTTAAAAACAAATAAAACATTTTAAATAAAAGTTGGGACCAATAGACTTGTTACAAATTGGAAATGGGACCAATTGACCAAATTTGGGACCAATTGACTTGGGACGAATTGGAATTGGGACCAATTGACCTGTATCCTAAGAAATTGTATACATCATATACGTATAATGACAAAAACTTTTATCTGTTTTTGTCATTTGTTGTAAAAACACGATGAAGCCTGATGGTCAGGCGAAATATTTGTGCAATTTTTAAAGTGTAAAACTTTGTTTTCGCTTTAACTATGTATAAAGATGTTGTTGTACAACTTTTTAAACGAATATATTAGAAAATAAAATAACACAGAAGTACACAAAATGTCCACATAATTTAAACTGTTTCGCCGTTATGTCGGCTCTTCACTCTGAAGTTGACGTTGTGGTTATGTATTTGTTATATAGTAACGTAACGTCATAGTATTATATAGTAACGTAACGTCATAGTACTCGGACAGTTGTACACTTTCACTTTCGATTTAGTTTCGGCTTAATTAAATTTGTCAATTAAATATTGTTCTTTGGCTAATCGGAAGGCTTTACTGTTTAAGTTAATTTTAAAAAACGGAAAAATTCTAAAAGCCTTACACCCGCAATGATCGAAATGTTCACTACAGGGAGGAGGAGTCTCTTATTTGTTGTTTATGCACCCTTGCGCGATCAATCAGATGATCCCCAGTTTGTCCGATATAATTTTCTTTACAGGTCGGACATGTTGCACAATAAATGAGATTTTTGCTTTTGAAGTCCATGTTTTCGTTAACAAAAAAATATCGCCGGATTTAAATGTTATGCTTGTTCCTTCATCAATGTAATCGCTCATTACATCGAGGATCGCCACATTTTTTAACACCTTTGACATCTTCCTTTGAGACAAATCTAGCTTTCGCTAATATTTTTTCAGGTTACATGGTTGCCGTCTACTGTTTATTATGCATGATTCATGAAAAAGATCTTTCATTTTAGTACACTCGTGTAAAATTGGAAGATATTCTTTAGCTGTGTGCAAAATATTATGATTTCGGGGGTTGTATGTGATCACAAACGGAATATTTGTTTCATTTCGATTGTTTTCCTTTGGTGTTCTTAACTCGGCTATTGGAATTTCTGATGCTGCTTTAATTGCTGTTTTGATAAGATTTTCTGGATATTCTTGTCTCAAAAGGTGCATTTTAATTCTTCAAGTCGTTGTATGCGTAATTGTGGATCTGTAATAATTGTGCTAATTCTTCTGGCAAGATTAAACGGGATGTTTCTTTTTGTATGAGAAGGATGACATGATCTAAAATTCAGATATTGGTGAGTATCAGTGTCCTTGCAATAGAGATCTGTGATTATGTTTGCTTCATTTTTTATGATCAGTATATCAAGAAAAGGTAATTGGGTCGTGTCATATTACATAGTGAATTTAATTGATTCATGTAAAGAGTTGATGGAGACATAAAATTGGTTAAGATCATCCATACTTTTATTCCAAAAGATTAATCAGTCGTCAAGAAAACGTTTCCAATTTTCCTTGATGTAGATGCTGAATTCTTTGTTGTAAGAAGTCTTTAGATTGTTATATAATTGGTCTTCTAAATATCCCATGACGAGTGTTGCGTACGTTGGAGCAACCTTGGTGCCCATTGCAGTTCCTTTAATTTGTATATAACATTAGTCATCAAAAAAGAATGTGTTATTTTCAAGCACTAATTTAAGGCCTTGCAATATAAATTCTTTAGGAAATCGTGACATGAGTTTCTCTGGATGTTTGTCAATCCAAAATTCCACTGCCTTGATTCCGAGTTCATGGGGGATATTCGTGTATAAACTAGTTACATCAAAACTTACTAGAATGGTATCTCTGTTGACTTTGGCGGGAATATAATTTAAAAAATCTAAATCATTTCTTATAAAACTTGGAACCATTTTACATAATGGTTTCAGTATAATGTCTAATAAATTACTCAATCTAGTACTAGATGAAGGACCTGCTATAATGGGTCGAAGTTTCAAATCTCTAGGTCTTTGAATTTGTAGATATGTTGTGTTCTGTCCCTTGATTAGACTCTGAACATCCTTTGATTTATGGATTTTTGGAAGTCCATAAAAATTGCTTGATTTTATTTCGAAGTTCGTTAGGTATTCAGCTTCATTTTTTGTTAAATCCTTCTCAAATATAGTGACCAATTTCTTTATTCTTAAGATATATGCTTTATCTATTTTTGAGTCTTTCTTAGAATAAAAATTATCATCATTTAATTGATCGGTGACCATTTCTTTATAATGGTCTTTATCCATTATTACAATCGCACCACCTTTGTCAGCTTCTTTTATAATTATTTCGTGGTCTAGTTGAATATTTCTAAGTGCCCTTTATTCACTTACAGAAATATTTGATTTTACCTTGGAAACAGTGTTGTTTGATTCTGCGGATTTTTTCAAGCAGTCAATAAAGCTATCTACATCTTTATCTCGGTTGGGTCGGGGATTTAATTCTTTCTTGTTTTTACAATTGCTTCATCGTCATGACTACTATTGCTCGTAGTCTTAATTTACGACAGAATTTATCTGTGTCCTTTATAATATCATGTTGATTAGACATTGGAGTTGTTGTAAATTTTAGACCTCTGGAAAGTAATTTAATTTCAATATCAGAAAAAAATCCTTTTTGATAAATTGAAAATTTTAGGTTCTATATTATTGTTTGTAATATTTACCTCCGGTTGCGCGGTTTCTTCCAGTGATTTGTGAATTGGCCTTTGTATAAAAAATTATGCCTGGTAGTTTTCGATTCTGGTGAAAAATGTTGTTGCTGAATTCCTCTTGGTCCGATTTTGTATTGTTTTGTTCCTCTGATATTTTGAATATACGGTTTCACATGTGTCGCAGTGCGCTGTGTATTACAAGATTGTTGGTTATTAATTTTCCTCTGGTGGTTAAAGGTATTGCGTCTTGGGCCATTTTTTACAGCGTCGGCATATGAATTCTTTATTTGTGGTTTAAATGTAGGATTCACTGACCTTGTTAGCGAGTTTTCTCCTTCTTGACTCTTATTTTGGAATCTTTCTACCTTTTTCTTTTGAGTTTGGTTATTTCTTTGTTTTATATGTTCATGTCCATAATTAGTTTCGTAATCTGATAACCATTTCATTTTATGTATAAAATCTCATTGGATTTTAATTCCTCCTTATGCGTATCATGTTTCTATAATTCCATGAGTGTTTCGCGAACTTTACCCATACATCGCCTTTCGATTTCCTCGTGAATTTTGTTATCACACATTGTATATTTTACCTGATATTTTGGTATTCTTAGTCGTAGAAGAATAATTTCTGTTTCGAATTTGTTTTTCGCAAGGTTAATTCTTATATCAGTTTCCTCCTTCGATTCAGACTCTATTTCTCTAATTCTGAATTTTCGCGGAAAAAACTTTATCCTTTTCAATCCACTTTTGGTATGTATCAGCAAGGGTTTCACTTCTTAAAGCGTTCCAGAATGCTTGTTTTCTTTGATAAAGGGTTTGACTCCATAATTTCTTCATTTGTTTCTTATGGGTTAATGCCTCCTTTTCAAAGTTGATTTCGTTCCACTCTTTGAATGCGTCTAGATTTTGTAATCTCGTTGATGGACGCACTTTTGAAGTGGGTTCAATTCTGTTGTTACTAAGAAGATTCTCGGTTGTCTCTCTGGTTTGTCTTGCATATTCTTCTATCTCTTTAAATGAACCAATAAAGGTATCGAACTTATTTACGATTATAGAGAGCTTACCGGATGCGTCCATCAATCATTCTGGAACGCCTGGGTAATTAGTGTAGAGAGAGGTGACATTCATAGTGACTAGAGTGGTACCCGGTGGAAGGGGATTCAGGGCTGCCATCTTTTGTAGATAGTCGGCGGGATCTGCCAAATGGAATTAACCAAAATGAACACTAGGCTATTTTGATAATAAAACTCTCGAATACCTAACACCAGACAATCCAAAAGTCGGCAGTTTCTACCTTATTCCTAAAATTCACAAACCTAACAACCCCGGTAGACCTATCGTATCAGCTAACGGTCATCCGACAGAAAAAAATATCTGAATTTGTGGATTACCATCTTCGACCACATGTTGAATCACTCCCATCATTTGTGAAGGATACCACCGACTATCTACAAAAGATGGCAGCCTGAATCCCCTTCCACCGGGTACCACTCTAGTCACTATGGAAGTCACCTCTCTCTACACTAACATTCCTCATGCTGATGGCATAGAAGCATGCAGAGAGGTCTGGGAAAGTCGTTCAGTCAAAGATCCTCCGACTGAATGTTTAGTCACAATGTTGACATTGGTGCTAAAAAAGAACACCTTCACTTTTAATGGAGACCATTTCTTGCAAATAAATGGAACAGCTATGTGAACAAAAATGGCTCCATCATATGCCAACATATTTATAGGTAAATTAGAAAAAGAACTTCTCCAATCGTCTATTGAAAAACCACTATCTTGGTACAGGTTTATTGATGATGTTGATATGAAGTGGATACATACTGATGAGGGATTACAAAACTTTATCACACGTGCTAATAACATCCATCCCTCTATCAAATTTACTTATGAAATCTCAAAATCGCGTATATCTTTCCTCGATACTTCCAGCTCCTTATCCGCAAATGGTGATTTGTCCACTGACCTGTATTCTAAACCAACAGACACCAACCAATACCTTTTACCTAGTTGCTGTCATCCTCCTCATGTGACAAAGAGCATCCCTTAAAGTCAAGCTCTTAGACTCCGACGAATCTATTCCATCGATGATTCGTTTAAAAGGAGACTAGGGAAATTAAGAGGTCACCTTAGAAGAAGGGGGTACAGAAATAATAACATCAAAAAGAATTTCCAAAAAGCACAGCAGACATCGAGGAGTACCCTTCTTCAATATAAAGAAAAAACGAAATGCAATAGAGTTCCCTGCGTACTAACTTACCACCCTTGTTTGAAAAACACAATTAACACCATTTGTGAACACTGGAAATCTATTGAAAAAAATCCCAGGTTGTCAAGAATCTTTCCAGAGCCCCCCATTTTTGCGTTTAAACAACCCAACAGTCTCCGCAACTTATTGGTACGAGCAGAGATTGCAAAGCCCAGCACTGCCGCTGGCAGAAGTCCGTCTTGTGGTGACAAATGCTGCAAATGTTGCAAACATGTGGAACATTTGTCTACATTTAACAGCAAAGTCACAGGTAAACAGTACAAAATATTCACTACTGTTAACTGCAATAGCTCGAATGTCATTTACATTCTTGAGTGCCACATCTGTGGCTTACAATATGTCGGCGAGTCCAAACAACCATTCCACAAACGACTGAATGGTCACAGAAGTGACCTAACTAAGAAACAGTTTCTGCCCGTAAGCCAACACTTCAGACTGCCAGACCACACTCCAAAGGATTTTGATCACATAAAAATCCTAATTATCGAGCAGAACTGCAAGTGGCGAGACTCTGAACGGGAGGCCCTAGAGAGATTCTGGATTAAAGAGCTCTGAACTGTACACCCCAAGGGAATAAACAAAAAACAATAAATATCATTCAAAATATAAATAATAAATTCATGAACATCTCCCTCATGTAATGACTGATAGATGTGATCCGAGAAAGATCAAGATCAATAAAATCAGACCCGATCACGTCACCACCGGATGCTGATGTATCAATAACCAAATTTTATCGTTTATTATAGATTGATATTGACACTGAAGAAGGCCATCAGTTGGTCGAAAATTTTGTCATATTTATTAATATAATTATTTTATAGTAGCAACATCTCTATATTTGTATCGTTGCATAATTCTCTTGACTTATATATCGATATATACGTAAATATATACGTAAATTTTTGAATTTTCGTAACAAATACGTATATATACATTTTTAATATTAACCCTGTATTTCTGATTATTCAGAAATCCGCTGGATGATATATTAAATGGTTGCCACAATACTTAGACATTTGTATATAATTTACGTACTGTGACTGAATGTCAAGTAACTTTGTCATCCTTTATAATATATACAAAAATACTGAATTAGATTACTGTCACATTAATACGTATTGGTTACGAAAATTCCATCGTCATACGCTAGTACACATGTACGATGTCTATGTCTACGATTCACCCCGATTAATGAAGCTATATTTTCATATGTATAATGATATATAATTGTTTTCGGGTACGATTGACCATATATCGCGTTCAGGTAAAAAAACCATACTCTACAATATAGTTCATGTTGTAAGTGATAAAATTGCTAATTTAATGTTAAAGAAAATATTTCATTTACAGTTTTTCGTATTTGTTAAATCCTTCAAGCTTTTTAAATGCATTTTTTGAATAAGTAAAGATGTACAAAATTGTATATTAATGCGCTCTTTACCAGTGTCTATCTCGGTAGTAAGGAAGATCGCTTCAATTTTTATTTTTGGATTATTTTACTATTTATAGGGTAAGCCGAGTGGTCAAGGTAGTTCGTCTACTATTGATCACGTGGTCTGTCAACACTGAGATTGCGGGTTCGATTCTCACTGCAGGCAGGGTGTACTCGACTCCAATCTCAATTGACAAGGATTGCCAGTTTTCCTACCGCAGGTCGGGGGTTCTCTCCGGGTACTCCGGCTTCCCCCCACTAAAAACTGGACGCCATGAAATAGCTGAAAAATTGCTGAAAGTGGCGTTAAAACACCATGCAAACAAAAAACAAAACAATCTATAGGGTAAGCATAGTATTTTTATTAATGCATTCTATTCTTGACATTATAAAATGTATATACTTGCGTTTCTTTTATTAATTAGTTATTTAATTTGATAAGAAAAAGGCATTTTAAAATTTTGTTATGTTATATTACGTAATGTATTTCATCGCTTCAATTGTATTTCTTGGATTATTTCATGATTAATATGGTAAGCTTTTTAATTTTTTATGCATTTTTATTTTAACACGATAAAATGTATATTTGTCTGTTTCTTTTCTGAGTTACTTAGATAATAAAAGTGCATTTTTAGATTTTGTTAAACGCGCTTGTGACCACTCATCCAGAAAGCCTTGATCTTATTTGTGGATTATTTCATAATTCATAGGGTAGAAAAGTCAATATTGAACATTAAATTCAATTTCCCTGGGTTTTGTTTATTGACCATTTTGAAATCCCAAACACTCGCGAACGATTCATGTGTGTGTGTGTGTGTTTTTTTTGTTTTTTTTGTTTTGGGGGGGGGGGGGGGGGGTCAGAGATATTTCGTGATGTAATTGTATATTAGATGTGCCTTGTTTATTTGGTAATTGTTTATTTATTACCTGACACTGAACTTTGATGAAAGGTAAACATGAAAAACTAATTAGACTAGCACAATAAGCCGCTAGAATACCAATTTAGATTATGATTTTTATACGGAAATTAGATTTTCAAACAGGCATGTTATTAAAAAAAATTGATATCTGAATCAGTGACAAATGTCGTAGAAATTAACAGAGAAAAGAAATTTCTTAATAAAAGATAAAGATTTTTATTTAATTCAAGATTTACAAAATTTTAAAGAAGCAAGTTATATTGAGATACTTATAGAATTAGATTTTATTAAGTCTTTTAAACTAACAAAAATTCAGCTAAATGAAATTTTGAAAAATGTATATAATAATACAATAGAAAAACAATTCAGCTTTTGAAACAAGTTTAATTACAGTAAAATTAAATCAATATAACTTGTAACTTTTCAGTATGTTTTCTTTGATCTACAAAATTGAGATATTATAATAAAGGTGATTATTTCTTGCCTTTCACAATCTTCTATATTTGTAACTCTTTACAGCATATGATGAAATTTTAAATAAAACAAATTGAAAAAAAAATATTAAACCAAATCGGATACACCTATAACATATAATCGAACATCTCTGGATATGGGTTTAACCCATATCTTTTCTTGTTATATAGCGGATTTGGCCGAGGGGTCTAGACCGCTGGACATGGCGATTTGGTGCCACAGTGTCACAACAGTGTAAGTTCGATTCCCGCTAAGGGTAAGCAAAAATTTTTTGACAGTGTTAAAAATCTTATTCTAACAGTGTTGGGCTTAATTTGTAGACGTATATATAAATATTTGATATTAACCCTGTATTTCTGATGATTCAGAAATCTGCTGGATAGATATATTATATGGTTGCCACAATACTTAGACGTTTGTATATAATTTGAATGACAAGTAACTATGTCATCCTATATAATTTGTAGACGTATACCCGTTCTGTTTTGATCATTCATATTATACAATTAATTACTTTGATATTTGACTGATTTATAAGCCAGAAAACATGTAATATTCAACTAGCCGCTTGAATATGCATTTTAAGGGCTAAGAAATCCTGATATCGACCGTATATCAAAGTCAATATCAATCAAAATTACACGAATAAAACCACCATCTCCCTTTAAGAGAAAAATAGGAGATACTTACATTTTGTAATTGTTGTAATGCTTAATTACCCTTAATACTTTTGTTAATACTGCATTTTAATGTTGATTTGCTGATAGTCCTGGAATTCCAGTTTCACGACTTTTCAAATATTGAAAAGAATATAAATAAATCAATAATTTTATTCTTACATTTTTTAACAATATTTTGTATAATTACAGATGATTCAATGACCGCTAAAATTGAATTTTTTTGTTATGTTGGAACAGTCATGAACTGGTCAAAACCAGATCAATAATGGATTCCGCTTGACTACTGTGCAGCATACCAAAACTTACATATTTGTATGTGTTTCGAGTACTTTGCGCTTTATCGTGACCCGAAAGTTGTTTTTAGAGCTGTCAAAAAGACGCATTTTTTTATGTAATATTGAAATTATATACAAAGAAACGAATCGTGGAATAAAGGCATATCATATATGATGGATATTCATACAGATAAGTTCATGTATATTCTCCCAAAAAAGAAACGCAACATAAGAAAAATGAAAAGTCATTTGTTCAAAGAACAAATGTGAGGTCTTTCCCGGCATTTTCTTAGTGTTATGTCTAGGTATATGGTTGCTAATTTTGAAAATTGCTGCCCATAACCATTGGACTTTGGTCCTAAAACGAAGGGCTTGTTGAGACGGTCACAAAAAACCTATGTTCTGTATATTATCTCTGACGGTTTAAAAGTTATAAGCCATAAACTGATGAGCCGAAACCGCAAAGGCCATAACTTGAAAACGATTTGTCGCACAGTTTTCAATACTTTATATCAAATGTAGATCTCAATGAGAGGAACACTTTTCTGATATATTGTCTGCTTAATATTTTTATGGTTTTTGAGTTATTTCGAAAACAAAATTTAGCCGAAACCTGTCAAGGGCCATAACCTCTAAAACGGTTTGTCGCACAGTTTTTGAACCTGTGTATCAAATGTAGATCTCAATAAGAGGAACATTTTTCTTATATATTGTCTGCTTCAATTTTTTATGGTTTTTGAGTTATTTCGAAAACAAAATTTAACCGAAACCTGTCAATGGCCATAACCTCTAAAACGGTTTGTCGCACAGTTTTCGAAACGTTATATCAAATGTAGATCTTAATGAGAGGAACATTTTTCTGATATATTGTCTGCTTCAATTTTTTATGGTTTTTGAGTTATATTGAAAACCAAATTTCAATGGCGGCCATTTTGAAAATGGTGGACCAAAAAATTTTTTTGATCCGATACATGTAATTAGAACCCTCATATCTACTTGGAAACCAAGTTTTGTGTAAATTCGACAACTTTGATGTTTTCGACAAACTTCGCGTCAAAATCACGTAAACAGGAAGTGGATCGAAGAATGTTTTTTTGCATGACAAATCATGGCCATAAGTTAGGCAACATTTTCCTCACTTCAGATTTTTGATATCTGTCATTGTTTCTGAGTGTATCTGCACACAAGGGTAAACAGAGTTTGGGGAGATAACTCTGTTTCTAAAAATAGATCGGTGTCGCAGGGTGACTCAGGTCGAGCCCAGGTAGTGTCGGTTAAGTGTGCCAAGTTTCAAAGCGATACGTCAAGACACTTTTTTGACATCTGTGGCAGAAAAAAAAAATAATGAAAAGTCATTTGTTCAAAGAACAAATGTGAGGTCTTTCCCGGCATTTTCTTAGTGTTATGTCTAGGTATATGGTTGCTAATTTTGAAAATTGCTGCCCATAACCATTGGACTTTGTTCCTAAAACGAAGGGCTTGTTGAGACGGTCACAAAAAACCTATGTTCACTATATTATCTCTGACGGTTTAAAAGTTATAAGCCATAAACTGATGAGCCGAAACCGCAAAGGCCATAACTTGAAAACGATTTGTCGCACAGTTTTCAATAATTTAAATCAAATGTAGATCTCAATGAGAGGAACATTTTTCTGATATAATGTCTGCTTAATATCTTTATGGTTTTTGAGTTATTTCGAAAACAAAATTTAGCCGAAACCTGTCAAGGGCCATAACCTCTAAAACAATTTGTCGCACAGTTTTTGAACCTGTGTATCAAATGTAGATCTCAATGAGAGGAACATTTTTTTGATATATTGTCTGCTTCAATTTTTTATGGTTTTTGAGTTATTTCGTAAAATAATTTAGCCGAAACCTGTCAAGGGCCATAACCTCTAAAACGGTTTGTCGCACAGTTTTTGAACCTGTATATCAAATGTAGATCTCCATAAGAGGAACATTTGTCTGAAATATTGTCTGCTTCAATTTTTTATTGTTTTTGAGTTATTTCGAAAACAATATTTAGCCGAAACCTGTCAATGGCCATAACCTCTAAAACGGTTTGTCGCACAGTTTTCCAACAGTTATATCAAATGTAGATCTCAATGAGAGGAACATTTTTCTCATATACTGTCTGCTTCAATTTTGTATGGTTTTTGAGTTATTTTGAAAACAAAATTTAGCCGAAACCTGTCAAGGGCCATAACCTCTAAAACGGTTTGTCGCATAGTTTTCGAACCTATATATCAAATGGAGATCTCAATGAGAGGAACATTTTTCTCATATATTGTCTGCTTCAATTTTTTATGGTTTTTGAGTTATTTCGAAAAAAAAATTTAGCGGAAACCTGTCAAGGGCCATAACCTCTAAAACGGTTTGCCGCACAGTGTTCAAACCTTTATATCAAATGTAGATCTCAATGAGAGGAACATTTTTCTCATATATTGTCTGCTTCAATTTTTTTTATGGTTTTTGAGTTATATTGAAAACAAAATTTCGATGGCGGCCATTTTGAAAATGGTGGACCAAAAAATTTTTTGATCCGATACATGTAATTAGGACCCTCATATCTACTTGGAAACCAAGTTTTGTGTAAATCCGACAACTTTGACGTTTTCGACAAACTTCGCGTCAAAATCGCGTAAACAGGAAGTGAATCGAAGAATGTTTTTTTGCATGACAAATCATGGCCATAAGTCAGGCAACATTTTCCTCACTTTAGATTTTTGATATCTGTCATTGTTTCCGAGTGTATCTGCACACAAGGGTAAACAGTGTTTGGGGAGATAACTCTGTAACTAAAAATAGATCGGTGTCGCAGGGTGACTCAGGTCGAGCCCAGGTAGTGTCGGTTAAGTGTGCCAAGTTTCAAAGTGATACGTCAAGACACTTTTTTGACATCTGTGGCAGAAGAAAAAAAAAATAATAATAAATCTAAGTTCATTGGTTCTACCGAACAAATGAGAGGCTTTCCACTTATTGCAAAAATGATCTTCTTTTCAAAATAAACAAACGAAAGAAAAACCATGCGTATATCTTTCGAAATAAAAAAGGTCATAAAATAGGACTTTAATTGAGATAAATGACCTTGACTACGAGGTGTTTGATATTTGCATATTTAATGCTTTAAAAACAAATCATTTATTATTATTTACCATTTTATATACTCGAAAAAGCAGAATTTCCTAAAAAATAGGATTTGACCTTGACTTCTTACAATGTGACCTTGACCTAGCTGAGGGTAAAAAAAGGACCAACAATGAAGATCCACTATGTCAATATATCTTAAAGTTATGAAGATATGACTATTTATCATAAATACCAAAATTTATAAGATGACCTTGACCTTTGACCTTGTATCTGTTTCAAGGTTAAGGTCATAATGGTCTTTGGTGAAAGACCCCATGCCTTTACTATCAATAGTTCATAAGTTATCAATGAAAAACTAAATATCACTTGTTGTAATGGGAGATAACTCCTATACGATGAAGTCAAATCCTTTTCTTCCAAATAGGAAAAAGTTGCGCCATTATGAGGCCGACATTTTATCCGTTACAAGTTATAGCCTATCTTTTACCGTTTAAAAGAAATAGCGACGACAAGAAAATGAAAAATTTAGAATGTGACCTTGACCTTTGACCTTGTGTCCCTTTTCAAGGTCAAGGCCAATGATGACTAATTATATAAGGTTTCATATATATATCTGTTATAGTTACTGAGATTTAGGGATATAATGATATTCACAATACATTTTAATGGTCTAGGGGAGATAACTCTTTCAAAAGTCAAATCATTTATAGTGACCTTTCAAGACCTTAATATGGTCTACATTTTGGTAAAAGATTTATTTCTGTAGCTCTTATGGTTCAGGAGGAGAATCGCACACACCACAATATCAAAATTTAGAATGTGACCTTGACCTTTGTCCTTGTGACCTTTTTCAAGGTCAAGGTCAATGATGACCAACTGTGAAATATCTAGTCTCTGTCACCTCTGGTTCATGAGTTACTATGGTACAAAATGTACTTCCAATAAATAAGGGGAAATAACTCCTACAAGGAGTCGTCAAAATACATTGCGCGATATGTAACAAATTGTCGCAATCAATAGCTGACCATTTTGCAACAACTTTCATTGCGAAATCTTTTACGGTTTCAAAGTTTATCTGCACACAAGCTTTTTATGACAGGGGAAATAACTCCGTAAAGAAAAAGTGTTCGGTGTGACAGGGTTAACTGCGAATGCGTAATGTCTCATACATCCATAGTACAAAATGTCTTCATGACATGTCGCGAAACAAAATTTATAATGGGGTAACAAAACTTGGCGGAAAAAAAAAAAAAAAAATATAGGTTCAATCGTTCTAAAGAACGATTAATAGGCTTTCCACTTCAAAAGAAGACCTTAAATAAATGACCTTGAAACCAAAAAGCTAAGAAACATACGTAATTTGTCTATAGCAATTAATAAGAACAAAAATTATTAAAAAACTATTTAGATATCTTTAAAAATAAGAAAGGTCATTAAATAGGACGTAAGAAAACTTGAATGACCTTGACAACTGATCTTTTAATCTACGTAAATATTACTTATAGGCAATAGCATTAAAAGAATAAGCCATTCAAAATACATAGTACCATGAAAAACATTTATAAAGGACTTTGACCTTGACTTTTACAGCATGAACTTGACCATGCTGAAGGTCAACAGTGATCAACATTGAAGATTTTATGCCAATATCTCTTAAAGTCATTAAGATATGACTACTTATAATACATACAAAAAATTAGAAAATGACCTTGACCTTTGACCTTGTATTTGTTTTCAAGGTCAAGGGTCCTAATGATCCATAGTGAAGACCCCATGCCTCTACTATCAATAGTTGATAAGTAATTAATGAAAAACTAATTATCAATGGTTGTAATGGGGAATAACTCCTATAAGATGAAGCCGGATCCTTTCCCTCCAATTAGAAAAAAGTTGCGCCTTTATGAGACCAACATTTGATCCATTATAACTTATAGCCTATCTTTTACCGTTTCAAAGTAATAGCGATGACAAGACAATGCCAAAATTTCAAACGTGACCTTGACCTTTGACCTTGTGTCCATTTTCAAGGTCAAGGTCAATGATGACCAATGATATAAGGTTTCATATATATATCTGTTATAGTTACTGAGATATAGTGATATAATGCAATTCACAATAAATTTTATTGGTCTAGGGGAGATAACTCTTATAAAAATGTCAAATAAAAAAGGTGACGATTCAAGATCTCAATATGATACACATTTTGGTAAAGGTTTCAGTTCTCTATCTATTATAGTAAAGGAGGAGATCTGCACACAACCAAGGGTCAAAAATTAGAACATGACCTTGACCTTTGACCTTGTGACCTTTTTCAAGGTCAAGGTCAATGATGACCAACTGTGAAATATCTAGTCTATATCACCTCTGGTTCATGAGTTACAATGGTACAAATTGTACTTCCAATAAATAAGGGGAAATAACTCCTACAAGGAGTCGTCAAAATACTTTGCGCGATATGTAACAAATTGTCGCAATCCATAGCTGACCATTTTGCAACAACTTTTATTGCGAAATCTTTTACGGTTTCATAGTTTATCTGCACACAAGCTTTTCTGTAACAGGGGAGATAACTCCGTAAAGAACAAGTGTTCGGTGTGACAGGGTCAACTGCGAAAGCGTAATGTCTTATACATCCATAGTACAAAATGTCTTTACGACATGTCGCGAAACAAAATTTATAATGGGAAAAGAAAACTTGGCGGAAAAAAATAAGAATAATAATAATAAATATAGGTTCAATCGTTCTAAAGAACGATTAATAAGCTTTCCACTTTAAAAGAAGACCTTAAATAAATTACCTTGAAACTAAAAAAGCTAAGAAACATACGTAATTTGTCTATTGCAATTAATAAGAACAAAAATTATTTAAAAATACTATTTAGATATCTTTAAAAATAAGAAAGGTCATTAAATAGGACGTAAGAAAACTTAAATGACCTTGACAACTGATCTTTTAATCCACGTAAATATTACTTATAGACAATAGCATTAAAAGAATAAGACATTCAAAATACATAGTACCATGAAAAGCATTCAAAAAGGACTTTGACCTTGACTCTTACAGATTGACCTTGAGCATGCTGAAGGTCAACAGTGATCAACATTAGAGATTTTATGCCAATATATCTTATATTCATTGAGATATGACTACTTATAATATATACAAAAAAATTAGAAAATGACCTTGACCTTTGACCTTGTATGTGTGTTCAAGATCAAGTGTCTTAATGGTCTATAGTGAAGACCCCATGCCTCTACTATCAATAGTTGATAAGCAATTAATGAAAAACTAATTATCAATGGCTGTAATGGGGGATAACTCCTATAAGATGAAGCCGGATCCTTTCCTTTCAATAGAAAAATGTTGCGCCTTTATGAGAACAACATTTTTCCCATTATAACTTATTGCCTATCTTTTACCGTTTCAAAGGAATAGCGATGACAAGACAATGCCAAAATTTCAAACGTGACCTTGACCTTTGAACATGAGTCCATTTTCAAGGTCAAGGTAAATGGTGACTAATGATATAAGGTTTCATATAGATATCTGTTATAGTTACTGAGATAAAGTGATATAATGCAATTCGCAATATATTTTAGTGGTCTATGGGAGATAACTCTTATAAAAATGTCAAATAAAAAGTGACAATTCAAGATCTTAATATGATACACATTTTGGTAAAGGTTTCAGTTCTCTATCTATTATAGTAAAGGAGGAGATCTGTACACAACACAATGTCAAAAATTAGAATGTGACCTTGACCTTTGACCTTGTGACCTTTTTCAAGGCAAGGTCAATGATGACCAACTGTCAAATATCTAGTCTCTATCACCTCTGGTTCATGAGTTACAATGGTACAAAATGTACCTTCAATAAATAAGGGGAAATAACTCCATAAGAAGGTGAAAAATTATTTAATGCGATATGTTATAAAGTGTAGCAATCCTTTCCTGAACATTTTGGAACAACTTTCATTGCGACATCTTTTACGGTTTCATATTTTATCTAAACACAAGCTTTTCTGTAACAGGGGAGATAACTCCGTAAAGAACAAGTGTTCGGTGTACCAGGGTCAACTGCGAAAGCATAATGTCTCATACATCCAAAGTACAAAATATCTTTACGACATGTCGCGAAACAAAATTTATAATGGGAAAAGAAAACTTGGCGGAAAAAAAAGAATAATAAATATAAGTTCATTGGTTCTACCGAACAAATGAGAGATTTCCACTTATTGCAAAAATGACCTTGACCTTGACTTTGGTTTTATGAAAATTGACCTTTCTTTTCAAAATAAACAAACGAAAGAAAAAACCATTCGGATATCTTTCGAAATTAAAAAGGTCATAAAATAGGACGTTAATTGACATAAATGACCTTGACCAGCAAGTTTTGTTATTTGCATAATTAATGATTTAAAAACAAAACATTTATCAATATTTACCATTTTAGTTACTCGAAAAATGAGAATTTCCGAAAAATATTATTTGACCTTGACTTCTGTCAATATGACCTTGACCATGCTGAGGGTCAATAAAGGACCAACAGTGAAGATCCTATGTCAATATGTCTTATAATTATGAAGAAATGACTATTTATCATAATTACCAAAGTTGATAAGATGACCTTGACCTTTGGCATTGTTTCTATTTTCAAGGTCAATTGTCATAATGGTCTTTGGTGAAGTCCCCATGCCTCTACTATCAATAGTTAATAAGTTATCAATAAAAAACCAAACATCAATGGTTGTAATGGGAGATAACTCCTATAAGATGAAGTCAAATCCTTTCCCTCTATAGAAAAAAGTTGCGCCTTTATGAGGCCGACATTTTATCCGTTATAAGTTATAGCCTATCTTTTACCGTTTCAAAGGAATAGCGACGACAAGATAATGTCAAAATTTCAAACGTGACCTTGACCTTTGACCTTGTGTCCATTTTCAAGGTCAAGGTCAATGATGACCAATGATATAAGGTTTCATATAAATATCTGTTATAGTTACTGAGATATACTGATATAATGCAATTCACAATATATTTTATTGGTCTAGGGGAGATAACTCTTATAAAAATGTCAAATATAAAAAGTTACGATTCAAGATCTTAATATGATACACATTTTGGTACAGGTTTCAATTCTGTATCTATTATGGTTAAGGAGGAGATCCGCACACAACATTGGGTCAAAAATCAGAACTTGACCTTGACCTTTGACCTTGTGACCTTTTTCAAGGTCAAGGTCAATGATGACCAACTGTGAAATTCCAAGTCTCTATCACCTCTGGTTCATGAGTTACTATGGTAAAAAATGTACTTGCAATAAATAAGGGGAAATAACTCCATAAGAAGGTGAAAATTTCTTTAATGCGATATGTTATAAAGTGTCGCAATCCTTCGCTGAACATTTTGGAACAACTTTCATTACGACATCTTTTACAGTTTCAAAGTTAATTTGCACACAAGCTTTTTTATGACAGGGGAAATAACTCCGTAAAGAATAAGTGATCGGTCTGCCAGGGTGAGCTGCGAAAGCGCAACGTCTCATACATCCATAGTACAAAATATCTTAGCGACAAGTCGCGAAACAAAATTTATAATGGGAAAAGAAAACTTGGCGGAAAAAAAGAATAATAATAAACAGACGAATTACAAGAAGGTTTTCCACTGGGAAAGTGGAAAACCTTAAATATAGGTTCAATCGTTCTAAAGAACGATTAATAGGCTTTCCACTTAAAAGAACACCTAAAATAAAATGACCTTGAAACTAAAAAGCTAAGCAACATACGTAATTTGTCTACATCAATTGATAAGTACAAAAATATATAAAAAAATTATTTAGATATCTTTCAAAATAAGAAACGTCATTAAATAGGACGTAAGAAAACTGAATGACCTTGACAACTGATCTTTTAATCTACGTAAATATTACATATAGACAATAGCATTTATAAAAATAAGCCATTTAAAATACATAGTACCATGAAAAACATTTAAGATAGACTTTGACCTTGACCCTTACAGTATGACCTTGACCATGTTGAAGGTCAACGGTGATCAACATTGAAGATTTTATGCCAATATCTCTTATAGTAGTTGAGATACGACTACTTTTAATAAATACCAAAAATAAGAAGATGACCTTGACCTTTGACCTTGTATTTGTTTTCAAGGTCATGGGTCCTTATGGTCTATAGTGAAGACCCCATGCCTTTACTACCAATAGTTGATAAGTAATTAATGAAAAACTAATTATCAATGTGTTTAATGGGCCATAACTCCTATAAGATGAAGTCGGATCCTTGACCCCAAAATAGAAAAAAGTTGCGCCTTGATGAGACCAACATTTTATCCATTATAACTTACTGCCTATCTTTTACCGTTTCAATGGAATAGCGATGACAAGACAATGTCAAAATTTCAAACGTGACCTTGACCTTGTGTCCATTTTCAAGGTCAAGGTCAATGATGACTAATGATATCAGGTTTCATATAAATATCTCTTATAGTAACTGAGATATATTGATATAATGTAATTCACAAAATATTTTATTGGTCTAGGGGAGATAACTCTTATAAAAATGTCAAATAAAAAAGTGACGATTCAAGATCTCAATATGATACACATTTTGGTAAAGGTTTCAGTTCTCTATTATAGTAAAGGAGGAGATCTGCACACAACCAAGGGTCAAAATTTAGAACATGACCTTGACCTTTGACCTTGTGTCCATTTTCAAGGTCAAGGTCAATGATGACTCATGATATAAGGTTTCATATATATATCTGTTATAGTAACTGAGATATATTGATATAATGTAATTCACAAATATTTTATTGGTCTAGGGGAGACAACTCTTATAAAAATGTCAAATAAAAGAGTGACGATTCAAGATCTCAATATGATACACTATTTGGTAAAGGTTTCAGTTCTCTATCTATTATAGTAAAGGAGGAGATCTGCACACAACCAAGGGTCAAAAATTAGAACATGACCTTGACCTTTGACCTTGTGACCTTTTTCAAGGTCAAGGTCAATGATGACCAACTGTGAAATATCTAGTCTATATCACCTCTGGTTCATGAGTTACAATGGTAGAAAATGTACTTCCAATAAATAAGGGTAAATAACTCCTACAAGGAGTCGTCAAAATACTTTGCGCGATATGTAACAAATTGTCGCGATCAATAGCTGACCATTTTGCAAAAACTTTCATTGCAAAATCTTTTACGGTTTCAAAGTTTATCTGTACACAAGCTTTTTTGTGACAGGGGAGATAACTCCGTAAAGTAAAAGTGTTCGGTGTGACAGGGTTAACTGCGAAAGCGTAATGTCTCATACATTCATAGTACAAAATGTCTTTACGACATGTCGCGAAACAAAATTTATAATGGGAAAAAACAGTTGGCGGAAAAAAAATAAGAATAAATATAGGTTCAATCGTTCTAAAGAACGATTAATAGGTTTTCCACTTCAAAAGAAGACCTTAAATAAATGACCTTGAAACCAAAAAGCTAAGAAACATACGTAATTTGTCTATAGCAATTAATAAGAACAAAAATTATTAAAGAACTATTTAGATATCTTTAAAAATAAGAAAGGTCATTAAATAGGACGTAAGAAAACTTGAATGACCTTGACAACTGATCTTTTAATCTACGTAAATATTACTTATAGGCAATAGCATTAAAAGAATAAGCCATTCAAAATACATAGTACCATGAAAAACATTTATAAAGGACTTTGACCTTGACTTTTACAGCATGACCTTGATCATGCTGAAGGTCATCAGTGATCAACATTGAAGATTTTATGCCAATATCTCTTAAAGTCATTGAGATATGACTACTTATAATATATACAAAAAAATTAGAAAATGACCTTGACCTTTGACCTTGTATTTGTGTTCAAGGTCAAGTGTCCCAATGGTCTATAGTGAAGACCCCATGCCTCTACTATCAATTGTTGATAAGCAATTAATGAAAAACTATTTATCAATGGTTGTAATGGGGGATAACTCCTATAAGATGAAGCCGGATCCTTTCCTTCTAAATAGAAAAAAGTTGCGCCTTTATGAGGCCAACATTTTTTCCATTTGAACTTATTGCCTATATTTTACCGTTTTAAAGGAATAGCGATGACAAGACAATGCAAAAATTTCAAACGTGACCTTGACCTTTGAACTTGAGTCCATTTTCAAGGTCAAGGTAAATGATGACTAATGATATAGGGTTTCATATAAATATCTGTTATAGTTACTGAGATAAAGTGATATAATGCAATTCACAATATATTTCAGTGGTCTAGGGGAGATAACTCTTATAAAAATGTCAAATAAAAAAGTGACGATTCAAGATCTTAATATGATACACATTTTGGTACAGGTTTCAGTTCTCTATCTATTATAGTAAAGGAGGAGATCTGTACACAACGCAATATCAAAAATTAGAATGTAACCTTGACCTTTGACCTTGTGACCTTTTTCAAGGTCAAGGTCAATGATGACCAACTGTGAAATATCTAGTCTCTATCATCTCTGGTTCATGAGTTACTATGGTAAAAAATGTACTTGCAATAAATAAGGGGAAATAACTCCTATAAGAAGGTGAAAATTTCTTTAATGCGATATGTTATAAAGTGTTGCAATCCTTCGCTGAACATTTTGGAACAACTTTTATTGCGATATCTTTTACAGTTTCAAAGTTAATTTGCTCACAAGCTTTTTTATGACAGGGGAAATAACTCCGTAAAGAATAAGTGTTCGGTCTGCCAGGGTCAACTGCGAAAGCGTAATGTTTCATACATCCATAGTACAAAATATCTTTACGACATGTCGCGAAACAAAATTTATAATGGGAAAAAAAAACTTGGCGGAAAAAAAAGAATAATAATAAACAGACGAATTACAAGAAGGTTTTCCACTGGAAAGTGGAAAACCTTAATAATAATAAGAAACAGACTAATAACAGTAAGTCTTTCCACTGGAAAGTGGAAAGCCTTAAATATAAGTTCATTGGTTCTACCGAACAAATGAGAGGCTTTCCACTTATTGCATAAATGACCTTGACATTGACTTTGGCTATATGGAAATTGAATCTTCTTTTCAAAATAAACAAAAGAAAGAAAAATCATTCGTATATCTTTTGAAATAAAAAAGGTAAAAAAAATAGGACGTTAATTGAGATAAATGACCTTGACTACCAAGTGTTTGGTTTTTGCATATTCAATGCTTTAAAAACAAATCATTTATTTGTATTTACCATTTTATATACACGAAAAAGCAGAATTTCCAAAAAATATTATTTGACCTTGACTGCTGTCAATATGACCTTGACCATGCTGAGGGTCAATAAAGGACCAACAGTGAAGATCCTTTGTCAATATGTCTTATAATTATGAAGAAATGCCTATTTATCATAAATACCCAAATTTATAAGATGACCTTGACCTTTTACCTTGTTTCTATTTTCAAGGTCAGGGGTCATAATGGTCATTGGTGAAGTCCCCATGCCTCTACTATCAATAGTTAATAAGTTATCAATGAAAAAGTAAATATCAATGGTTGTAATGAGAGATAACTCCTATAAGATGAAGTCAAATCCTTTTCCTTTAATAGAAAAAAGTTGCGCATTTATGAGGCCGACATTTTATCCGTTATAAGTTATAAGCTATCTTTTACCGTTTCAAAGAAATAGCGATGACAAGATAATGTCAAAATTTCAAACGTGACCTTGACCTTTGACCTTGTGTCCATTTTCAAGGTCAAGGTCAATGATGACTAATGATATAAGGTTTCATATAAATATCTGTCATAGTTACTGAGATAACGCTATATACACTATATTTAATTGATCCAGGGGAGATAACTCTTTCAAAAGTCAAATCATTTATAGTGACCTTTCAAGACCTTAATATGATACACATTTTGGTAAAAGATTTATTTCTGTATCTCTTATGGTTCAGGAGGAGAATCGCACACACCACAGTGTCAAAATTTAGAATGTGACCTTGACCTTTGACCTTGTGACCTTTTTCAAGGTCAAGGTCAATGATGACCAACTGTGAAATATCTAGTCTCTGTCACCTCTGGTTCATGAGTTACAATGGTACAAAATGTACTTCCAGTAAATAAGGGGAAATAACTCCTACTAGGAGTCGTCAAAATACTTTGCGCAATATGTAACAAATTGTCGCGATCAATAGCTGAGCATTTTGCAACAACTTTCATTGCGAAATCTTTTACGGTTTCAAAGTTTATCTGCACACAAGATTTTTATGACAGGGGAAATAACTCCGTAAAGAAAAAGTGTTCGGTGTGACAGGGTTAACTGCGAAAGCGTAATGTCTCATACATTCATAGTACAAAATGTCTTTACGACATGTCGCGAAACAAAATTTATAATGGGATAACAAAACTTGGCGGAAGAATAATAAGAATAATAATAAGAAACAGACAAAATGCAATAAGTCTTTCCACTGGAAAGTGGAAAGCCTTAATAAGAAACAGACTAATAACAGTAAGTCTTTCCACTGGAAAGTGGAAAGCCTTAATAAGAAACAGAAGAATAACAAGAAGGCTTTCCACTCGGAAAGTGGAAAGCCTTAATAAGAAACAGACTAATCACAGTAAGTCTTTCCACTCGGAAAGTGGAAAGCCTTAATAATGAAAAGTCATTTGTTCAGAGAACAAATGTGAGGTCTTTCCCTGCATTTTATTAGTCTTATGTCTAGGTATATAGTTGCTAATGACTTTACGGTCAGTTACCATGGTTTTGGTGTACAAAGCAAGTGGTTTTAAGTCAGAAAATGTATGGTTGCTAAGGACATTTAGTGGTTGCTATGGACAAAATGTCGCTTCCGGTCATACAATGTGATATTTAAATTCAGTTAGTGATCCCGATTCCGTTTCCCATGTATTGTCCGCTTCAATTTTGTACAGTTAAAGTGTTATTTTACAAAAACTGTTTACGGTGTCAGCCATTTTGAAAATGGCTGCCTATAACCATTCGACTTCGGTCTTAATACGAAGGGCGTGTTATGATCGTTACAAAAAAAACATATCTTTACTATATTATCCCTGACGGTTTTAAAGTTATAAGCCAAAAATTGATTAGCCGAAACCTGTCAAGAGCCATAACCTCGAAAACGGTTTGTCGCACAGCTTTCGACGATTTATATCAAATGTAGATCTCAACGAGAGGAACATTTTCCTGATATATTGTCTGCTTCAATTTTTTTAATGGTTTTTGAGTTATTTCAAAAACAATATTTATCGGAAACCTGTCAAGGGCCATAACCTCTAAAACGGTTTGTCGCACAGTTTTTGAACCTATATATCAAATGTAGATCTCAACGAGAGGAAAATTTTTCTGATATATTGTCTGCTTCAATATTTTATGGTTTTTGAGTTATATTGAAAACAAAATTTCAATGGCGCCCATTTTGAAAATGGTGAACCGAAAACAAATTTTGATCCGACATGTGTAATTAGGACCCTCATATCGACTTGGAAACCAATGTTTGTGTAAATCGAACAACTTTGACGTTTTCAACAAACTTCGCGCCGAAATCATGTTAACAGGAAGTGGATCGAAGAAAAATTTTTTTGCATGACAAATCATGGCCATGAGTCAGACAACATTTTCCCCACTTTAGATTTTTGATATTTGTCATGGTTTCTGAATTTATCTGAACTCAGGGGTTTTGGGTTTGGGGCAGATAACTCTGTTACTAAAAATAGATCGGTTTCGCAAGGTGACTCAGGTCGAGCCCAGGTAATGTTGGTTAAGTGTGCCAAGTTAATTTCAAAGCGATACGTCAAGACACTTTTTCGACATTGACCGTCTTTCCCGTGTTGTCCCTATTTCCACAGAAAAAACTGACGTTAAACGTCAAACAATAAACCCCAGAGGGTAAAAATCTATTATTTTATATTGTAAAATATCCGTAGGCCTCCTCCTCCCCCGGTTTCTTTTCTATTGTTTCTATAACATTCTAATTATTTAAAAAAGGGCCCTGCCCCCCAACCAGGGCAGCATGTACACTTATTTTGTTATTCATCTTGGTATTTTTAAATGATTCAAATAGCTTTGTACTAATTTTGAGAAAAAACGGGAAAATCGGACTCTGCAGATTTAAATATTGCGACAAAAATTTGTTAAACTAGTTTTAAAAATTCATATACATTATTTTGGTGTAAAATAAATACTTCTTTGTCATTTCGCTCTATTTATAGTATACATTAAATGAACACTTTACATTTCACTGAGGTGTCTTCGTCGAAGCTCGCGTTCATAGCATTTTGTCAGCGTCTTCTGTCTCTCGTACTGCGTTCTGTGTGGACGAATACTATAGCTACATGAAGCACGATTTTAAGTTAAATATCAGTGATTATTTATATATTTCAGGACGACACGGGTTGTTACAAAAGGAGCTACCGACGATCATTTAAAGACGTTTTCATTCATAGGAATTTTACGCTGGAATGTGGAAAATAAGGACACGAGTCACGTAGCAGACGACCGAATATAGGGACGCAAAATAAAATTTTAAAAGTCTTGCAAAATTTAAATACAACACATCATTTTAAAGAGGAATTCTTGACACTTTGAAAAACAGTTTAATTTTTAAAATATCTATTTGTATGTAAAAGAAATTTACATTTTATTCTTTTCAAAAAATTCGATCTTGACACAAAACTGTTTCCACAAAACAATTATATAAAAAAAATTCTAAAATTGTAATATAAATTGAAATTAATATTTGGCTTGATTAAAATGAACTTAACCTACATAAATATTAACTCAAAATGCTTTAATAGCAAGTAGTTTGACAAAAATATTGTCTCAATCTATCTGCAAGATTGTCACATACAAAAGCAGTCTTTTTGTGTTTTCACATAGAAGAGTGATTTACCGTACTTGATCATGTATTACATGGGAGGTAACTGCGTCATGACACAATGGGGTAGGACATTTATAACTTTTTTAAATATGAACACGGTGGTTTTAATTTAGTTTTATTATAAAATCTTTTAAAAGATGTATAAAATATTGTTCTGTAGAAGTTTCATTAATTTACTGTGCAAATAACTAACTTTAAACGATCAACAAAAATAGGAGACAACAGCTTTAAATATTTTAAATTTAATAATTAAACAATAAAGGAAAGAGGGAAACTTGTAGAAATCACAAGGTTTTGTTTTAACATTGGTTTAAAATGTGTCGATTTAGGCTATTGTCACAGTGTTGAATATTTTTTCATGAAAATTTAGGAATATAGTGTACCATTTTTAAAGTAATGGCACTTAAATTGCTAATTTCTGTATAAATGTGCAAGTTAACATCATATCAATCATTTTAATAATTATCACATTTGGTTTAATACAGCAAATTTTGTAACAAAGTGCATGTTTTCTTCACTCGACACATAATTACACACTGTCGGAACTCACTCAATGTTCATTATTTTATCAATTTTTGCCAAAAGTTAGTTTTTTATGTTACAAAAAGTACATTAAATATGTACTAAAAATTTGAAATTAGTGTTTAAGCCATTTTGAATTGTCCATCCTTGAAAAATTTTAAGTCTAATATGATTACCCCTTTCTAAGCCAAAAAGTACTAATATCTTGATACATATTAATTCTTGGTTGTTTTTTTTTTCTCTCGACAAGGCTTATCAGGTCCATATCAGATATCAGCTCGAAGATACAAGATACTCTCTAGATACTGGTTATGTGTTACGTTTTATATATTGTAACACTTCTTAGTGTCTGGACAGGTCTGATTAATTGCAGCAAAGATGAATTTTTTTTTATCATCAGGTACGTTTTCCTTAATATTCATGAGCTTTGGTCAGTGATGTACGATTGGTCAAAAAGCTAGGCAGATTCTTCGCGCACGACATATGACCATGTTGACTATATAATCACTAACCGTTTTCAAGTTATAAGTCAAAAACCGAATAACAGAAATGCGTCAAGGCTGATAACTCGAATACGGTTCATATAACAGTTTCGGATACAATATACTAAATGAAGGTCTTGATGAGAGGATCACTTTAAATAACATGTTTACTATATTATCTTTAACCGTTTTCAAGTTATAAGTCAAAAACTGATTAGTCGAAACGTGTCAAGGGCCATTACATCGAAAACGTTTTGTCGTACAGTTTTCAACCATTTATATCAAATGTAGATCTCAATGAGAGGAACATTTTACTAGTATATTGTCTGCTTCAATTTTTTATGGTTTTTCAGTTATATTGAAAACAAAATTTAGCCGAAATGTGTCAAGGGCCATAACCTCGAAAACGGTTTGTCGCACAGTTTTGAACTATTTGTATCAAATGTAGATCTCAATGAGAAGAACATTTTTCTGATATGTTGTCTGCTTCAATTGTTTATGGTTTTCGTGTAATATTGAAAACAAAATTTAGCCCAAACCTGTCAAGGGCCATAACCTCGAAAACGGTTTGTCGCACAGTTTTCAACTATTTGTATCAAATGTAGATCTCAATGAGAAGAACATTTTTCTGATATGTTGTCTGCTTCAATTTTTTATGGTTTTCGTGTAATATTGAAAACAAAATTTGGCCCAAACCTGTCAAGGGCCATAACCTCGAAAACGGTTTGTCGCACAGTTTTCAACCCTGTATATCAAATGTAGATCTCAATGACAGAAACATTTTTCTGATATATTGTCTGCTTCAATTTTTTATGGTTTTTCAGTTATATTGAAAACAAAATTTAGCCACAACCTGTCAAGGGCCATAACCTTGAAAACGGTTTGTCGCACAGTTTTCAACTATGTATATCAATTGTAGATCTCAATGAGAGGAACATTTTTCTGATATATTGTCTGCTTCAATTTTTTATGGTTTTTGAGTTATATTGAACACAAAATTTCAATGGCGGCCATTTTGAAAATGGTGGACCAAAAAAAAATTCTGATCCAATATATGTAATTAGGAACCTCATATCTACTTGGAAACCAAGTTTTGAGTAAATCCGACAACTTTGACGTTTTCGACAAATTTCGCGTCAAAATCGCGTAACCAGGAAGTTGATGGAAACAAAATTTTTTGCGTAACGAATCATGACCAGGAGTCTAGCAACATTTTCTCCACTTCAGATTTTTTATAACGGTTACAGTTTTTGAGTTTATCTGAACACAAGGTTTTTGGGTTTGGGGCAGATAACTCTGTTACTAAAAATAGATTTATTTCGCAGGGTGTTCCAGGTCGAGCCCAAGTAGTGTCGGTTTAGTGTGCCATGTTTCAAAGCGATACGTCAAGACACTTTTTTGACATCTGCGGCGGAAAAGAAGAAGAATAATAAAAAAAATAATAATGAAAAGTCATTTGTTCAGAGAACAAATGTGAGGTCTTTCCCTGCATTCTGTAGTGTTATGTCTAGTTATATAGTTGCTAATGACTTTACGGTCAGTTACCATGGTTTTAGTGTACAAAGCAAGTGGTCCTAAGTAAGAAAATATATGGTTGCTAAGGACATTTATTGGTTGCTATGGACAAAATGTCACTTCCGGTCAGACAATATGATATTTAAATTTAGTTAGTGATCCCGATTCAGTTTCCCGTGTATTGTCTGCTTCAATTTTTTATGGTTTTTGAGTTATTTCGAACACAAAATTTAGCCGAAACCTGTCAAGGGCCATAACCTCGAAAACGGTTTGTCGCACAGTTTTTGAACCTGTATATCAAATGTAGATCTCAATGAGAGGAACATTTTTCTGATATATTGTCTGCTTCAATTTTTTATGGTATTTGAGTTATTTCGAAAACAAAATTTAGCCGAAACCTGTCAAGGGCCATAACCTCTAAAACGGTTTGTCGCACGGTTTTTAAACCTGTATATCGAATGTAGATCTCAATGAGAGGAACATTTTTCTGATATATTGTCTACTACAATTTTTTATGGTTTTTGAGTTATTTTGAAAACAAAATTTAGCCGAAACCTGTCAAGGGCCATAACCTCTAAAACAGTTTGAGGCACAGTTTTCGAACTGTTACATCAAATGTAGATCTCAATGAGAGGAACATTTTTCTCATATATTGTCTGCTTCAATTTTTTATGGTATTTGAGTTATTTCGAAAACAAAATTTAGCCGAAACCTGTCAAGGGCCATAACCTCTAAAACGGTTTCTCGCACAGTTTTCAAACCTGTTTATCAAATGTAGATCTCAATGAGTGGAACATTTTTCTCATATATTGTCTGTTTCAATTTTGTATGGTTTTTGAGTTATATTGAAAACAAAATTTCAATGGCGGCCATTTTGAAAATGGTGGATCAAAAAAATTTTTTGATCCGATACGTGTAATTAGGACCCTCATATCTACTTGGAAACCAAGTTTTGTGTAAATCCGACAACTTTGACGTTTTCGACAAACTTCGTGTCAAAATCGCGTAAACAGGAAGTGGATCGAAGAATGTTTTTTTGCATGACAAATCATGGCCATAAGTCAGGCAACATTTTCCTCACTTTAGATTTTTGATATCTGTCATTGTTTCTGAGTGTATCTGCACACAAGGGTAAACAGTGTTTGGGGAGATAACTCTGTTACTAAAAATAGATCGGTGTCGCAGGTTGACTCAGGTCGAGCCCAGGTAGTGTCGGTTAAGTGTGCCAAGTTTCAAAGTGATACGTCAAGACACTTTTTTGACATCTGTGGCAGAAGAAAAAAAATAATAATGAAAAGTCATTTGTTCAGAGAACAAATGTGAGGTCTTTCCCAGCATTTTATTAGTGTTATGTCTAGATATATAGTTGCTAAAATGTCACTTCCGGTCATACAATATGATATTTGAATTCAGTGAGTGATCCTGATTCAGTTTCCCATGTATTGTCGGCTTCAATTTTGTACGGTTAAAGTGTTATGTTATCAAAACTGTTTACGGTGTCAGCCATTTTGAAAATAGCTGCCCATAAATATTCGACTTTGGTCTTAAATCGAAGGGGTTGACATATTGGTCACAAAAAACTTATATGTTTACTATATTATCCCTGACGGTTTTAAAGTTATAAGCCCAAAACTGATTAGCCGAAACGTGTCAAGGGCCATAACCTCGAAAACGGTTTGTCGCACAGTTTTCAACCATTTATATCAAATGTAGATCTCAATGAGAGGAACATTTTTCTGATATATTGTGGTCTTCAATTTTTTTTAATGGTTTTTGAGATATATTGAAAACAAAAAGTAGCAGAAGCCTGTCAAGGGCCATAACCTCGAAAATGGTTTGTCGCACAGTTTTCAACACTTTATATCAAATGTAGATCTCAGTGAGAGGAACATTTTTCTTATATATTGTCTGCTTCAATTTTTTTTGGTTTTTGAGTTATATTGAAAACAAAATTTAGCCGAAACCTGTCAAGGGCCATAACCTCAAAAACGGTTTGTCGCACAGTTTTCGACCCTTCTATCAAATGTAGATCTCAATGAGAGGGACATTTTTTCTGATATATTGTCTTCTTCAATTTTTTATGGGTTTTGAGTTATACTGATTGATCCCGGATATGTAATTAGGACCCTCATATCTACTTGGAAACCAAGTTTTGTGGAAATCAAACAACTTTGACGTTTTCGACAAACTTCGCGTCAAAATCGCGTAAACAGGAAGTTGATCGACATTTTTTTGCATGACAAATCATGGCCATGAGTCAGACAACATTTTCCCCACTAGATTTTTTATATCTGTCATTGTTTCTGAGTTTATCTGAACACAAGAGTTTTGGGTTTGGGGCAGATAACTCCGTTACTAAAAATAGATCGGTTTCGCAGGGTAACTCAGGTCGAGCCCAGGTAGTGTCGGTTAAGTGTGCCAAGTTTCAAAATTTGACCGGAAATTATTTTTTGCGAGTTTGCCTACATCAAATTTTCATATTATAACCCAGATTTCTCAAATGCTTAACCCCGGTCAAATAACTGTTAGTGTTTGATAAAGGTTATTCATTTAGCTTCAAAATGATATTTTGTTTATAAAATAATACTGAAAAGAAAGTATCGAAAAGTTTGCCAGAAGAATGCCTGGTATGAAAAGTAAAAGTTAGCACTTTTAACTTTGACTCTATCAATAAATACTGGGAGGAAAAACTAAAGAATGACATCCATGCCAAATCTTCACTAAAGTTTGTAAACAACTCTACAATGAAAATTGGAACTGTTCACTCAATCTGGAAACATGCCGGCTATGAACCCATGTCAGTCACAAAGGCATCCATAAAGTGCAAACTCCTCCTCGGAGCCTACACTCTGCAAGCCAACAGACATATATTTAACCAGCATGAGGTAAAACCAACATGCCCGATCTGTCAGCTAGCCCCTGAGGATCGTGTACACTTCATTTTAAGATGCCCCTCACTACAGAGTATAAGAGCGCCATTCATACAAAGGATTGCTAAAGTGCTGGGCAGTGATGTAACAGACAGTCTCAGTGTCATTGTTTTCACCTCTATCATTCTTGACGGCTCACACACATTTAGATTTGCCCCGGAATCGATACCAAAGATAGAGCACATAGGTACAGGGCTATGTTACGCTCTTCACCAAGCGAGATCCTTATTTCTGAAGAATCAAGTATAAATAGCTTAGGGAAAATTGACGATTATATATTTTAGGAAAAAAAATAAACCATGAACTACGAACTTTGAATACAATAGATGAACTGATGTTCCTGTAATTTATAAGGACTGTATATAATACATCTAGACACATTTCCACGTATTGTAAATATCCACAAATTCCCAATACTAACAAGTTTGTGTTGCTGTATAGGATGTTAAACACTGTACACAGTAACTGCTATTTTAGACCTCCACCCAATGCTTTGGCCTCGCCTGTGAGCCTAACTACCACCAAGAACCATTTTTCATTATTTATTTATTTTTTTTTATACCCCATTACACTTTTTGACCCCGGCCGTCATATGTGCATCATTGCATAGTTCTCCAGACAGTGGAGGAAATTACTTACAGTTACAGTAGGCAAATTTGCAAAAAAAATCCGTTCAGCTTTTAGGTGCTTTTTTAATAATTAATTGCATTAAACTATATATCTCCATAAAGATCTTTTAAATATCTTCCAGAGGCATTTTTAATCTATGTTAACCCGTTAAAAAGTTATGAACAAAAATATGTGTTTTTATTTTTCCGGTTTTTCCATTTCCGCGTTTTAGCCCAACCCTTGATCCTTGCGCATGCGGGTTTATCATATCCGATCATATATTTGTTTTTATGAAATTGCTCTTGTTCTTTTTAGTCATCAGCTAACGTTTCACGGAATAGATTATTGCATACCGATTTAATATCAGGTCCATAGATTCCGTAGCTGATTCTGTATTCGCAGTTTACTGTATTGTAGATTGACAGTGTTGAAGTTGTCTGTTTGCCTGGCCAGCACGTTTTTTTGAGTTATTTTGATAAGTTTATCATAATCAAACACTGTCCCAGAAATCAAACTAGTAATAACAGTTTCATGCAGCATGTCCCGTAAAAGCGGACATTAAAATCGAAACCAACTTCTCTCTCCAAAAGAAAACAAATTCTTTTGTTATAATCTCCCCCCCCCTAAAATATTGATTGCACAATTATTCATTCGCGCTTCATACCTGTTTGCTTTGCACTGAAATTTTCTATGAATAAGTCATAACAGATGCATAAAATTTCATAATTGGAACAAAAATATTAATTGATGACATACATGAAATTGGTGGTGCCAAAAATGTGTAACCTGTAGTATACAGTACCTGTACCATTTTTCAGCTCATTTTCCAATACCCGTATCAGCTTTGATTTTGGCTAGATATTTGTGAAAACGAAAATGCAATAAACCTTTAAATATTTCACAGGAGGATTCTTTATAGGAAGCGACGCACTGGTATCATTGAAAATTACATTAATCATTGTATTTCTATTTGAATGCCGGACAATTCAGATCCTGACAATTCGGACCGTATACCTGGACAATTCGGACCGTATACACACATGGTATATCAGGACTCGCACCGTTTTATAATGAATAAAGATATTAATTTTACAAAGATAATTATAATATATCATGCTTTTTACAGCGGACTTTTGCATGTTTATGTTTGTCTGTTTTTTTTTTATTTTTGTTTTTATGTATCTACAGGGCTCGCGTTGGAGGGCGACTCGGGCGAAGAAGTCGCCTTATCGTGGTCCCACTTCGCCGTCGATCATCTTCAAAAGCGAAGTGAAGTCGCCCTTTCATTTTGTAGAATCGCCTAATGTCGCCTTTTAAATTTTATTCCCATTTTAGTAAGAAATCTTCATATTTTTGATACCGCGTCATGTTTATTATGTTTACGCGCCAAAGTTGAACTGGTACCCTTTTAACTTTTATTTGGTATATAAAGCGTAGGTTTACAATATAACCGAAAACCAGTTCAGAGCACAAGAATTTTTGAAAATTTCCGGAGCGGATATGAATTTGGTGCCGGAGATTGCAAATATACTACGCTGATAGTGGTGAAATGAGTTTTGCAATGATAGACACGTAGTAAAAATAGTATTTTGGCAGTTACTTAAAACAAATTTAAGTTAAATATGTTTAAATACTTTTTAATAGTTAATTTTACAATTTTAAATAATATATTATGTGTCACAATGATGTAATTTTCTTCTTCTAGTTCTAATAGTACTTCATTATAAATCAATCAAATTGTGTATCAATGACAAAGAAACATTCATGTTAATGAACAGTTTTGTGACAGTTGATCCGGATCCTATTTTAATTGTTATGTTTAATACATGTATTTTGGAAAATGTGTGAAATAAGTATACTGAATAGTTAATCCAATCTTTGATACTTTATCCTCAATAAATTAAACTGCTAAAAAACATAATAAAAATGCAATTGCCAACACTAATTAATAAAAAAACTAAGTAAACAGGACGCTTTCGCGACATATACTGCAACTTCTCCCTGTTTTCCACCCACTTCTCCCTGTTCTATCCTCACTTCTCCCTGTCAGCCACCCAAAAGAGAAGTGACTTCTCCCTATAATTTTGACCCAGCGTGAGCCCTGATCTAGCATTATTATTCTACTTCAAGCTATTATTAAAAAAAGTTTTTGTTTCATATTTTATTTATTTATGCTGATAATCAAATATCATAACAAACATAACAATTTAACAGTCAAAATATACATCGATTACAAAGTTAAATAGCACAATGTTCAGCACAAGGGACTAGTCAATAGTCTAAAATTGCTTCATTTGGTAACAATTGTTTAAATAATTTATTTGGATTCGATTTTTGTTATATGATTCTAATTCTAATTAGCAGATAGGGAAAATGCAATGTCTTAAATATTATTTTTTTTCTATATAAACAATTTCATTGACATACGGTCCGAATAGTCCTGTCATGCGGTCCGAATTGTCAGGGTCCGAGTTGTCTGTGGGCCGAATTGTCTTGCCCTTGGCGGTCCTTTAATTTGAAAATATACTCTTTGAATCTTTGCAATTCAAATCTTTATTCACTCTTTTAACAATTAATGTTTTATTTTTTAAATCGGGTGCTTACATGTAAAATGTAGAACTAGAGATTTACATGTAGCTGTACCCAGGTAAATATGCCAAGGAAATGTTTTTTATCTATCTTGATCATTATTCTGTTTTTTTTTATTATTATTTGATGTTAGTTACATCTATATGGTTTCAAACAACTATTCGATTCAAACAACCTTTATAACTTTGTTGTGACCAGATTTATCTGATTAAAATCCATCAATTTTATGGCTCAGATTTTGATTGGGTACAGGTATTTTGTAAACATTGGATTAAATAGTGACACAGGTCACTTATAATAGAGTGAGCTTGTGAGAAGTATTGTGATTGATGTAAATAAATCTTGTATAAAACTTACCTTTTGCTGATATATTGTTGTAAGGGACGCATGTAACTTATTTTTTAAAGAAAAGGCCAATTATGTCATCAGGTACGGCTAAATTTTTTATGTCGGTGTCACTCAGTGACTAATGAAAACTAATAAGATATTGAAATGTTAATGTTTTCATTTTGGCATTTGTTAATCTCTAATCTCAGTACAGGTACAGGTTACATATTTTAGGCTTTACCAACATACATGCAAGTACTAGTACCTATTTCTATAGCTTTTAAGGTTAACCTGTACTAAATAGATTTGCACCCCCTGAAACGTAAAACATTTCCATTTATGCATTCGTTTTTCGTTTTCAGTTCGTTCGTATATCGTATTTCGTTCGTTCGTCCACATGCGCAAAACAAGTAAATAACAACCGTTCGTTCGTCCACATGCGCAGTACAGGTAAAGATAATGGTTCATTTGTTCGTCAGCATTTGCAAAATAAAATAGTTACACTGTGTTAGTCTGATAGAAAATACTACATTCTGTTATCAAATTAAAATAACCTGAACATATAAATGTCAAATAAAGAGTTTTTATTTTAAAACTATAAATTCAACAAAATCATGAACATGTTTTAAAGTAATATAAACATAAACAATATGAAATACTTTCTTCATCTATTTTGTTATGTAAATCTACAATATTCAGGTTGTACAAATAAATATGATTTATTTGAACACTCTAAATTGTTTAAACACATGAAATTTTTCTATTTTAGTTCCTAAAACCTTTTAAAAATGTATGTTTTATCCAAAAGTCTTTGGATATCCCTACATTGTCTTCATTTGATACAAAAACTGAATAATCTTGAATAAAATCTTAATTTGATGTCACAATATTTGTTGGGAAATACAGACATTTCATTTCCTAGGTTATAAATTGCATGTATAATGTCTCAGGACTGATTTAGCATCTCATAGCTAGGTCAAAGAAGTGAATTATAGTATGCTATGGTTTAATGTTGCATCTTATAAGGTCTCAGGAGTGATTTTATATGGTTTTTAATTGTATTGCAAAGGTGTTAGGAGTGATTTTATAGGTTTAATATGGTTTTTAATTGTATCGCAAAGGTCTCAGGAGTGATTTTGCATGTGAAATATGGTTTTTAATTGTAATGCTAGGGTCTCGGGAGTGATTTTATATATGTAATATGGTTTTTAATTGTATCGCAAAGGTGTTAGGGGTGATTACTAGTATATAGGTTAATATGGTTTTTAATTGTACCACAAAGGTCTCAGGAGTTATTTTGCATGTGAAATATGGTTTTTAATTGTATTGCTAGGGTCTCAGGAGTGATTTTATATATGTAATATGGTTTTTAATTGTATCACAAAGGTCTGAGGAGTGATTTTATATGTGTAATATGGTTTTTAATTGTATTGCAAAGGTCTCAGGAGTGATTTTATATGTGTAATATGGTTTTTAATTGTATTGCTAGGGTCTCAGGAGTGATTTTATATATGTAATATGGTTTTCATTGTATCGCAAAGGTGTAAGGAGTGATTTTATAGGTGTAATATGGTTTTTAATTGTATCGCAAAGGTCTCAGGAGTGATTTTGAATGTGAAATATGGTTTTTAATTGTATTGCTAGGGTCTCAGGAGTGATTTTTTATATGTAATATGGTTTTTAATTGTATCGAAAAGGTCTCAGGAGTGATTTTATATGTGTAATATGGTTTTTAATTGTATTGCAAAGGTTTCAGGAGTGATTTTATATGTGTAATATGGTTTTTCATTGTATTGCTAAGGTCTCAGGAGTGTTTTTCTATGTGTAATATGGTTTTTAATTGTGTTGCTAGGTTCTCAGGAGTGATCTTTTATGTGTAATATGGTTTTTAATTGTATTGCTAAGGTCTCAGGAGTGATTTTCTGTGTGTAATATGGTTTTTAATTGTATTGCTAAGGTCTCAGGAGTGATTTTGTATATGAAATATGGTTTTTAATTGTATTTCTAAGGTCTCAGTAGTGAAATTGTATGTGCTATATGGTTTTTACCTGCATAGCTAAGGCGTCAGGATTGATGTTATTATACCCCCCGCTTGAAAAGCGGGGGGCATATAGTGTTCATGGTGTCCGTCCGTCCTTCCATCCTTCCGTCCGTTACACTTTCTATTATTTGCAACTCCTCCTACACCACTGAAAGGAATTTGATGAAACTTACACAGAATCTTTGTCTCAGAGTGCCATTGTGCAGGAGATATTTAACATTTTGATCGGAATGATATTTGGGGTTTCCCATAGAAAAACATGGACTTTGTCATCGACCTAAGGGGGTCCCTATCTCTTATGTGCAACTCCTCCTACACCACTGAATGGAATTTAATAAAACTTACACAGAATGCTTGTCACATAGTGCCATTGTGAAGGAGATATTAAACATTTTGATCGGATCGATATTTGGGGTTTCCCATAGAAAAACATGGACATTGTCATTGACCTAAGTGGGGCCTCATCTCTTATGTGCAACTCCTCCTACACCACTGAATGGAATTTAAAGAAACTTACACAGCATCCTTGTCACATAGTGCCATTGTGCAGGAGATATTAAACATTTTGATCGGATCAAAATTTGGGGTTTCCCATAGAAAAACATGGACATTGTCATTGACCTAAGGGGGTCCTCATGTCTTATGTGCAACTCCTCCTACACCACTGAATGGAATTTGTTGAAACTTACACAGAATCCTTGTCATGTAGTGCCATTGTGCAGGAGATATTTATTATTTTGATCGGAATGATATTTGGGGTTTCCCATAGAACAACATGGACTGTCATTGACAAAAGGGGATACCTATTTCTTATGTGCGACTCTTCCTACACCACTAAATGGAATTTGATGAAACTTACACAGAATGTTGTCACATATTGCCACTGTGCACTAGTTATATAACATTTCGATTGGAATGATATTTGGGGTTTCCCATAGAAAAACATGGACTTTGTCAAGGACATAAGGGATACCCATCTCTTATGTGCAACTCATTCCTACACCACTGAATGGAATTTGTTGAAACTTACACAGAATCCATGTCACATAGTGCCATTGTGCAGGAGATATTTAACATTTTGATCGGAATGATATTTGGGGTTTCCCATAGAAAAACATGGAGTTTGTAATGGACATAATGGGATACCCATCTTTTATTTACAATTCCTCATACACCACTGAATGGAATTTGTTGAAACTTATACAGAATCTTGGTCACATATTGCCATTGTGCATTGGATATTAAACATTTTTATCAGAATATTATTGGAGGTTTGCCATAGAAAAACATGGACTTTGTCATTGACATAGGGGATGCCATTCTTTGGGGGATTGGGGAGGGTTACATGTATTATCTGCAATTTCGCATTCACGTTTAACTAGATAAAGTTTCAATTTCATAATTAAGAATACCTGAATTTTCAAAGTAATTGTGAAGCGGGGGGTATCAATGGTGAGCATTGCTCACAGGTGTTTTTACTCTAGTATTTGTATTAAACTAGACTGAAACTGTAAATTTAAAAAATTTAAATCTAGTTGAAGTCATTTGGGTTCCAGGTGAGCGATTACAGGCTCCAGGGAGCCTCTAGTTTCAAAGATCTTATCTGAAACCATTGAAGGGATTGCTTTCAAACTTTGTACACTTGATCTTTAGGATGTCCTCTACCAAGTTAGTGAATTTTGTGCACGCTGACCAACCAACATGGCCGCAGTTGCTAAAAATAGAACAGGCACGTTAGACCATAGTTTGTAGCTTATAGCTCGAAAAGTATAAGAGACAGAGATAATTCGAAGCAACTCTCCTTCCTCAGCATCAAAAGCTCTACAAAACTCTCCTTTGAATGGAAGTTGTGGGAGTACTTCTTTTAGGAGATATTTCCCCTTAATTGTCAAAATTGTCAATTTTTCACAGTTTTTGGACTTTATCATGAATACTGTAAGTGCTAGGGAGAAGTTCACATTGAAGAATTGTAAAGCTCATTGAGATCTAGAAAATTGTCAGATTAACCGTTTTAGAGTTATATCCCTTTTACTGTTTTATATCAATTTTAACTGAATTTTTTTTTACAAAAACTGTTTAATTCAGTGTACCTGATCTTTAGAGTGTTTTCTATCCTAACTTAAGTTTCTTCAATGTTACTTACCAGGTACAAGTAGATCATGTTGCACACTAGGTAAAAATCTTTAGCATTAGAGATCAGGTGCGCGATTTATGCTCCTGCGAGCCTCTAGATGTAAATGTAGTAGTCAAACAGAGACCTCGTAAGGGCAACTTATCCTAAACAGCTTAATGGATTTTGCTGAAACATTACAGAAAGGAACAAGAGTGTTTTTGCTCCATTACAAGTAATGGGACCGCTTTGTAGCTCCGTCCATAAAAACAAGGAGCTACATTATTGTAGCTAATGTAGACCATGACCAAGTTATCTTACAAATGTGTTGTTTTCTATTTTCAGAAATGCCTCGCAAAGGTAAAAGTAAAGCCTTGAGGAGCAGAGAAAATAAGGAAAGAATGAGAGAGAGACGCCAGGCAGTAGATGATGCCTTTATGGGGTTGGCACCTTACCATAAGGAAAAACCCCTAGCCAGGACAATGGCTTCTCCTAGTGTAACTGGCGAGAAAAATTGTCCAGCCTCCATGGGGATGGCACCTCGGGATGAGGAAAAACCCCTAGCCAGGACAATGGCTTCTCCTATCTCTGCTAGCGAGAAAAATTGTCCTAATGCCCTGAGTTCTGCATCATCTCAGGGAAGTCTGTGTATCCAAAAGGATATGCCACCGAGCTCTGACTCCCCGCCGTGGGTTTGTACATCACTGAATGTACCCTCGCCAAAGCTAGGCGTTGCAGATCAGACGAAACTGGTGGAACACCCTAGGAATGAGGGCACCAGTATAATGGATCACAAAAGCAAAATGATGTGCAAATCTAAAACTGGATATAGAACTAATATAGAAACAAACAATGAACACAAATCTATGCTTGAAAACAAATCTGATACTATACTTGAAACTCAAACTGAACCTAAGCCAGACTCAGAAAATGAATTGGATTCTGCACTATGTAGTGCTGGTTTGAAGCTTGATACCAATCATAGCAAGCTAGAGTCATTTACAACATCAGAAAATGTAGAGATTAGTGCAACTCTTCTCAATTGTGCAGGAAATCAGGTATGTGATATTTTATCATATTCTTTGTGTCAACAAATTATTGCAAAAGGTAGTTTTCATCAAGGCAGCTTAAGGTTTGGATTTAATGCAGGAAAACAATGTGTTGCTAATTGTTTAGTTGCATTGGTTCAAAGTAAATTGTCAACAGTTAGTACCTGGAATTTTTCCATGTTAGATACCATTCTTACTCAAGGTAATGATTTGTACACATGGATTCATGGAAACAATGATTTGCTTTTAGTTTCTGACTTGCCTTCAGAAATAGAAATGAACAATTTGCTAGTAAATATTGAAATGAAAGAATCTTATGCTGCACTCATCAATATGAATGAAAACATTGATATCCCTGGTGCTTTGCCCCTAGATCAGGCTATTCAAGAATCATTAATTGAAACAGATGGTTGCTTCATATGTGTTCAGGGCTCAACATCTTTAGTCATAAAGCAGGAAAACAAATTATATTTATTTGATTCACATGCACGAAATGATTTTGGTCTCCCTGAAAGTAATGGTACAAGTATAGCCACGAGTCTTCAGAATGTTGATCATCTATATCATCATCTTGTTACATTTGTAAAAAATAACTCTGAAGTACAGTTTGAAATTACTGGTATTGTTCTCCATATTGCACATGCAAATGTTGTTACTGCTGTGAATAACAATGATCAATCTGTTGAAAGGTTGCAAAATCGATATTCCAACCAAAGTGACGAAAGGTTCAGATTGCCAGAACTATCAAATTGTACCCAGAATGATGTAAAAACAGTTCCTACATGTAACTCCTTTGGCTCAGGTAAAGAAAACACACCAAGCACTGACACTGAGGTAAGGAAAAGCTATGAACCTGATGTACAGTTTAGTTCTATGTTAAATGCCAAATTTGATTTTAAACCAACTGACGCACCACTAAGGAGAAAATTATGTTCCAAATTAAAAATGCCAGTCAAATACATTTCAAAATCGGGTAGTTATAAGCCTGTAATGAGCATGGGAAATCCTGACGACACAAAGAGTATTGTTGGTGATGGAAATTGTTTGTTTAGAGCTTTGTCTTTTGCAGTTTCACAAAGACAGGAATTTTATTCCATCATGAGAAAAGCCATTGTGTATCATAGCTTGCAGAATGCTGACAGGTTATCTGCATTTGTTGACAGTACATCTGTAGAAGAACATGTGATGACAAACAAAATGCTAGAGAATAACAGTTGGGGAACTGCTATTGAAATATTAGCTGCTGCTGATTTAATGAGGACTGACATTTATACCTTTACAGAAGGAAAATGGTTAAGATATTCTGCAAAACAGATTGAAAAAGATGTTGTTATTAATGAAAAAGCTATATATCTTAAACTTCAAAATAACCACTATGAAGTTGTTACAAGTGTCATGGAAGATTTGAACATAGATGAAACTACAAAAAGAAATGTAAATAAACTGAAAAGGACTAAAAGTAATTTGAAAGATGTATTGACAAATGAGAATTTTGAAAGTATTGGTATAACACCTCCTAAAAAACAGAAGAAAGACATAGAAAAAGAAAAGTATCAGTCAACACCTGAAATAAGAGATAGAAAATTAAAATCAGCTAAAGAAAGATATGCTACAGATGCTGCATTTAGAGATGATGTGAAGAGCCGATATCAGTCCAACAAAGAGTCTTTCAAAAGAAAACTCGTTGATAAGTATGCAAATGATTCAGAGTATAGTGAAGAGAAGAAACGAAGGTGTAAAGCAATGTATGATACTGATGAAGTGTATAGGAATGATAAGATGCATGCAAGTATAAACAAGTATGCCACTGATAAAACTTTTCAACAAAATGTAAAGGATGCAGGAATTAACAAGTATGCCACTGATGAAACGTATCGCAAAAATTTAAAGGATGCAAGTATAAAAAAGTATGCCACTGATGAGGCGCATCACAAAAATTTAAAGGATGCAAGTATAAACAAGTATGCCACTGATGAGGCACATCGCAAAAATTTAAAGGATGCAAGTATAAACAAGTATGCTACTGATGAGGCACATCGCAAAAATGTGAAAGATGCAAGTAGCAAGAAATATCTTGTTGATGAAGAGCACAGAAATAAAATAGCAAGACAAACAAATGAAAGAAGAGAAGCAGAAAAGGACAAATTACACAAAATTGAAAATGTTATTCAAAAGTTCAAATTAGAATAAAAAAATGGACCAGAGTTTGTTTGTGGTTGTTGTTTTAGGTTGTTTTTCAGAAAACAAGTGATTGAGTGTGATGACAAAACGTATGAAAAGAAAGGTTCAGAAGTAGTAAATTTATCAAAGAAATGCATTTCAAATAAGTATGTGCATGAATGCAAGGGTGATTGTGAGACAGCTTGTAAATATGCAAATTCTAGTAGAACCTCTCTGTGGGTTTGTTTTACATGCCATAGAAAGTTGTTAATAGGTTCTGTACCAGCTGAAAGTTTTGCAAATAATCTAGAATTAGAAGAAGTACCTGCAGAGCTAAATTCACTCAATAGTCTTGAGCAACATCTTGTAGCTTTAAATATTCCATTTATGAAAATACTTGGATTGCCTAAAGGAGGACAAAAAGGAGTTCATGGTCCTGTTGTCTGTGTCCCTTCAAATATACACCAATTAACGGCAACTTTGCCAAGGTCAGAGGACAATAATCGAATGTTAGCAGTAAAACTGAAGAGAAAGATAGAGTATAAAGGCTATCAAGAGTATCAATATATAAGCACAAAAAAAGTTGAAACAGCCTTAAACTATCTGAAACAGAAGAATGCTTGGTATTCAGACGTTCAACTGGCAGAAAGTTGGCTAAACCCTATTCCAAAGGAGGATAATTCAAATGAAGAAAATAGTAATCAAAATATGGAAAAGACAGATGTAGTTAGTCCAAATGTATATGAAGAAAAAACTGATAGTGACAAATCGATTAGTCAAGATGCATTGGTTAAAAAAGACTTGCAAAAATATGAACACGAAAGTAATGATGAAGAATCATATTTGGATGATAAACTTAGAGGTGTTCAACTAAATACCTGTCTCCAACCAGCTGATATTGGACAAGAAATGCTAGACCAATGTTTTGATGAAGTGTTTGATATTTCCCCAGCAGCTGGCAATAAACCGGTTAGCGTTTTGAAAGAAGAAGGCATTGAAGCAAAGTCATTCCCAACACATTTTCCTACCGGGATTAACACTTTCAAAGAAGAAAGAGAAGAAAGGTTATCACTTCTTAGATATTTTAATATGAGATTGATGTGTGTAGACAACAGATTTGCCAAAGATACCTCATATATATTTTTTGCTCAGTATTTATCAGAGCTTGATCAAGTTATGTCAAATGTCCAGATTTCGTTAAGAAAACAGTCACCAATAACGCCAGATGGGAAAAAAGTGACAAGTAGCATGCTTCTTAACAAAGAGTGTCTGAGGGATTTGATAAAAAAGGATGAAGCCATAAAGTACTTGAAACCAATAAGAGGAACACCACCTTATTGGCAGGCAACACAGAAAGATATGTTTGCTATGATAAGACAGTTGGCAAAACCTACATTCTTTTGTTCATTCTCTTCTGCTGATTTTAGATGGTCAGAAATGCTGGAGACTGTAATGAAACAACAGGGGGATACTAGAAATATAGAAGGTCTAGACTGGAATGAGAAATGCAAAATCTTGTACAGTAATCCAGTGACATTAGCAAGGATGTTTGATCATAGATTTCAAACCTTCCTGAAAGAAGTAATTTTGTCTGATGCAAGTCCTATTGGAAAAGTAGTTGATTACTTCTATAGGATAGAATTTCAGCAGAGAGGTTCTCCACATGCACATTGTTTATTCTGGATTGAGGGTGCTCCAATATTTGGTATAGATAGTAATGCTGATGTTGTTAACTTTATTAACAAGTATATTACATGTAAAATACCAGATAAAGAGGTTGACTTTGAATTAAACGAAATGGTTACTTCTCTGCACCAGCACAGCAAAAATCATTCAAAGTCATGCAAGAAAAAAGGTACAACTTGTCGGTTCAACTTCCCAAGACCACCATCTAATGAGACATTTATAGCAGAAGTATTAGATACAACTGAAGAGACAGAAATTCAGGCAAAGCAGAAACTTAACCAGCTATGGGATTGTATTCTTGATAAAGAAAATGATGGATTGTCTGTTGATCAAATGTTTGATAAAGTCGGAATGACACAAGAAGATTTTGAAAACATTTGTGCTGTTGTAGCAAAGAGAAATACGGTTATTCTTAAAAGAAACACTGATGAAATCTACATCAATCAGTACAACGAACATCTTCTCCGAGCTTGGAATGCCAACATGGACATTCAATATGTATTAGATGAATATTCCTGTGTGGTTTATATCATAAGCTACATCAGCAAAGCTGAACGAGAGTTAGGGTTGTTGTTACAACATACTAAAAATGAAGCTGCTGAAGGTAACCTAAATGCCCAACAAACTATGAAAAAGGTTGGCACAGCATACCTGCATCATAGAGGAATCAGTGCACAAGAAGCAGTATATAGGGTTACAGGATTGAATTTAAAAGGATGTTCTAGGAAAGTAGAGTTTGTTCCACTAGGGTCAAATCCAAGTAGAATGAGTGTTCCTTTGAAAGAAATTGAAAGAGCAAGAAATGCTGCTAAGATTCGCAACAATGATGACAATGATGAAACGGAGGATGAAGCAATGTGGTTGACGAACATTGTAGACCGATACAAAGCAAGACCAAATGATGCAATGTTTGAAAATATGTGCTTAGCAGAATTTTGCTCTGATTACAGCGTTCTTGCCAAGTCACAAGTACCCCAAAAAATAAATAAAGAAACCACATTCAAGCTTATGAAAAATCTTGGATACATACGAAAACGAACTCGAACTAATCCTGCTGTTATAAGATATCCTAGATTTTGTATGGAAACAGCACCAGAGAAGTACTACCAAAGTATGCTTCAATTGTTTCTACCTTACAGAGTAGACCAACAGCTAAAACCTGCACAGTTTGAGACCTTTGAACAGTTCTTCATTAATGGGTCTGTTAAATTAAGCAATAGTAAGCAAATAACTGATGTCCAAAGTATTGTTGAAAGCAACAAAGCTAAATATATCAAAATTGACCAATCTCTAGATAGGGCTGAAAAAGATTTAGAAATGAGAGGGTATGAAGAAGATGCATGGGCTCAGCTGTGCCCTGAAACTGAAGCAGAAAGACTTGAATGTAACAAAGAAGGTGCGATATCTACTGTTGAGGATGAGGTATCAGATGAAACAATACCTGATCTCTATCAGCACGACTCAGTCCAAGGTTCAAATTTTTTGACAACCTCTCTGTTTCCAAGGAATGAAATTACCCCTTTATTACAAAATTTGAATAGTAAGCAGAGAAAAATCTTTTATAAGATAAGAGATTGGTGTTTACAGAAAGCAAATGGAGAAACTGTTGAACCTTTTCATGTATTTGTCACTGGAGGAGGTGGGACTGGAAAAAGCCATTTAATAAAATGTTTGTATTATGAAATGACCAGAATACTTTCAAGGACATTAGAACGCCCTGATGATGTTTGTGTACTGCTAACAGCTCCTACAGGTACTGCAGCGTTCAACATTTCTGGAATGACAATACATAGTGCATTAGGCATTTATAAAAACCTCTCAATAGACCATGCACTTTTAAGTGAAGACAAAATTAACACATTGCGTTCAAAATTAGAATCTCTACAGGTCATCATCATTGATGAAATCTCCATGGTCAATAAAAGACTACTATTTTTCATCCATCAACGTTTGAGACAGATAAAAAAAATGCCAGAGGACAGTTTGTTTGGAGGTGCATCAGTTATTGCAGTTGGAGATTTCTATCAGTTACCACCAGTAAAAACTAAGAAGTCTGACAAATTGTACATAGAAGATCCTTCTAATCCTATGAACCTATTATGGAATGGGCTGTTCGAGATAGTTGAATTGGATGAGATTATGCGTCAGAAAAACGACAGTCTTTTTGCAGAAATTCTCAACAGGATAAGGGTAAGAACAAAGAACAATCAGATTGATCAAAATGACTTTTCAGTATTGAAAAGCAGAATTAAAGAAGGACCAGACAGTGCTTTGCATATCTTTGCAACAAATGATGAAAGTAAAGCTCACAACAATGAAATGGTCATGAAACTTGGATCAGAAGTTAAGCTACTTGAAGCTGAAGACTATCAGAAAATAAAAGCAAGTGGTCAACTTGTAAGAAAAGCGTCTCATTTTCCAGAAAAAGACCTACAATTATCATCGTCATTGCTGCTAGGAGTAGGTGCCAGAGTTATGTTGATTAAGAACATTGATACCAAGGATGGTCTAGTAAATGGCGTTATAGGAACAGTCATGGAAATAGTACAAAATGCATTAAATAAATTGCCACAAATAATCTATGTTAACTTTGATAATGAAAATGTTGGGAAAATTGCAACTGTACAGAAGACTATCAGTGGGAAAAGATGCATTGGTATTGAACCGTCAACAGAAGATGTTCCTAAATGCAATGGAAGTAGAAAACAATATCCTCTTCAACTTGCTTGGGGCTGCACAGTCCATAAAGTTCAAGGTTTAACTGTAAATGAATGTGTTATTGACTTGAACAAATGCTTCTCATGTGGTCAAGCATATGTAGCACTTAGTCGAGTGACCTCTCTTGATGGTTTGTACATTAAGGACATAGATGAAAAGGTATTGAAAGCAAAGATTTATTGTGATCCAGATGTTGAAAAAGCGCTTTTGAATATGAAAAAGTTTGTAGATGAAGATGAAGAATTACCTGATATTAATTGTATAACCTTTCTGTACCACAACATTGAAGGGTTAATAAATCATATTGAAGACTTGAGAAAAAACCCTATTGTCAGGAATGTGGACTTTATTTGCTTGACAGAAACCTGGTTACAAAAGGAAATGAGCTGTAATCTTGATGAATTTACTTTTGAACATATTTCAAGATCCGATGCATTCAATGATAACTCTGAGTTACACACATCTTTAAAACAAATGCATCATGGAGGCGTTGGCGTCTTTTTTAAAGAAGGGTTTCTGTTTGAAAATGTTGAACTGCAATATCAAAATTTAGAATACTTCGTTTTTAAAGTTACGAGTTTAGATGTAGTCATCGTCACAATCTATAGGACTCAAAAGCAACCGATTCATGATTTCATGGACAATTATAGACATCTTATAGACAGGTTATTGCTAAGCACAGATAAACTAATTGTTTTGGGTGATTTTAATGAAAACATCTTAAAAAATGATACAGTTGTCTTACATTACATGGAATCAATTGGATTTAGACAGTTAGTGACAAGACCAACCACAGAGGGTGGCACATTGATTGATCATGTGTACTTCAGGGGAATCGAGCCTTTAGAAATTTCAGTGTTGCCAACTTACTACAGTTACCATGAGGCAATCTTGGTAAAGATCAAATCTTAGTCTAATTATGTATTTTTACTGTGGTGCCAAATCAAGATGAATAAAGTTGAATAACAAATCCAAGAAATTGTATAAAATATATTAAAAAAAATTGGTGCCTCCTACAAATCCAACCCTACGTCCTCGTCGTGGGAGGTGGGTACTTGTGCAAAGTATAAGGTATACTTTGCACAAGTAGCTAACAGGGCTCTGGTAGTGTTTTCTTTTCTTTTTTGCAGGTAATCTTTTTGATTTTTTCAGTGGGAGCTTGGTAAAATTGATATATGCTGTGATTGGTTTGTCAAAAGTAAGTACAGGTGTGTCAATAAGTTTATTTTCTAAACATATATGGCTGCTCTTGCTCTATGGTTTGAACTTTTACCTATGACCTCTGACTTAAGGTGTTTAACTTTAAGGTCTATTCTTATTGATCACAAAAGTATACATGTTTCCTATATTATCTGTAATGATTAATCTTATAATTTTTCAACAAAAGCTTATTTTACTAAACTGTTTACTATATTATCTGACAGTTTTCAAACCAGGGCCAGCATGTAAACTTATTTTGTTATACATCTTGGTATTTTTAACTGATTGTCTCACATTGATTCAAATAGCTTTGCACTAATTTTGAGAAAAAACGGTAAAATGGGACTCTGCAGATTTAAATTTTGTCACAAAAATTTGTTAAACTAGTTTTAAAAATTCATATACATTATTTGGTGTGAAATAAATACTTCTTTGTCATTTCGCTCTATTTATAGTAACACATTAAATGAACACTTTACATTTCACTGAGGTGTCTTCGTCGAAGCTCGCATTCATAGCATTTCGTCAGCGTCTTCTGTCTCGTTCTGTGTGGACGTATACTACATGAAGCACGATCTTTAATCTCAGTGATTATTTATTTCAGGACGACACGGATTATTATAAACGGAGCATGCCAAAGATTATTTAAAGACGTTTTAACATTATGTCATTGGAATTTCACGCTGGAAAATAAGGACACAAGTCACGTAGCAGACGACCGAATACACAAAAATTCATGTCGGAAATTGTTTCAATTTGATTAAAATGTGAGGTAAAATGCAGTTCGGATAGTTAGAACAACTTGTTGAGAAACGATTTACAATATGGTTCACTGACGATAACTGAAATGGACATCACAGCAAACGAAATTTACAAATAAAGGGGAGGGGTGGTCACGTGCTTCAATCTGGGATTTGAAGGATTTATTTATTGAAGGATTCGTATACTTTGAGGAAATATGTTTTTAGACTGAAATCCACATTCTAAACGGAAAGTATCTTCTATTTAGCTAACAAAGTAAGTTGATTAAATTTAGTGTTTTGGTCATGTATATTGAAAAAATGTACTATGAAAGTAGACCAAACTTCATAACATTTTATGCGGCCCTTTTATGCAAACTTATTTTGTCATACATCTTGGTATTTTTAATTGATTGTCTCCATACAATATTATTATTATGATTCAGAAATAGCTTTGTACTCATTTTTACCTCACCTGACCCGAAGGGTCATGTGAGCTATTGCCATCACTTGGTGTCCGTCGTCGTCCGTCGTCGTCGTCGTCGTCGTCGTCGTTAACTTTTCTTCAAAAATCTTCTCCTCCAAAACCACTGAAGGGATTGCTTTGAAACTTTGCACACATTATCAGTAAAATGTCCTCTACCAAGTTTGCTCAAATCATGGCCTCAGACCAACCAACATGGCCGCCATGGCTAAAAATAGAACAGGGGGGTCAAAATACAGTTTTTTGCTTATAGTTCAAAAAGTATAACAGATATAGGAAAACCGAACAGACCTTCCTTCTTCAGCATCTAAAGCTCTACAAAACACTCCATTGGGTCAAAGTTGTATGATGACTCCTTGTAGGAGTTATTGCCCTTTAATTGTCAAAATTGATGATTTTTGCCATTTTTGCCTCAAAATCTTGAAAATTATTAGAACTAAAGAAAAAGTTAGCATTGCTTAATTGTTCTGCTCTATGAGGGCTACAAAAATGACTTAAAGGTCAAGATTGTCTGATTAACCGTTTAAGAGTTATTCCCCTTGAACTGTTTTTTTTAATTTGTTTTAATTGATTTTTTAAAATATTCTCCTCTGAAACAACTGAAAGTACAGCTTTGAAACTTTGTACACATCATCCGTCCAATGTCCTCAAGCAAGTTTGCACCAACCATGGCTGCAGATTAACCAACATGGCCACCATTGCTAAAAATAGGACGGGGGGGGGTAAAATACAGTTTTTGGCTTACATGTATATTTAAAAAAGTGTAACAGATACAGGAAAACCGAAGAGACATGCCTTCATCTGCATCAAAAGCTCTACAAAACACTCCATTGGGTTGAAGTTGTATGATGACTCCTTATAGGAGTCATTGCCCTTTAATTGTCGAAATTGATTATTTTTGACATTTTTGCCTCAAAATCTTGAAAATTATTAGAACTAGAGAAAAAGTTAGCATTGCTTAATTGTTCTGCTCTATGAGGGCTACAAAAATGACTTTAGGGTCAAGATTGTCTGATGAACCGTTTAGGAATTATTCTCCTTGAAAATTTTTTTAATCAATTTTACTTGATTTTAAAAAATCTTCTCCTCTTTAACCAATGAAAGGACTGCTTTGAAACATTGCACACATCATCTTTAGGACGTCCTCTACCACCTGACTACCTATATAGCTACGTTGGCTTTAAATAGAAAAAATGAAAAAAGGCGGGGGGGGGGGGAGTCGAGAGAGTTTTCGACTGATAGTTAAAAAAGTACAACAGGTAAAGCAAATTTGAAGTGAACTTCCCTTCTCCCTCTAAGCATCAAAAGCTCCTCCTTATAGGAGTTATTTCCCTTAAAAGGTCGAAATTAATGATTTTTGCAGAAGTGTTGGGCAATTCCTTATAGCAAAGAAAAGCTGGATAAAAAAGGGTTGTTTGGTTTCAGGTTCAGGTGAGCGATACAGGCTCCTGGGAGCCTCTAGTTAATGGAGAAACACACTAAAATGGGACACAACAGCGTTAAATATTTTAAATTTAATAATTAAACAATAAGAAAAAGAGGGAAACTTGTAGAAATCACAAGGTTTTGTTTTAACATTGGTTTTAAATGTGTCGATTAAGGCTATTGTCACAGTGTTGAATATTTAAATAATTATCACATTTGGTTTAATACAGCAAATTTTGTAACAAAGTGCATGTTTTCTTCACTCGACACATAATTACACACTGTCGGAACTCACTCAATGTTCATTATTTTATCAATTTTTGCCAAAAGTTAGTTTTTTATGTTACAAATATGTACTAAAAATTTGAAATTAGTGTTAAAGCCATTTTGAATTGTTCATCATTGAAAAATTTTAAGTCTCATATGATTACCCCTTTCTAAGCCAAAAAGTACTAATATCTTGATACATATTAATTCTTAGTTGTTTTTTTCGCTCGACAAGGCTTATCGGGTCCATATCAGATGAGCTGGAAGATATAAGATATTCTCTAGATAATGGTTATGTGTTACGTTTTATATATTGTTACACTTCTTAGTGTCTGGACAGGTCTGATTAATTGCAGCAAAGATGTGTATTTTTTTTTATCGTCATGTATGTTTTCCTTAATATTCATGAGCTTTGGTCAGTGATGTACGATTGGTCAAAAAGCTAGGCAGATTCTTCGCGCACGACATATGACCATGTTAACTATATTATCTCTAACCGTTTTCAAGTTATAAGTCAAAAACGGAATAACAGAAATGCGTCAAGGCCGATAACTCGAATACGGTTCATACAACAGTTTCGGATACAATATACCAAATGAAGGTCTTGATGAGAGGATCACTTTAAATATACATGTTTACTATATTATCTCTAACTGTTTTCAAGTTATAACTCAAAAACTGATTAGTTGAAACGTGTCAAGGGCCATAACCGCGAAAACGGTTTGTCTCACAGTTTTCGACAATTTATATCAAATGTAGATCTCAATGAGAGGAACATTTTTCTGATATATTGTCTGCTTCAATATTTTATGGTTTTTGAGTTGTATTGAAAACAAACTGTCAAGGGCCATAACCTCGAAAATGGTTTGTCGCACAGTTTTCAACCCTTTATATCAAATGTAGATCTCAATGAGAGGAACATTTTTCTGGTATGTTGTCTGCTGCAATTTTTTATGGTTTTTGAGTAATATTGAAAACAAAATTTAGCCGAAACCTGTCAAGGGCCATAACCTCGAAAACAGTTTGTCGCACAGTTTTCTACCAATTATATCAAATGTAGATCTCAATGAGAGAAACATTTTTCTGATATATTGTCTGCTTCAATTTTTTATGGTTTTTGAGTTATATTGAAAACAAAATTTAGCCGAAACCTGTCAAGGGCCATAACCTCGAAAACGGTTTGTCGCACAGCTTTCAACTATTTATATCAAATGTAGATCTCAGTGAGAGGAACATTTTTCTGATATATTGTCTGCTTCAATTTTGTATGGTTTTTGAGTTATATTGAAAACAAAATTTAGCCGAAACCTGTCAAGGGCCATAACCTCGAAAACGGTTTGTCGCACAGTTTTCAACTACATATATCAAATGTAGATCTCAATGAGAGGAATATTTTTCTGATATATTGTCTGCTTCAATTTTTTATGGTTTTTGAGTTATATTGAAAACAAAATTTCAATGGCGGCCATTTTGAAAATGGTGGACCGAAAAAAAATTTTGATCCGATATATGTAATAAGGACCCTCATATCTACTTGGAAACCAAGTTTTGTGTAAATCTGACAACTTTGAGGTTTTCGACAAATTTCGCGTCAAAATCGCGTAACCAGGAAGTTGATCGAAACAAATTTTTTTGCGTGACGAATCATGACCAGGAGTCTAGCAACATTTTCCCCACTTCAGATTTTTTATAACGGTTACGGTTTCTGAGTTTATCTGAACACAAGGTTTTTGGGTTTGGGGCAGATAACTCTGTTACTAACAATAGATTTGTTTCGCAGGGTGACTCAGGTCGAGCCCAAGTAGTGTCGGTTAAGTGTGCCAAGTTTCAAAGCGATACGTCAAGACACTTTTTTGACATCTGCGGCGGAAAAGAAGAAGAATAAAAATAAATATAGGTTCAATCGTTCTAAAGAACGATTAATAGGCTTTCCACTTCAAAAGAAGACCTTAAATAAATGACCTTGAAACTAAAAAGCTAAGAAACATACGTAATTTGTCTATAGCAATTAATAAGAACAAAAATTATTAAAAAACTATTTAGATATCTTTAAAAATAAGAAAGGTCATTAAATAGGACGTAAGAAAACTTGAATGACCTTGACAACTGATCTTTTAATCTACGTAAATATTACTTATAGGCAATAGCATTAAAAGAAGAAGCCATTCAAATACATAGTACCATGAAAAACATTTATAAAGGACTTTGACCTTGACTTTTACAGCATGACCTTGACCATGCTGAAGGTCAACAGTGATCAACATTGAAGATTTTATGCCAATATCTCTTAAAGTCATTAAGATATGACTACTTATAATATATACAAAAAATTAGAAAATGACCTTGACCTTTGACCTTGTATTTGTTTTCAAGGTCAAGGGTCCTAATGATCCATAGTGAAGACCCCATGCCTCTACTATCAATAGTTGATAAATAATTAATGAAAAACTAATTATCAATGGTTGTAATGGGGGATAACTCCTATAAGATGAAGCCGGATACTTTCCCTCTTAATAGAAAAAAGTTGCGCCTTTATGAGACCAACATTTTATCTATTATAACTTATAGCCTATCTTTTACCGTTTCAAAGTAATAGCGATGACAAGACAATGCCAAAATTTCAAACGTGACCTTGACCTTTGACCTTGTGTCCATTTTCAAGGTCAAGGTCAATGATGACCAATGATATAAGGTTTCATATATATATCTGTTATAGTTACTGAGATATAGTGATATAATGCAATTCACAATACATTTTATTGGTCTAGGGGAGATAACTCTTATAAAAATGTCAAATAAAAAAAGTGACGATTCAAGATCTCAATATGATACACATTTTGGTAAAGGTTTCAGTTCTCTATCTATTATAGTAAAGGAGGAGATCTGCACACAACCAAGGGTCAAAAATTAGAACATGACCTTGACCTTTGACCTTGTGACCTTTTTCAAGGTCAAGGTCAATGATGACCAACTGTGAAATATCTAGTCTATATCACCTCTGGTTCATGAGTTACAATGGTACAAATTTTACTTCCAATAAATAAGGGGAAATAACTCCTATAAGAAGGTGAGAAAATCTTTAATGCGATATGTTATAAAGTGTCGCAATCCTTAGCTGAACATTTTGGAACAACTTTCATTGCGAAATCTTTTACGGTTTCATAGTTTATCTGCACACAAGCTTTTTATGACAGGGGAAATAACTCCGTAAAGAAAAAGTGTTCGGTGTCACAGGGTTAACTGCGCAAGCGTAATGTCTCATACATCCATAGTACAAAATATCTTTACGACATGTCGCGAAACAAAATTTATAATGGGATAACAAAACTTGGCGGAAAAAAAATAAGAATAAATATAGGTTCAATCGTTCTAACGAACGATTAATAGGCTTTCCACTTAAAAGAAACCTAAAATAAATGACCTTGAAACTAAAAAGCTAAGCAAGATCCGCAATTTGACTATAGCAATTAATAGGTTCAAAAATAATTAAAATCAACCATTTAGATATTTTTAAAAAATAAGAAAGGTCATTAAATAGGACGTTAGAAAACTTGAGTGACCTTGACAACTGATCTTTTAATCTACGTAAATTTTACTTATAGACAATAGCATTTATAAGAATAAGCCATTTAAAATACATAGGACCATGAAAAAAATTAAAAAAGGACTTTGACCTTGACTCTTACACCGTGACCTTGACCATGCTGAAGGTCAACTGTGATCAACATTGAAGATTTTATGCCAATATCTCTTCTAGTTATTGAGATATGACTACTTATAAAATTTACCAATAATTAGCAGATGACCTTGACCTTTGACCTTGTATTTGTCTTCAAGGTCAAGGGTCCTAATGGTCTATAGTGAAGACCCCAAGCCTCTACTATTAATAGTTGATAAGTAATTATTGAAAAACTAATTAACAATGGTTGTAATGGGGATAACTCATTTAAAATGAAGTCGGATCCTTTACCTCAAAGTAGGAAAAAGTTACGCCTTTATGAGACCAACATTTTATCCATTATAACTTATAGCCTATCTTTTACCGTTTCAATGGAATAGCGATGACAAGACGATGTCAAATTTTCAAACGTGACCTTGACCTTTGACCTTGTGTCCATTTTCAAGGTCAAGGTCAATGATATAAGGTTTCATATATATATCTGTTATAGTTACTGAGATATAGTGATATAATGCAATTCACAATACATTTTATTGGTCTAGGGGAGATAACTCTAATAAAAATGTCAAATAAAAAAAGTGACGATTCAAGATCTCAATATGATACACATTTTGGTAAAGGTTTCAGTTCTCTATCTATTATAGTAAAGGAGGAGATCTGCACACAACCAAGGGTCAAAAATTAGAACATGACCTTGACCTTTGACCTTGTGACCTTTTTCAAGGTCAAGGTCAATGATGACCAACTGTGAAATATCTAGTCTATATCACCTCTGGTTCATGAGTTACAATGGTACAAATTGTACTTCCAATAAATAAGGGGAAATAACTCCTATAAGAAGGTGAAAAATTCTTTAATGTGATATGTTATAAAGTGTCGCAATTCTTAGCTGAACATTTTGGAACAACTTTCATTGCGAAATCTTTTACGGTTTCATAGTTTATCTGCACACAAGCTTTTTATGACAGGGGAAATAACTCCGTAAAGAAAAAGTGTTCAGTGTCACAGGGTTAACTGCGCAAGCGTAATGTCTCATACATCCATAGTACAAAATATCTTTACGACATGTCGCGAAACAAAATTTATAATGGGATAACAAAACTTGGCGGAAAAAAAATAAGAATAAATATAGGTTCAATCGTTCTAAAGAACGATTAATAGGCTTTCCACTTCAAAAGAAGACCTTAAATAAATGACCTTGAAACCAAAAAGCTAAGAAACATACGTAATTTGTTTATAGCAATTAATAAGAACAAAAATTATTAAAAAACTATTTAGATATCTTTAAAAATAAGAAAGGTCATTAAATAGGACGTAAGAAAACTTGAATGACCTTGACAACTGATCTTTTTAATCTACGTAAATATTACTTATAGGCAATAGCATTAAAAGAAGAAGCCATTCAAAATACATAGTACCATGAAAAACATTTATAAAGGACTTTGACCTTGACTTTTACAGCATGACCTTGACCATGCTGAAGGTCAACAGTGATCAACATTGAAGATTTTATGCCAATATCTCTTAAAGTCATTAAGATATGACTACTTATAATATATACAAAAAATTAGAAAATGACCTTGACCTTTGACCTTGTATTTGTTTCAAGGTCAAGGGTCCTAATGATCCATAGTGAAGACCCCATGCCTCTACTATCAATAGTTGATAAATAATTAATGAAAAACTAATTATCAATGGTTGTAATGGGGGATAACTCCTATAAGATGAAGCCGGATCCTTTCCCTCTAAATAGAAAAAAGTTGCGCCTTTATGAGACCAACATTTTATCCATAATAACTTATAGCCTATCTTTTACCGTTTCAAAGTAATAGCGATGACAAGACAATGCCAAAATTTCAAACGTGACCTTGACCTTTGACCTTGTGTCCATTTTCAAGGTCAAGGTCAATGATGACCAATGATATAAGGTTTCATATATATATCTGTTATAGTTACTGAGATATAGTGATATAATGCAATTCACAATACATTTTATTGGTCTAAGGGAGATAACTCTTATAAAAATGTCAAATAAAAAAAGTGACGATTCAAGATCTCAATATGATACACATTTTGGTAAAGGTTTCAGTTCTCTATCTATTATAGTAAAGGAGGAGATCTGCACACAACCAAGGGTCAAAAATTAGAACATGACCTTGACCTTTGACCTTGTGACCTTTTTCAAGGTCAAGGTCAATGATGACCAACTGTGAAATATCTAGTCTATATCACCTCTGGTTCATGAGTTACAATGGTACAAATTTTACTTCCAATAAATAAGGGGAAATAACTCCTATAAGAAGGTGAAAAATTCTTTAATGCGATATGTTATAAAGTGTCGCAATCCTTAGCTGAACATTTTGGAACAACTTTCATTGCGAAATCTTTTACGGTTTCATAGTTTATCTGCACACAAGCTTTTTATGACAGGGGAAATAACTCCGTAAAGAAAAAGTGTTCGGTGTCACAGGGTTAACTGCGCAAGCGTAATGTCTCATACATCCATAGTACAAAATATCTTTACGACATGTCGCGAAACAAAATTTATAATGGGATAACAAAACTTGGCGGAAAAAAAATAAGAATAATAAGAAACAGACTAATAACAGTAAGTCTTTCCACTGGAAAGTGGAAAGCCTTAAATATAGGTTCAATCGTTCTACCGAACGATTAATAGGCTTTCCACTCTACGCAGCCAGAAAGAACCTATCTGTATTTAATGACATTGAATTCTGCTTCTAAACATTATTTGTAATTTGTCTTTAAAAATTAACAAATTTGAAAGCAAAACTGTTTATATATTATTTAAAATAGGAAAGGTCAAATTGTAGAGCATAATGACCTTGACCTGACCTTCTTTATATGTAAATGGAATCTATTTCACACTATGAACAAATGAAAGAAAAAACATTCAAATAAGTTTTGAAATAAAAAAGGTCATAAAATATGACGTTCAGAGACTTTAATGACATTGACCACTGACCTTTTGATCTCTGCATATATTGTACATCAATAACTAAGCATTTATTAGGATAAACCACTTCATATACACGGAAAATGAAAAATTTAAAAAAAAAATGTATTGACCTTGACCCTTAACAAGGTGACCTTGACCATGATGAAGGTCAAAAATGATCAACAGTGAAGATCTTATGTCAATATCTCTTGTAGTTAATGAGATATGGCTACTTATAATAAATTCCAAAAATCAGATGACCTTGACCTTTGACCTTGTATGTGTCTGCAATGTCAAGGTCATAAGGGTTTTTGGTGAAGACCCCATACCTCTACTATCAATAGTTAATGAGTTATGAATGAAAAATTAATAATCAATGTTTCGAATGGGAGATAACTCCTATAAAATGAAGTCAAATCCTTTCCCTTCAAATGTAACAAAGTTGCGCCTTTATTTGGCCAATATTTTACCCATTATAAGTTATTGCCTATCTTTTACTGTTTCAAAGATATAGCAATAACAAGACAATGTGAAAGTTTAGAACGTTACCTTGATCTTTGACCTTGTGTCCATTTTGAAGGTCGAGGTCATAAGGGTCTTTGGTGAAGACCCCATGCCTCTGCTGTCAATAGTTAATGAGTTATGAATGGAAAACTAATAATCAATGTTTCTAATCGGAGATAACTCCTATAAAACGAAGTCAAATCCTTTCCCTTCAAATGTGACAAAGTTGCGCCTTTATTAGGCCAACATTTTACCCATTATAAGTTATTGCCTATCTTTTACCCGTTTCAAAGATTTAGAAGGTGCATGATGTGCGATTGGTCAAAAAGCTTTTATTTTTACCGGGAGGAAATTAAAACATTACAAGTTGACAGGTTATGACTTTGCATTAAATAGTTTTTATTATTGTTTTGTATTATTTACCTCTGCATTAACATCTGAATACTAAAAGTTTAATATTCTCTGCATGTTGTGGAACGCATTGCTAGGAAAACATATATCTCCATTTATATATTCAATTCCAGTTAATATAGCACTAAAGGTAAAATACTCAATATTATTTTCATTGTTTAATTTAAAAACATAATTAACCACCAAATTTCATCAAACATATTGTTTTAGATATGTTTTTATAGTAAATTTATTATTTGTAATACAAATATAGAAAAGTCTCGCAGGTGCATTTGTAAATTTGTTCATTTAACTGAAAAACAAGGGAAGTAACTTTTAATTTTGTTAAAGTCAGAAATAGTTTAACAAATAAATTTGAGTTATCTCTCTTTTTGTGGTTTTAAAGTAAATTTATGATAAGTATTTGTTTATTGTTCTGTATTATTTGCTAGAGATTGGCATTCTAAGAGAGACAACTTCTATAAACTGTTGATAAAACATGTCGCGACATGTCTTAATTTACTCGCAATTATTTAAAAAATGCCTCTACTATAAATAATTAATAAGTTATATACGAAAAACTAATAATCAGTTGTCTTAATGGAAGATAACTCCTATAAAATGAAGTCAAATCCTTTCCCTTCAAATGTGACAAAGTTGCGCCTTTATTAGACCAACATTTTACCCATTATAAGTTATTGCCTATCTTTTACCGTTTCAAAGATATAGCGATGTCAAGATAATGTAAAAATTTAGAACGTGACCTTGACCTTTGACCTTGTGTCCATTTTCAAGGTCAAGGTCAATGATGACCAATGGTCAAGTTACAAGTAAATATCTGTTATAGTTACTGAGATATCGCAATTGACATAATATTGTTTTGTTCCAGGGGAGATAACTCTTTCAAAAGCTCAATTTAAAAAAGTGACGATTCAAGATCTTAATAAGATCTAGCTTTTGTCAAGAGACCTTTATTTTCGTATCTGTTATGGTTAAGGAGGAGATCTGTACACAACACGAGGTCAAAATTTAGAATGTGACCTTGACCTTTGACCTTGTGATTTTTTTCAAGGTCAAGGTCAATGATGACCAACTGTGAAATATCTAGTCTCTATCACCTCTGGTTCATGAGTTACATTGGTACAAAATGTACTTCCAATAAATAAGGGGAAATAACTCCTGCAAGGAGTCGTCAAAATACTTTGCGCGATATGTAACAAATTGTCGCGATCAATAGCTGACCATTTTGCAAAAACTTTCATTGCAAAATCTTTTACGGTTTCAAAGTTTATCTGTACACAAGCTTTTTTTTAACAGGGGAGATAACTCCGTAAAGTAAAAGTGTTCGGTGTGACAGGGTTAACTGCGAAAGCGTAATGTCTCATACATTCATAGTACAAAATGTCTTTACGACATGTCGCGAAACAAAATTTATAATGGGAAAAAACAGTTGGCGGAAAAAAAATAAGAATAATAAATATAGGTTCAATCGTTCTAAAGAACGATTAATAGGTTTTCCACTTCAAAAGAAGACCTTAAATAAATGAGCTTGAAACCAAAAAGCTAAGAAACATACGTAATTTGTCTATAGCAATTAATAAGAACAAAAATTATTAAAAAACTATTTAGATATCTTTAAAAATAAGAGGTCATTAAACAGAGGACGTAAGAAAACTTGAATGACCTTGACAACTGATCTTTTAATCTACGTAAATATTACTTATAGGCAATAGCATTAAAAGAATAAGCCATTCAAAATACATAGTACCATGAAAAACATTTATAAAGGACTTTGACCTTGACTTTTACAGCATGACCTTGACCATGCTGAAGGTCAACAGTGATCAACATTGAAGATTTTATGCCAATATCTCTTAAAGTCATTGAGATATGACTACTTATAATATATACAAAAAAATTAGAAAATGACCTTGACCTTTGACCTTGTATTTGTGTTCAAGGTCAAGAGTCCCAATGGTCTATAGTGAAGACCCCATGCCTCTACTATCAATAGTTGATAAGCAATTAATGAAAAACTATTTATCAATGGTGGTAATGGGGGATAACTCCTATAAGATGAAGCCGGATCCTTTCCTTTCAAATAGAAAAAAGTTGCGCCTTTATGAGGCCAACATTTTTTCCATTTGAACTTATTGCCTATATTTTACCGTTTTAAAGGAATAGCGATGACAAGACAATGCAAAAATTTCAAACGTGACCTTGACCTTTGACCTTGAGTCCATTTTCAAGGTCAAGGTAAATGATGACTAATGATATAAGGTTTCATATAAATATCTGTTATAGTTACTGAGATAAAGTGATATAATGCAATTCACAATATATTTTAGTGGTCTAGGGGAGATAACTCTTATAAAAATGTCAAATAAAAAAAGTGACGATTCAAGATCTTAATATGATACACATTTTGGTAAAGGTTTCAGTTCTCTATCTATTATAGTAAAGGAGGAGATCTGTACACAACGCAATATCAAAAATTAGAATGTAACCTTGACCTTTGACCTTGTGACCTTTTTCAAGGTCAAGGTCAATGATGACCAACTGTGAAATATCTAGTCTCTATCATCTCTGGTTCATGAGTTACTATGGTAAAAAATGTACTTGCAATAAATAAGGGGAAATAACTCCTATAAGAAGGTGAAAATTTCTTTAATGCGATATGTTATAAAGTGTTGCAATCCTTCGCTGAACATTTTGGAACAACTTTTATTGCGATATCTTTTACAGTTTCAAAGTTAATCTGCACACAAGAATTTTTATGACAGGGGAAATAACTCCGTAAAAAATAAGCGTTCGGTCTGCCAGGGTCAACTGCGAAAGCGTAATGTTTCATACATCCATAGTACAAAATATCTTTACGACATGTCGCGAAACAAAATTTATAATGGGAAAAGAAAACTTGGTGGAAAAAAAAGAATAATAATAAACAGACGAATTACAAGAAGGTTTTCCACTGGAAAGTGGAAAACCTTAATAATAAGAAACAGACTAATAACAGTAAGTCTTTCCACTGGAAAGTGGAAAGCCTTAAATATAAGTTCATTGGTTCTACCGAACAAATGAGAGGCTTTCCACTTATTGCATAAATGACCTTGACATTGAATTTGGCTATATGGAAATTGAATCTTCTTTTCAAAATAAACAAAGGAAAGAAAAACCATTCGTATATCTTTTGAAATAAAAAAGGTAAAAAAATTGGACGTTAATTGAGATAAATGACCTTGACTACCAAGTGTTTGATTTTTGCATATTCAATGCTTAAAAAACAAATCATTTATTTGTATTTACCATTTTATATACACGAAAAAGCAGAATTTCCAAAAAATATTATTTGACCTTGACTGCTGTCAATATGACCTTGACCATGATGAGGGTCAATAAAGGACCAACAGTGAAGATCCTTTGTCAATATGTCTTATAATTATGAAGAAATGCCTATTTATCATAAATACCCAAATTTATAAGATGACCTTGACCTTTTACCTTGTTTCTATTTTCAAGGTCAAGGGTCATAATGGTCTTTGGTGAAGTCCCCATGCCTCTACTATCAATAGTTAATAAGTTATCAATGAAAATGTAAATATCAATGGTTGTAATGGGAGATAACTCCTATAAGATGAAGTCAAATCCTTTTCCTTTAAATAGAAAAAAGTTGCGCATTTATGAGGCCGACATTTTATCCGTTATAAGTTATCAGCTATCTTTTACCGTTTCAAAGAAATAGCGATGACAAGATAATGTCAAAATTTCAAACGTGACCTTGACCTTTGACCTTGTGTCCATTTTCAAGGTCAAGGTCAATGATGACTAATGATATAAGGTTTCATATAAATATCGGTCATAGTTACTGAGATAACGCTATATACACTATATTTAATTGATCCAGGGGAGATAACTCTTTCAAAAGTCAAATCATTTATAGTGACCTTTCAAGACCTTAATATGATACACATTTTGGTAAAAGATTTATTTCTGTATCTCTTATGGTTCAGGAGGAGAATCGCACACACCACAGTGTCAAAATTTAGAATGTGACCTTGACCTTTGACCTTGTGACCTTTTTCAAGGTCAAGGTCAATGATGACCAACTGTGAAATATCTAGTCTCTATCACCTCTGGTTCATGAGTTACAATGGTACAAAATGTACTTCCAATAAATAAGCGGAAATAACTCCAACAAGGAGTCGTCAAAATACTTTGCGCGATATGTAACAAATTGTCGCGATCAATAGCTGAGCATTTTGCAACAACTTTCATTGCGAAATCTTTTACGGTTTCAAAGTTTATCTGCACACAAGATTTTTATAACAGGGGAAATAACTCCGTAAAGAAAAAGTGTTCGGTGTGACAGGGTTAACTGCGAAAGCGTAATGTCTCATACATTCATAGTACAAAATGTCTTTACGACATGTCGCGAAACAAAATTTATAATGGGAAAAGAAAAAACTTGGCGGAAGAATAATAAGAATAATAATAAGAAACAGACAAAATGCAATAAGTCTTTCCACTGGAAAGTGGAAAGCCTTAATAAGAAACAGACTAATAACAGTAAGTCTTTCCACAAAATGTCACTTCCGGTCATAAAATATGATATTTGATAATATATGAATTCTGTTAGTGATCCCGATACAGTTTCCCATGTATTGTCTGCTTCAATTTTGTATCGTTTTGAGTTATATTGAAAACAAAATTTAGCCGAAACCTGTCAAGGGCCATAACCTCGAAAACGGTTAGTCGCACGGTTTTCGATTATTTATATCAAATGTAGATCTCAATGAGAGGAACATTTTTCTAATATATTTTCTGCTTCAAATTTTTATGGTTTTTGAGTTATATTAAAAACAAACTTTAGCTGAAACCTGTCAAGGGCCATAACCTCGAAAACGGTTTGTCGCACAGTTTTCGACCAGTTATATCAAATGTAGATCTCAATGAGAAGAACATTTTTCTAATATATTGTCTGCTTCAATTTTTTATGGTTTTAGAGTTATATTGAAAACAAAATTTAGCCGAAAACTGTCAAGGGCCATAACCTCGAAAACGGTTAGTCGCACAGTTTTCGATACTTATATCAAATGTAGATCTCAACGAGAGGAACATTTTTCTAATATATTGTCTGCTTCAATTTTTTATGGTTTTTGAGTTATATTGAAAACAAAATTTAGCCGAAACCTGTCAAGGGCCATAACCTCGAAAACGGTTTGTCACACAGTTTTCAACCCTATATATCAAATGTAGATCGCAAGGAGAGGAACATTTTTCTGGTATATTGTCTGCTTCAATTTTGTATAGTTTTTGAGTTATATTGAAAACAAAATTTCAATGGCGGCCATTTTGAAAATGGTTGACCAAAAAAAATTTTGCTCCGATAGATGTAATTGGGACCCTCATATCTACTTGGAAACCAATTTTTGTGGAAATCGAACAACTTTGACATTTTCGACAAACTTTGCGTGAAAATCGCGTAAACAGGAAGTTGATCGAAAAAAATTTTTTTGCGTGATTAATCATTGTCAGAAGTCAGGTGACTATTTCCACACCTTAGAATTTTGATATCGGTTACGGTTTAAAAGTTGAATTGAAAACAAGGGTAAACAGTGTTTGGGGAGATAACTCCGTTTCTAAAAATAGCTCGGTTTCGCAGGGTGACTGAGGTCGAGCCCGGTCAGTGCCGGTTAAGTGTGCCAAGTTTCAAAGCGATGCGTCAAGACACTTTTTTGACAACTGCGGCGGAAAAGAAGAAGAATAATAATAAATATTGAAAACAAAATTTAGCCGACACTAGTCAAGGGCCATAACCTCCAAAACGGTTTGTCGCACTGTTTTTTACCCATTATATTAAATGTAGATCTCTACGAGAGGAACATTTTTCTAATATATTGTCTGCTTCAATTTTTTATGGTTTTTGAGTTATATTGAAAACAAAATTTAGCCGAAACCTGTCAAGGGCCATAACCTCGAAAACGGTTTGTCACACAGTTTTCAACCCTATATATCAAATGTAGATCGCAAGGAGAGGAACATTTTTCTGGTATATTGTCTGCTTCAATTTTGTATAGTTTTTGAGTTATATTGAAAACAAAATTTCAATGGCGGCCATTTTGAAAATGGTTGACCAAAAAAAAATTTTGCTCCGATAGATGTAATTGGGACCCTCATATCTACTTGGAAACCAATTTTTGTGGAAATCGAACAACTTTAACATTTTCGACAAACTTTGCGTGAAAATCGCGTAAACAGGAAGTTGATCGAAAAAATTTTTTTTGCGTGATTAATCATTGTCAGAAGTCAGGTGACTATTTCCACACCTTAGAATTTTGATATCGGTTACGGTTTAAAAGTTGAATTGAAAACAAGGGTAAACAGTGTTTGGGGAGATAACTCCGTTTCTAAAAATAGCTCGGTTTCGCAGGGTGACTGAGGTCGAGCCCGGTCAGTGCCGGTTAAGTGTGCCAAGTTTCAAAGCGATGCGTCAAGACACTTTTTTGACAACTGCGGCGGAAAAGAAGAAGAATAATAATAAATATTGAAAACAAAATTTAGCCGACACTAGTCAAGGGCCATAACCTCCAAAACGGTTTGTCGCACTGTTTTTTACCCATTATATTAAATGTAGATCTCTACGAGAGGAACATTTTTCTAATATATTGTCTGCTTCAATTTTTTATGGTTTTTGAGTTATATTGAAAACAAAATTTAGCCGAAACCTGTCAAGGGCCATAACCTCGAAAACGGTTTGTCGCACTGTTTTGGACCCTATATATCAAATGTAGATCTCAATGAGAGGAACATTTTTCTGATATATATTGTCTGCTTCAATTTTGTATGGTTTTTGAGTCATATTGAAAACAAAATTTAGCCCAAACCTGTCAAGGGCCATAACCTCGAAAACGGTTTGTCGCACAGTTTTCGACCCTGTATATCAAATGTAGATCTCAATGAGAGGAACATTTTCCTCATATATTGTCTGCTTTAATTTTGTATGGTTTTTGAGTTATATTGAAAACAAAATTTCAATGGCGGCCATTTTGAAAATGGTGGACCGAAAAAAAATTTGGATCCAATAGATGTAATTAGGACCCTAATATCAACTTGGAAACCAATTTTTGTGGAAATCGAACAACTTTGACATTTTCGACAAACTTCGCGTGAAAATCGCGTAAACAGGACGTTGATAGGAAAAAAAATTTTTGCGTGATTAATCATTGTCAGAAGTCAGGTGACAAATTCCACACCTAAGAATTTTGATATCTGTTACGGTTTAAAAGTTGAATTGAAAACAAGGGTAAACAGTGTTTGGGGAGATAACTCCGTTTCTAAAAATAGCTCGGTTTCGCAGGGTGACTCAGGTCGAGCCCAGCTAGTGTCGGTTAAGTTTGCGAAGTTTCATAGCGATATGTCAAGACACTTTTTGACATCTGCGGCAGAAGAAAAAAAAAAAATAATAATTAAAACGCATTTGTTCCGAGAACAAATGTGAGGTCTTTCCCTGCATTTTGTTAGTGTTATGTCTAGGTATATGGTTGCTAATGACTTTACAGTTAGTTGCTATGGTTTTTGTGTACACAGCAAGCGGTCCCAAGTGAGAAATGTATGGTTGCTAAGGACTTTTAGTTGGTTGCTATGGACAAAATGTCACTTCCGGTCATATAATATGATATTTGATGATATATGAATTCTGTTAGTGATCCCGATACAGTTTCCCATGTATTGTCTCTTCAATTTTTTATGGTTTTTGAGTTATATTGAAAACAAAATTTAGCCAAAACCTGTCAAGGGCCATAACCTCGAAAACGGTTTGTCGCACAGTTTTCGATTATTTATATCAAATGTAGATCTCAATGAGAGGAACATTTTTCTGATATATTGTCTTCTTCAATTTGTTATGGTTTTTGAGTTATATTGAAAACAAAATTTAGCCGAAACGTGTCAAGGGCCATAACCTCGAAAACGGTTTGTCGCACAGTTTTCAACCAATGATATGAAATGTAGATCTCAATGAGAAAAACATTTTTCTGATATATTGTCTGCTTCCATTTTTATGGTTTTTGAGTTATATTGAAAACAAAATTTAGCCGAAACCTGTCAAGGGCCATAACCTGGAAAACGGTTTGTCGCACAGTTTTCAACTTTTATATCAAATGTAGATCTCAATGAGAGGAACATTTTTCTCATATATTGTCTGCTTCAATTTTGGATGGTTTTTGAGTTATATTGAAAACAAAATTTAGCCGAAACCTGTCAAGGGCCATAACCTCGAAAAAGGTTTGTCTCACAGTTTTCAATCCTTTAAATCAAATGTAGATCTCTACCAGAGGAACATTTTTCTAATATATTGTCTGCTTCATTTTTTTATGGTTTTTGAGTTATATTGAAAATAAAAATTTAGCCGTAACCTGTCAAGGGCCATAACCTCGAAAACGGTTAGTCTCACAGTTTTTGACAATATATATCAAATGTAGATATCAATGAGAGGAACATTTTTCTCTTATATTGTCTTCTTCAATTTTTTATGGTTTTTGAGCTATATTGAAAACAAAATTTAGCCGAAATCTATCAAGGGCCATAACCTCGAAAAAGGTTTGTCGCACAGTTTTCGACCCTTTATATCAAATGTAGATCTCAACGAGAGGAACATTTTTCTGATATATTGTCTGCTTCAATTTTTTATGGTTTTTGAGTTATATTGAAAACAAAATTTAGACGAAACCAGTCGAGGGCCATAACCTCGAAAACGGTTTGTCGCACAGTTTTCGACCATATGTATCAAATGTAGATCTCAATGAGAGGAACATTTTTCTCATATATTGTCTGCTTCAATTTTGTATGGTTTTTGAGTTATATTGAAAACAAAATTTAGACGAAACCAGTCGAGGGCCATAACCTCGAAAACGGTTTGTCGCACAGTTTTCGACCATATGTATTAAATGTAGATCTCAATGAGAGGAACATTTTTCTCATATATTGTCTGCTTCAATTTTGTATGGTTTTTGAGTTATATTGAAAACAAAATTTAGCCGAAACCTGTCAAGGGCCATAACCTCGAAAACGGTTTGTCGCACAGTTTTCGACCATATGTATCAAATGTAGATCTCAATGAGAGGAACATTTTTGTCATATATTGTCTGCTTCAATTTTGTATGGTTTTTGAGTTATATTGAAAACAAAATTTCAATGGCGGCCATTTTGAAAATGGTGGACCGAAAAAAATTTTGATCCGATAGATGTAATTAGGACCCTCATATCTACTTGGAAACCAATTTTTGTGGAAATCGAACAACTTTGACATTTTCGACAAACTTCGCGTGAAAATCGCGTAAACAGGAGGTTGATCGAAAAGAATTTTTTTGCGTGATCAATCATTGTCATAAGTCCAGTGATAATTTCCACACCTTAGAATTTTGATATCGGTTACGGTTTAAAAGTTTAATTGAAAACAAGGGTAAACAGTGTTTGGGGAGATAACTCCGTTTCTAAAAATAGCTCGGTTTCGCAGGGTGACTCAGGTCGAGCCCAGCTAGTGTCGGTTAAGTGTGCCAAGTTTCAAAGCGATATGTCAAGACACTTTTTTGACATCTGTGGCAGAAAAAAAAAAAAATAATAATAATAATAATTAAAACGCATTTGTTCCGAGAACAAATGTGAGGTCTTTCCCGGCATTTTGTTAGTGTTATGTCTAGGTAATTGTTGCTAATGACTTTACAGTCAGTTGCTATGGTTTTTTTGTACAAAGCGAGTGGTCCCAAGTGAGAAAATGTATGGTTGCTAAGGGCTTTTCGTCGGTTGCTATGGACAAAATGTCACTTCCGGTTCGTACCTGAAACATTTTTTGTACATTTCGATGTGACGAACATTTTTCCCTTGTATTGTCTGCTTCAATTTTGTACGGTTTACCTGTTATTTTATAAAAACTGTTTACGGTATCGGCCATTTTGAAAATGGCTGCCCATAACAATTCGACTTTGGTCTTCAATCGAAGGGCTTGTTATGACGGTCACAAAAAAACCATATGTTTACTATATTATCTTTGACCGTTTTAAAGTTGTAAGCCAAAAACTGATTTGCCGAAACGTGTCAAGGGCCATAACCTCAAAAACGGTTAGTTGCACAGTTTTCGACCAATTATATCAAATGTAGATCTTATTGAGAGGAACATTTTTGTGATATATTGTCTGCTTCAATTTTTTATGGTTTTTGAGTTATATTGAAAACCAAATTTAGCCGAAACCAGTCAAGGGCCATAACCTCTAAAATCGTTTGTCGCACAGTTTTCGAATCATTATATCAAATGTAGATCTCAATGAGAGGAACATTTTTCTGATATATTGTCTGCTTCAATTTTTTATGATTTTAGAGTTATATTGAATACAAAATTTAGACGAAACCTGTCAAGGGCCATAACCTCGAAAACGGTTTGTCGCACAGTTTTCGACTCTTATTTCAAATGTAGATCTCAATGAGAGGAACATTTTTCTGATATATTGTCTGCTTCAATTTTGTATGGTTTTTGAGTTATATTGAAAACAAAATTTCAATTGCGGCCATTTAGAAAATGGTGGACCGAAAAAAATCAGAAGCTTGTTATATCTTTAAATTATTTTTTTAAAATTTTTCAAATGACCAAGTAATTCATTAAAGTCGAATTCTGTCTCGGGGATTTTGTCTTGGGTTCGGGTTCGGGCTACCCGAAATACCAACCACCGTTTTAGGTGGTATACCAACCCTCGTGCGCATGTGTGTTATTGAATCAGATCTGTATCCTGTTTGATTCCTTGTGGTCGTAGCGAACTTGCTTTGTTAAAATTTTCATCAGCGAACTTTTTTACGGGGTTGAGGATTGCATACCAGTTCTTGTATCAGGTTCATAGACCCCAGCGCTGTTTTGTATTTAGTTGATTAGTTGTCAGACTTTCAGATTTGACGTTGTTAATCTCGATTTTCGATATTGCCTGACGTGTGTTAGAAATCATTGACATTGTTTACCATTGGTAGGTATTAATTCATAGATATACCATTGACATTCAGTGCCTTTTGAAGTGACAGCTTAAAATGTTCAATGCAATGCACATATATGAAAAAAAACTGTATCGAATTCAATATTTTAGGCCAAATAAATATTCAATTATATGAATGTACAGTCTCGTGCCAAAAGTATTCGAGGAAAAATGGCCGACGTCATCTTGGAGTTATCTCGCCTTGAATAGTAAAACAAGCAAAAAATATTAAAATAAAGCTGTGACTTACATTAATATTTTGTTAGGTGTCCCTTGGATCTTATGCAAGCCAAAACTCTCCTTGGAATGGAATTATATAAGTTTTGTACATATTCAACCGTGAAGTTTTGCCAGATGTCAAAAATTGCATCAAACAATTCCAGGGGTTTTGTTATTCTCATAACACGTATTTGTAGAGTTCTTTTAATTCTAAGCCTACAGTTTTCTATGATATTAATGCACTTTAATTTTAGCCGTTTGTAAAAAAAAAGCGAAAATACTTTTCGTAAATTCCCAATGCATTCCGAGTAGCCCAGGATTTTTTTTCTAATGATCATATTTTGGGTCTCGTGCAATTTGGCAGAATCTGTACATTAGTGAGCTTCGCTTCACTCGCATATTAGTTCATTGTCAAAAAATATACAGTTTATTTGTACGAGCCTTAGAAATAGGTAGAAATGCGAGACACTGCCGAACATTTCTTACCTGTTTTGCAACGAGTATAAATAAACTTTATATTTTCTGAAAATGTACAAATATTGTTTTTTTTTATTCTGCTAACAGAAAATACCTTTTATACTATTGGAAAACAGGCAAAAGTGCACTTTAAGCCGGTTTTTTACTTGAAATTTCGGCGCGTATTCGAATGATAACCAGACATCACAAACAAATATCATATTCGACAACAAGACGTAAACCAGAATAGAATACTAAATATCCTTAGAAGTTATACAAATGTACCAGAAGCTGACGTCATTACTTACAAAAAAAGTTTAGCTTTATTCATAGGGTCGTATTTGTATATTTGAAGCGGTAGTTGCAGAATAAAAAATAATGTGTGTTGCCTACATTGGTTGATCATGTGTACTTCAGGGGAATCAGGCCTTTAGAAATTTCAGTGTTGCCAACTTATTACAGTTACCATGAAGCAATCTTGGTGAAGATCAAATCTTAGTCTAATTATGTATTTTTACTGTTGTGCAAAATCAGGATGAATAAAGTAATAAAAAATCCAAGAAATCGTATAAAATATATAAAAAAATCGGTGCCTCCCAAAAATCCAACCCTACGTCCTCGTCGTGGGAGGTGGATACTTATGCAAAGTATAAGGTACATTGTATACTTTGCACAAGTAGCTAACAGGGCTCTGGTAAAATTTTCTTTTATTTTTTGCAGGTAATCTTTGATTTTTCAGTGGGAGCTTGGTAAAATTGATAAATGTTGTCATTGATTTATCAAAAGTGAGTACAGGTGTATGAATAAGTTTATTTATAAACATTTATGGCTGCTCTTGCTCAATGGTTTGAACTTTTGCCTATGACCTCTGACTTGAGGTGTTTAAATTGAAGGTCTATTCTTATTGATCACAAAAGTATACATGTTTACTATATTATCTGTAATGGTTAACAGTTTAAGTTATCAACAAAAGCTTATTTTACTAAACTGGTTTCTTTATTATCTCTGACAGTTTTCAAATTAAAAGCCAAAAACTAATAAACCTAAACGTCAATAGTGCAATGAGTGTGTTGCTAAGGACTTTGATGCATGTTGCCAGGGAAAAACCAACCTTCAGAAATGACATAAAACATATAGATTATGAAAATGTATGGTTGATAAGAATTTTCAATTCTGGTATTCTGGTTATGGTGTCACCTTGACCTTGGACTCGAATTAAAGCTCTTATATTGTTTTTAACATGCTGGCCCTGGGTGGAGAACCGGGCCCTTTTTGGGTTCATAGTTTTATATGCAACTATGATTGTATAAAAACCGGGAACCGGTTTTTTTTGTTTATTTGTTTGTTTGTTTATTTTTCTGTTTTAACTGTATGTTTTGTATTTTAATGACTTTTCTTTACTTGTAGGAGAAGAGAAACAGATTTATGGTAAAAGGCAAAGAAATGCACTAGCTTTTAATGACTTTTCTTTACTTGTAGGAGAAGAGAAACAGATTTATGGTAAAAGGCAAAGAAATGCACTAGCTGGAGTCACGTGACATTGTTATATAATATCACAGTGATAGTTTGAATTTCTCATACTAGGGAGTTACCATGGTCCTGAACAGACCTATATATGACATGATGCACGATCTTTAATCTCAGTGATTGTTTACTTCAGGACGACACGGATTATTATCAACGGAGCATGCCGACGATTATTGGAAGAGGTTTTCGCTTTATTTCAAAGGAATTTCACACTGTAAAATAAGGACACGAGGCACGTAGCAGACGACCGAATACACAAAAATTCACGTCGGAAATTGTTTCAATTTGATTAAAATGTGAGGTAAAATGCAGTTCGGATAGTTAAAACAACTTGTTGAGAAACGATTTACACTATGATTCACTGACGATAACTGAAATGGACATCACAGCAGACGAAATTTACAAATAAGGGGGAGGGGTGGTCATGTGCTTCAATCTGGGATTTTAAGGATTTATTGACTCGTATACTTTGAGGAAATACGTTTTTAGACTGAAATCCACATTCTAAACGGAAAGTATCTTCTATTTAGCTAACAAAGTAAGTTGATTAAAGTTAGTGTTTTGGTCATGTATATTGAAAAAATGTACACTATGAAACGGTTTGTCGCACAGTTTTCAACCCTTTATATCAAATGTAATCTCAGTGAGAGAAACATTTTTCTAGTATATTGTCTGCTTCAATATTTTATGGTTTTTGAGTTATATTGAAAAAAAATTTAGCCGAAACCTGTCAAGGGCCATAACCTCGAAAACGGTTTGTCGCACAGTTTTCAACCAATTATATGAAATGTAGATCTCAGTGAGAGAAACATTTTTCTGATATATTGTCTGCTTCAATTTTTTATGGTTTTTGAGTTATATTGAAAACAAAATTTAGCCTAAACCTGTCAAGGGCCATAACCTCGAAAACGGTTTGTCGCACAGTTTTCAACTATTTATATCAAATGTAGATCTCAATGAGAGAAACATTTTTCTGATATATTGTCCGATTCAATTTTTTATGGTTTTTGAGTTATATTGAAAACAAAATTTAGCCTAAACCTGTCAAGGGCCATAACCTCGAAAACGGTTTGTCGCACAGTTTTCAACTATTATATCAAATGTAGATCTCAATGAGAGGAACATTTTTCTGATATATTGTCTGCTTCAATATTTGATGGTTTTTGAGTTATATTGAAAACAAAATTTAGCCGAAACCTGTCAAGGGCCATAACCTCGAAAACGGTTTGTCGCACAGTTTTCAACCAATTATATGAAATGTAGATCTCAATAAGAGAAACATTTTTCTTATATATTGTCTGCTTCAATTTTTTATGGTTTTTGAGTTATATTGAAAACAAAATTTAGCCGAAACTTGTCAAGGGCCATAACCTCGAAAACGGTTTGTCGCACAGTTTTCAACCAATTATATCAAATGTAGATCTCAGTGAGAGGAACATTTTTCTAATATATTGTCTGCTTCAATTTTTTTATGGTTTTCGAGTTATATTGAAAACAAAATTTAGCCAAAACCTGTCAAGGGCCATAACCTCGAAAACGGTTAGTCGCACAGTTTTCGATACTTTATATCAAATGTAGATCTCAACGAGAGGAACATTTTTCTAATATATTGTCTGCTTCAATTTTTTATGGTTTTTGAGTTATATTGAAAACAAAATTTAGCCGAAACCTGTCAAGGGCCATAACCTCGAAAACGGTTTGTCACACAGTTTTCAACCCTATATATCAAATGTAGATCGCAAGGAGAGGAACATTTTTTTGGTATATTGTCTGCTTCAATTTTGTATAGTTTTTGAGTTATATTGAAAACAAAATTTCAATGGCGGCCATTTTGAAAATGGTTGACCAAAAAAAAATTTTGCTCCAATAGATGTAATTGGGACCCTCATATCTACTTGGAAACCAATTTTTGTGGAAATCGAACAACTTTGACATTTTCGACAAACTTTGCGTGAAAATCGCGTAAACAGGAAGTTGATCGAAAAAAAATTTTTTGCGTGATTAATCATTGTCAGGAGTCAGGTGACTATTTCCACACCTTAGAATTTTGATATCGGTTACGGTTTAAAAGTTGAATTGAAAACAAGGGTAAACAGTGTTTGGGGAGATAACTCCGTTTCTAAAAATAGCTCGGTTTCGCAGGGTGACTCAGGTCGAGCCCGGTCAGTGCCGGTTAAGTGTGCCAAGTTTCAAAGCGATGCATCAAGACACTTTTTCGACAACTGCGGCGGAAAAGAAGAAGAATAATAATAATAATAAAAAAAAAATTAAAACGCATTTGTTCCGAGAACAAATGTGAGGTCTTTCCCTGCATTTTGTTAGTGCTATGTCTAGGTATATGGTTGCTAATGGCTTTACAGTTAGTTGCTATGGTTTTTGTGTACAAAGCAAGCAGTCCCAAGTGAGAAAATGTATGGTTGCTAAGGACTTTTAGTTGGTTGCTATGGACAAAATGTCACTTCCGGTCATAAAATATGATATTTGATAATATATGAATTCTGTTAGTGATCCCGATACAGTTTCCCATGTATTGTCTGCTTCAATTTTGTATCGTTTTGAGTTATATTGAAAACAAAATTTAGCCGAAACCTGTCAAGAGCCATAACCTCGAAAACGGTTAGTCGCACGGTTTTCGATTATTTATATCAAATGTAGATCTCAATGAGAGGAACATTTTTCTAATATATTTTCTGCTTCAAATTTTTATGGTTTTTGAGTTATATTAAAAACAAACTTTAGCTGAAACCTGTCAAGGGCCATAACCTCGAAAACGGTTTGTCGTACAGTTTTCGACCAGTTATATCAAATGTAGATCTCAATGAGAGGAACATTTTTCTAATATATTGTCTGCTTCAATTTTTTATGGTTTTAGAGTTATATTGAAAACAAAATTTAGCCGAAAACTGTCAAGGGCCATAACCTCGAAAACGGTTAGTCGCACAGTTTTCGATACTTTATATCAAATGTAGATCTCAACGAGAGGAACATTTTTCTAATATATTGTCTGCTTCAATTTTTTATGGTTTTTGAGTTATATTGAAAACAAAATTTAGCCGAAACCTGTCAAGGGCCATAACCTCGAAAACGGTTTGTCACACAGTTTTCAACCCTATATATCAAATGTAGATCGCAAGGAGAGGAACATTTTTCTGGTATATTGTCTGCTTCAATTTTGTATAGTTTTTGAGTTATATTGAAAACAAAATTTCAATGGCGGCCATTTTGAAAATGGTTGACCAAAAAAAAAAATTTGCTCCGATAGATGTAATTGGGACCCTCATATCTACTTGGAAACCAATTTTTGTGGAAATCGAACAACTTTGACATTTTCGACAAACTTTGCGTGAAAATCGCGTAAACAGGAAGTTGATCGAAAAAAAATTTTTTGCGTGATTAATCATTGTCAGGAGTCAGGTGACTATTTCCACACCTTAGAATTTTGATATCGGTTACGGTTTAAAAGTTGAATTGAAAACAAGGGTAAACAGTGTTTGGGGAGATAACTCCGTTTCTAAAAATAGCTCGGTTTCGCAGGGTGACTCAGGTCGAGCCCGGTCAGTGCCGGTTAAGTGTGCCAAGTTTCAAAGCGATGCGTCAAGACAATTTTTTGACAACTGCGGCGGAAAAGAAGAATAATAATAATTAAAACGCATTTGTTCCGAGAACAAATGTGAGGTCTTTCCCTGCATTTTGTTAGTGCTATGTCTAGGTATATGGTTGCTAATGGCTTTACAGTTAGTTGCTATGGTTTTTGTGTACAAAGCAAGCAGTCCCAAGTGAGAAAATGTATGGTTGCTAAGGACTTTTAGTTGGTTGCTATGGACAAAATGTCACTTCCGGTCATAAAATATGATATTTGATAATATATGAATTCTGTTAGTGATCCCGATACAGTTTCCCATGTATTGTCTGCTTCAATTTTGTATGGTTTTGAGTTATATTGAAAACAAAATTTAGCCGAAACCTGTCAAGGGCCATAACCTCGAAAACGGTTAGTCGCACGGTTTTCGATTATTTATATCAAATGTAGATCTCACTGAGAGGAACATTTTTCTAATATATTTTCTGCTTCAAATTTTTATGGTTTTTGAGTTATATTAAAAACAAACTTTAGCTGAAACCTGTCAAGGGCCATAACCTCGAAAACGGTTTGTCGCACAGTTTTCGACCAGTTATATCAAATGTAGATCTCAATGAGAGGAACATTTTTCTAATATATTGTCTGCTTCAATTTTTTATGGTTTTAGAGTTATATTGAAAACAAAATTTAGCCGAAACCTGTCAAGGGCCATAACCTCGAAAACGGTTTGTCGCACAGTTTCCGACCAGTTATATCAAATGTAGATCTCAATGAGAGGAACATTTTTCTAATATATTGTCTGCTTCAATTTTTTATGGTTTTAGAGTTATATTGAAAACAAAATTTAGCCGAAAACTGTCAAGGGCCATAACCTCGAAAACGGTCAGTCGCACAGTTTTCGATACTTTATATCAAATGTAGATCTCAACGAGAGGAACATTTTTCTAATATATTGTCTGCTTCAATTTTTTATGGTTTTTGAGTTATATTGAAAACAAAATTTAGCCGAAACCTGTCAAGGGCCATAACCTCGAAAACGGTTTGTCACACAGTTTTCAACCCTATATATCAAATGTAGATCGCAAGGAGAGGAACATTTTTCTGGTATATTGTCTGCTTCAATTTTGTATAGTTTTTGAGTTATATTGAAAACAAAATTTCAATGGCGGCCATTTTGAAAATGGTTGACCAAAAAAAAATTTTGCTCCGATAGATGTAATTGGGACCCTCATATCTACTTGGAAACCAATTTTTGTGGAAATCGAACAACTTTGACATTTTCGACCAACTTTGCGTGAAAATCGCGTAAACAGGAAGTTGATCGAAAAAAAATTTTTTGCGTGATTAATCATTGTCAGGAGTCAGGTGACTATTTCCACACCTTAGAATTTTGATATCGGTTACGGTTTAAAAGTTGAATTGAAAACAAGGGTAAACAGTGTTTGGGGAGATAACTCCGTTTCTAAAAATAGCTCGGTTTCGCAGGGTGACTCAGGTCGAGCCCGGTCAGTGCCGGTTAAGTGTGCCAAGTTTCAAAGCGATGCGTCAAGACACTTTTTTGACAACTGCGGCGGAAAAGAAGAAGAATAATAATAAGTACAAAGCAAGCAGTCCCAAGTGAGAAAATGTATGGTTGCTAAGGACTTTTAGTTGGTTGCTATGGACAAAATGTCACTTCCGGTCATAAAATATGATATTTGATAATATATGAATTCTGTTAGTGATCCCGATACAGTTTCCCATGTATTGTCTGCTTCAATTTTGTATCGTTTTGAGTTATATTGAAAACAAAATTTAGCCGAAACCTGTCAAGGGCCATAACCTCGAAAACGGTTAGTCGCTCGGTTTTCGATGATTTATATCAAATGTAGATCTCAATGAGAGGAACATTTTTCTAATATATTTTCTGCTTCAAATTTTTATGGTTTTTGAGTTATATTAAAAACAAACTTTAGCTGAAACCTGTCAAGGGCCATAACCTCGAAAACGGTTTGTCGCACAGTTTTCGACCAGTTATATCAAATGTAGATCTCAATGAGAGGAACATTTTTCTAATATATTGTCTGCTTCAATTTTTTACGGTTTTTGAGTTATATTGAAAACAAAATTTAGCCGAAACCTGTCAAGGGCAATAACCTCGAAAACGGTTTGTCGAACAGTTTTTGACGAGTTATATCAAATGTAGATCTCAACGAGAGGAACATTTTTCTAATATATTGTCTGCTTCAATTTTTTATGGTTTTTGAGTTATATTGAAAACAAAAATTAGCCGAAACCTGTCAAGGGCCATAACCTCGAAAACGGTTTGTCGCACAGTTTTCGACACATTATATCAAATGTAGATCTCAATGAGAGGAACATTTTTCTTATATATTGTCTGCTTCAATTTTTTATGTTTTTTGAGTTATATTGAAAACAAAATTTAGCCGAAACCAGTCAAGGGCCATAACCTCGAAAACGGTTTGTCGCACAGTTTTCGACCATATGTATCAAATGTAGATCTCAATGAGAGGAACATTTTTCTCATATATTGTCTGCTTCAATTTTGTATGGTTTTTGAGTTATATTGAAAACAAAATTTAGCCGAAACCTGTCAAGGGCCATAACCTCGAAAACGGTTTGTCGCACAGTTTTCGACCATATGTATGAAATGTAGATCTCAATGAGAGGAACATTTTTTTCATATATTGTCTGCTTCAATTTTGTATGGTTTTTGAGTTATATTGAAAACAAAATTTCAATGGCGGCCATTTTGAAAATGGTGGACCGAAAAAAAATTTTGATCCGATAGATGTAATTGGGACCCTCATATCTACTTGGAAACCAATTTTTGTGGAAATCGAACAACTTTGACATTTTCGACAAACTTCGCATGAAAATCGCGTAAACAGGAAGTTGATCGAAAAGAAATTTTTTGCGTGATCAATCATTGTCAGGAGTCCAGTGATAATTTCCACACCTTAGAATTTTGATATCGGTTACGGTTTAAAAGTTTAATTGAAAACAAGGGTAAACAGTGTTTGGGGAGATAACTCCGTTTCTAAAAATAGCTCGGTTTCGCAGGGTGACTCAGGTCGAGCCCAGCTAGTGTCGGTTAAGTGTGCCAAGTTTCAAAGCGATATGTCAAGACACTTTTTCGACATCTGCGGCGGAAAAGAAGAAGAATAAAAATAATAATAATAATTAAAACGCATTTGTTCCGAGAACAAATGTGAGGTCTTTCCCTGCATTTTGTTAGTGCTATGTCTAGGTATATGGTTGCTAATGGCTTTACAGTTAGTTGCTATGGTTTTTGTGTACAAAGCAAGCAGTCCCAAGTGAGAAAATGTATGGTTGCTAAGGACTTTTAGTTGGTTGCTATGGACAAAATGTCACTTCCGGTCATAAAATATGATATTTGATAATATATGAATTCTGTTAGTGATCCCGATACAGTTTCCCATGTATTGTCTGCTTCAATTTTGTATCGTTTTGAGTTATATTGAAAACAAAATTTAGCCGAAACCTGTCAAGGGCCATAACCTCGAAAACGGTTAGTCGCACGGTTTTCGATTATTTATATCAAATGTAGATCTCAATGAGAGGAACATTTTTCTAATATATTTTCTGCTTCAAATTTTTATGGTTTTTGAGTTATATTAAAAACAAACTTTAGCCGAAACCTGTCAAGGGCCATAACCTCGAAAACGGTTTGTCGCACAGTTTTCGACCAGTTATATCAAATGTAGATCTCAATGAGAGGAACATTTTTCTAATATATTGTCTGCTTCAATTTTTTATGGTTTTAGAGTTATATTGAAAACAAAATTTAGCCGAAACCTGTCAAGGGCCATAACCTCGAAAACGGTTTGTCGCACAGTTTTCGACCAGTTATATCAAATGTAGATCTCAATGAGAGGAACATTTTTCTAATATATTTTCTGCTTCAAATTTTTATGGTTTTTGAGTTATATTAAAAACAAACTTTAGCCGAAACCTGTCAAGGGCCATAACCTCGAAAACGGTTTGTCGCACAGTTTTCGACCAGTTATATCAAATGTAGATCTCAATGAGAGGAACATTTTTCTAATATATTGTCTGCTTCAATTTTTTATGGTTTTAGAGTTATATTGAAAACAAAATTTAGCCGAAACCTGTCAAGGGCCATAACCTCGAAAACGGTTTGTCGCACAGTTTTCGACCAGTTATATCAAATGTAGATCTCAATGAGAGGAACATTTTTCTAATATATTGTCTGCTTCAAGTTTTTATGGTTTTTGAGTTCTATTGAAAACAAAATTTAGCCGAAACCTGTCAAGGGCCATAACCTCAAAAACGGTTTGTCACACAGTTTTCAACCCTATATATCAAATGTAGATCGCAAGGAGAGGAACATTTTTCTGGTATATTGTCTGCTTCAATTTTGTATAGTTTTTGAGTTATATTGAAAACAAAATTTCAATGGCTGCCATTTTGAAAATGGGTGACCAAAAAAAAATTTTGCTCCGATAGATGTAATTGGGACCCTCATATCTACTTGGAAACCAATTTTTGTGGAAATCGAACAACTTTGACATTTTCGACAAACTTTGCGTGAAAATCGCGTAAACAGGAAGTTGATCGAAAAAAAATTTCTTGCGTGATTAATCATTGTCAGGAGTCAGGTGACTATTTCCACACCTTAGAATTTTGATATCGGTTACGGTTTAAAAGTTGAATTGAAAACAAGGGTAAACAGTGTTTGGGGAGATAACTCCGTTTCTAAAAATAGCTCGGTTTCGCAGGGTGACTCAGGTCGAGCCCGGTCAGTGCCGGTTAAGTGTGCCAAGTTTCAAAGCGATGCGTCAAGACACTTTTTTGACAACTGCGGCGGAAAAGAAGAAGAATAATAATAATAATAAAAAAAATAATAATCAGAAGAATTACAGTAAGGTCTTTCCCTTGGAAAGGGGAAAGACCTTAATAATAATCAGAAGAAATACAGTAAGGTCTTTCCCTTGGAAAGGGGAAAGACCTTAATAATTAAAACGCATTTGTTCCGAGAACAAATGTGAGGTCTTTCCCTGCATTTTGTTAGTGCTATGTCTAGGTATATGGTTGCTAATGGCTTTACAGTTAGTTGCTATGGTTTTTGTGTACAAAGCAAGCAGTCCCAAGTGAGAAAATGTATGGTTGCTAAGGACTTTTAGTTGGTTGCTATGGACAAAATGTCACTTCCGGTCATAAAATATGATATTTGATAATATATGAATTCTGTTAGTGATCCCGATACAGTTTCCCATGTATTGTCTGCTTCAATTTTGTATCGTTTTGAGTTATATTGAAAACAAAATTTAGCCGAAACCTGTCAAGGGCCATAACCTCGAAAACGGTTAGTCGCACGGTTTTCGATTATTTATATCAAATGTAGATCTCAATGAGAGGAACATTTTTCTAATATATTTTCTGCTTCAAATTTTTATGGTTTTTGAGTTATATTAAAAACAAACTTTAGCTGAAACCTGTCAAGGGCCATAACCTCGAAAAAGGTTTGTCGCACAGTTTTCGACCAGTTATATCAAATGTAGATCTCAATGAGAGGAACATTTTTCTAATATATTGTCTGCTTCAATTTTTTATGGTTTTAGAGTTATATTGAAAACAAAATTTAGCCGAAACCTGTCAAGGGCCATAACCTCGAAAACGGTTTGTCGCACAGTTTTCGACCAGTTATATCAAATGTAGATCTCAATGAGAGGAACATTTTTCTAATATATTGTCTGCTTCATTGTTTTATGGTTTTAGAGTTATATTGAAAACAAAATTTAGCCGAAAACTGTCAAGGGCCATAACCTCGAAAACGGTTAGTCGCACAGTTTTCGATACTTATATCAAATGTAGATCTCAACGAGAGGAACATTTTTCTAATATATTGTCTGCTTCAATTTTTTATGGTTTTTGAGTTATATTGAAAACAAAATTTAGCCGAAACCTGTAAAGGGCCATAACCTCGAAAACGGTTTGTCACACAGTTTTCAACCCTATATATCAAATGTAGATCGCAAGGAGAGGAACATTTTTCTGGTATATTGTCTGCTTCAATTTTGTATAGTTTTTGAGTTATATTGAAAACAAAATTTCAATGGCGGCCATTTTGAAAATGGTTGACCAAAAAAAAATTTTGCTCCGATAGATGTAATTGGGACCCTCATATCTACTTGGAAACCAATTTTTGTGGAAATCGAACAACTTTGACATTTTCGACAAACTTTGCGTGAAAATGGCGTAAACAGGAAGTTGATCGAAAAAAATTTTTTTGCGTGATTAATCATTGTCAGGAGTCAGGTGACTATTTCCACACCTTAGAATTTTGATATCGGTTACGGTTTAAAAGTTGAATTGAAAACAAGGGTAAACAGTGTTTGGGGAGATAACTCCGTTTCTAAAAATAGCTCGGTTTCGCAGGGTGACTCAGGTCGAGCCCGGTCAGTGCCGGTTAAGTGTGCCAAGTTTCAAAGCGATGCGTCAAGACACTTTTTTGACAACTGCGGCGGAAAAGAAGAAGAATAAAAATAATAATAATAATAATTAAAACGCATTTGTTCCGAGAACAAATGTGAGGTCTTTCCCTGCATTTTGTTAGTGCTATGTCTAGGTATATGGTTGCTAATGGCTTTACAGTTAGTTGCTATGGTTTTTGTGTACAAAGCAAGCAGTCCCAAGTGAGAAAATGTATGGTTGCTAAGGACTTTTAGTTGGTTGCTATGGACAAAATGTCACTTCCGGTCATAAAATATGATATTTGATAATATATGAATTCTGTTAGTGATCCCGATACAGTTTCCCATGTATTGTCTGCTTCAATTTTGTATCGTTTTGAGTTATATTGAAAACAAAATTTAGCCGAAACCTGTCAAGGGCCATAACCTCGAAAACGGTTAGTCGCACGGTTTTCGATTATTTATATCAAATGTAGATCTCAATGAGAGGAACATTTTTCTAATATATTTTCTGCTTCAAATTTTTATTGTTTTTGAGTTATATTAAAAACAAACTTTAGCTGAAACCTGTCAAGGGCCATAACCTCGAAAACGGTTTGTCGCACAGTTTTCGACCAGTTATATCAAATGTAGATCTCAATGAGAGGAACATTTTTCTAATATATTGTCTGCTTCAATTTTTTATGGTTTTAGAGTTATATTGAAAACAAAATTTAGCCGAAACCTGTCAAGGGCCATAACCTCGAAAACGGTTTGTCGCACAGTTTTCGACCAGTTATATCAAATGTAGATCTCAATGAGAGGAACATTTTTCTAATATATTGTCTGCTTCAATTTTTTATGGTTTTAGAGTTATATTGAAAACAAAATTTAGCCGAAAACTGTCAAGGGCCATAACCTCGAAAACGGTTAGTCGCACAGTTTTCGATACTTATATCAAATGTAGATCTCAACGAGAGGAACATTTTTCTAATATATTGTCTGCTTCAATTTTTTATGGTTTTTGAGTTATATTGAAAACAAAATTTCAATGGCGGCCATTTTGAAAATGGTTGACCAAAAAAAAATTTTGCTCCGATAGATGTAATTGGGACCCTCATATCTACTTGGAAACCAATTTTTGTGGAAATCGAACAACTTTGACATTTTCGACAAACTTTGCGTGAAAATCGCGTAAACAGGAAGTTGATCGAAAAAAAATTTTTTGCGTGATTAATCATTGTCAGGAGTCAGGTGACTATTTCCACACCTTAGAATTTTGATATCGGTTACGGTTTAAAAGTTGAATTGAAAACAAGGGTAAACAGTGTTTGGGGAGATAACTCCGTTTCTAAAAATAGCTCGGTTTCGCAGGGTGACTCAGGTCGAGCCCGGTCAGTGCCGGTTCAGTGTGCCAAGTTTCAAAGCGATGCGTCAAGACACTTTTTTGACAACTGCGGCGGAAAAGAAGAAGAATAATAATAATAATAATAAAAAAAATAATAATCAGAAGAATTACAGTAAGGTCTTTCCCTTGGAAAGGGGAAAGACCTTAATAATTAAAACGCATTTGTTCCGAGAACAAATGTGAGGTCTTTCCCTGCATTTTGTTAGTGCTATGTCTAGGAATATGATTGCTAATGGCTTTACAGTTAGTTGCTATGGTTTTTGTGTACAAAGCAAGCGGTCCCAAGTGAGAAAATGTATGGTTGCTAAGGACTTTCAGTTGGTTGCTATGGACAAAATGTCACTTCCGGTCATAAAATATATTTGATGATATATGAATTCTGTTAGTGATCCCGATTCAGTTTCCCATGTATTGTCTGCTTCAATTTTTTATGGTTTTGGAGTTATATTGAAAACAAAATTTAGCCAAAACCTGTCAAGGGCCATAACCTCGAAAACGGTTAGTCGCACTGTTTTCGACCATTTAAATCAAATGTAGATCTTAATGAGAGGAACATTTTTCTGATATATTGTCTGCTTCAATTTTGTATGGTTTTTGAGTTATATTGAAAACAAAATTTAGCCCAAACATGTCAAGGGCCATAACCTCGAAAACGGTTTGTCGCACAGTTTTCGACAATTTATATCAATTGTAGATCTCAATGAGAGGAACATTTTTCTAATATATTATCTGCTTCAATTTTTTATGGTTTTTGAGTTATATTGAAAACAAAATTTAGCTGAAACCTGTCAAGGGCCATAACCTCGAAAATGGTTTGTCGCACAGTTTTCGACAATTATATCTAATGTAGATCTCAATGAGAGGAACATTTTTCTAATATATTGTCTGCTTCCATTTTCTATGGCTTTTGAGTTATATTGAAAACAAAATTTAGACAAAACCTGTCAAGGGCCATAACCTCGAAAACGGTTTGTGGCACAGCTTTTGCGAGTTTATATCAAATGTAGATCTCAATGAGAGGAACATTTTTCTAATATATTGTATGCTTCCATTTTCTATGGTTTTTAAGTTATATTGAAAACAAAATTTAGCCGAAACCTGTCAAGGGCCATAACCTCAAAAACGGTTTGTCGCACAGTTTTCAAATTATTATATCTAATTTAGATCTCAATGAGAGGAACATTTTTCTGATATATTGTCTGCTTCAATTTTTTATGGTTTTAGAGTTATATTGAAAACAAAATTTAGCTGAAACCAGTCAAGGGCCATAACCTCGAAAACGGTTTGTAGTACAGTTTTCGACCCTATATATCAAATGTAGAACTCAATGAGAGGAACATTTTTCTATTATATTGTCTGCTTCAATTTTTGATGGTTTTAGAGTTATATTAATACAAAATTTAGACGAAACCTGTCAAGGGCCATAACCTCGAAAACGGTTTGTCGCACAGTTTTCGATCATTATATCAAACATAGATCTTAATGAGAGGAACATTTTTCTGATATATTGTCTGCTTCAATTTTGTATGGTTTTTGAGTTATATTGAAAACAAAATTTCAATTACGGCCATTTTGAAAAAAATGGTGGACCGAAAAAAATCAGAAGCTTGTTATATCTTTAAAATATTTATTGAAAAAATTTTCAAATAACTAAGTAATTCATTAAAGTCGAATTCTGTCTCGGGGATTTTGTCTCGGGTTCGGGTTCGGGCTACCCGAAATACCGACCTCCGTTTTAGGTGGTATACCAACCCTCGTGCGCATGTGTGTTATTGCATCAGATCTGTATATCCTGTTTGATTCCTTGTGGTCGTAGCGAACTTGCTTTGTTAAAATTTTCATCAGCGAACTTTTTTACGGGGTTGAGGATTGCATACCAGTTCTTGAATCAGGTTCATAGACCCCAGCGCTGTTTTGTATTTAGTTGATTAGTTGTCAGACTTTCAGATTTGACGTTGTTAAGCTCGATTTTCGATATTGCCTGACGTGTGTTAGAAATCATTGACATTGTTTACCATTGGTAGGTATTAATTCATAGATATACCATTGACATTCAGTGCCTTTTGAAGTGACAGCTTAAAATGTTCAATGCAATGCACATACGGTCTCGTGCCAAAAGTATTCGCGGAAAAATGGCCGACGTCACCTTGGAGTTATCTCGCCTTGAATAGTAAAACAAGCAAACATACCGGTAACTCATCAGTTTCCTGTTTGTTAAATATTTTAAACTGTATGTTTTGTATTTTAATGACTTTTCTTTACTTGTAGGAGAAGAGAAACAGATTTATGGTAAAAGGCAAAGAAATGCACTAGCTGGAGTCACGTGACATTGTTATATAATATCACAGTGATAGTTTGAATTTCTCATACTAGGGAGTTACCATGGTCCTGAACAGACCTATATATGACATGATGCACGATCTTTAATCTCAGTGATTGTTTACTTCAGGACAACACGGATTATTATCAACGGAGCATGCCGACGATTATTGGAAGAGGTTTTCGCTTTATTTCAAAGGAATTTCACACTGTAAAATAAGGACACGAGGCATGTAGCAGACGACCGAATACACAAAAATTCACGTCGGAAATAGTTTCAATTTGATTAAAATGTGAGGTAAAATGCAGTTCGGATCGTTAAAACAACTTGTTGAGAAACGATTTACACTATGATTTACAACTGACGATAACTGAAATGGACATCAGAGCAGACGAAATTTACAAATAAGGGGGAGGGGTGGTCATGTGCTTCAATCTGGGATGTTAAGGATTTATTGACTCGTATACTTTGAGGAAATACGTTTTTAGACTGAAATCCACATTCTAAACGGAAAGTATCTTCTATTTAGCTAACAAAGTAAGTTGATTAAATTTAGTGATTGAAAAAATGTACACTATTAAACATGTTAAAGTGACCAAACTTCATAACATTTTATGCAAACTTATTTTGTCATACATCTTTGTATTTTTAATTGATTGTCTCCATACAATATTATTATTATGATTCAGAAATAGCTTTGTACTCATTTTTAATTGAGAAACATACTAAAATAGGACACAACAACTTTAAATATTTTAAATTTAATAAATATATAAACAAAAAGGAAAAGAGGGAAACTTGTAGAAATCACAAGGTTTTGTTTTAACATTGGTTTAAAATGTGTCGATTTAGGCTATTGTCACAGTGTTGAATATTTTTTTTATGAAAATCTAGGAATATAGTGTACCATTTTTAAAGTAATTGCACTTAAATTGCTAATTTCTGTATAAATGTGCAAGTTCAATCATTTTAATAATTATCACATTTGGTTTAATACAGCAAATTTTGTAACAAAGTGCATGTTTTCTTCACTCGACACATAATTACACACTGTCGGAACTCACTCAATGTTCATTATTTTATCAATTTTTGCCAAAAGTTGGTTTTTTATGTTACAAACAGTACATTTAATATGTACTAAAACTTTGAAATTAGTGTTTAAGCCATTTTGAATTGTCCATCACTGAAAAATTTTAAGTCTCATATGATTACCCCTTTCTAAGCCAAAAAGTACTAATATCTTGATACATATTTATTCTTAGTTGTTTTTTTTTTTCGCTCGACAAGGCTTATCAGGTCCATATCAGATGAGCTCGAAGATATAAGATACTCTCTAGATACTGGTTATGTGTTACGTTTTATATATTGTAACACTTCTTAGTGTCTGGACAGGTCTGATTAATTGCAGCAAAGATGTGTATTTTTTTTTATCGTGATGTATGTTTTCCTTAATATTCATGAGCTTTGGTCAATGATGTATGATTGGTCAAAAGCTAGGCAGATTCTTTGCGCACGACATATGACCATGTTATCTATATTATCTCGAACCGTTTTCAAGTTATAAGTCAAAAACCGAATAACAGAAATGCGTCAAGGCCGATAACTCGAATACGGTTCATATAACAGTTTCGGATACAATATACTAAATGAAGGTCTTGATGAGAGGATCACTTTAAATGTACATGTTTACTATATTATCTCTAACCGTTTTAAAGTTATAAGTAAAAAACTGATAGTCGAAACGTGTCAAGGGCCATAACCTCGAAAACGGGTTGTCTCACAGTTTTCGACAATTTATATCAAATGTAGATCTCAATGAGAGGAACATTTTTCTAGTATATTGTCTGCTTCAATATTTTATGGTTTTTGAGTTATATTGAAAACAAAATTCAGCCGAAACCTGTCAAGGGCCATAACCTCAAAAACGGTTTGTCGCACAGTTTTCAACTATTTATATCAAATGTAGATCTCAATGAGAGGAACATTTTTCTAGTATATTGTCTGCTTCAATATTTTATGGTTTTTGAGTTATATTGAAAACAAAATTTAGCCGAAACCTGTCAAGGGCCATAACCTCAAAAACGGTTTGTCGCACAGTTTTCAACCAATTATATGAAATGTAGATCTCAATGAGAGAAACATTTTTCTGATATATTGTCTGCTTCAATTTTTTATGGTTTTTGAGTTATATTGAAAACAAAATTTAGCCGAAACCTGTCAAGGGCCATAACCTCGAAAACGGTTTGTCGCACAGTTTTCAAATTATTATATCAAATGTAGATCTCAGTGAGAGGAACATTTTTCTTATATATTGTCTGCCTCAATTTTTTATGGTTTTTGAGTTATATTGAAAACAAAATGTATCCGAAACTTGTCAAGGGCCATAACCTTGAAAACGCTTTGTCGCACAGTTTTTGACTCTATATATCAAATGTAGATCTCAATGAGAAGAAAATTTTTCTAATATTTTGTCTGCTTCAATTTTGTATGGTTTTTGAGTTATATTGAAAACAAAATTTCAATGGCGGCCATTTTGAAAATGGTGGACCAAAAAAAAATTTTGATCTGATAGATGTAATTAGGACCCTCATATCTACTTGGAAACCAATTTTTGTGGAAATCGAACAACTTTGACATTTTTGACAAACTTCGTGTGAAAATCGCGTAAACAGGAAGTTGAACGATAAAAATTTTTTGGGGTGATTAATCATTGTCAGAAGTCAGGTGACAATTTCCACACCTTAAAATTTTGATATCGGCTACGGTTTAAAAGTTTAATTGAAAACAAGGGTAACAGTGTTTGGGGAGATAACTCCGTTACTCAAAATAGATCGGTTTTGCAGGGTGACTCAAGTCGAGCCCAGGTAGTGTCGGTTACGTGTGCCAAGTTTCAAAGCGATACGTCAAGACACTTTTTTGACAACTGCGGCGGAAAAGAAGAAGAATAATAATAATAAAAAAAATAATAATCAGAAGAATTACAGTAAGGTCTTTCCCTTGGAAAGGGGAAAGACCTTAATAATAATCAGAAGAAATACAGTAAGGTCTTTCCCTTGGAAAGGGGAAAGACCTTAATTAAAACGCATTTGTTCCGAGAACAAATGTGAGGTCTTTCCCTGCATTTTGTTAGTGCTATGTCTAGGTATATGGTTGCTAATGGCTTTACAGTTAGTTGCTATGGTTTTTATGTACAAAGCAAGCAGTCCCAAGTGAGAAAATGTATGGTTGCTAAGGACTTTTAGTTGGTTGCTATGGACAAAATGTCACTTCCGGTCATAAAATATGATATTTGATAATATATGAATTCTGTTAGTGATCCCGATACAGTTTCCCATGCATTGTCTGCTTCAATTTTGTATCATTTTGAGTTATATTGAAAACAAAATTTAGCCGAAACCTGTCAAGGGCCATAACCTCGAAAACGGTTAGTCGCACGGTTTTCGATTATTTATATCAAATGTAGATCTCAATGAGAGGAACATTTTTCTAATATATTTTCTGCTTCAAATTTTTATGGTTTTTGAGTTATATTGAAAACAAACTTTAGCTGAAACCTGTCAAGGGCCATAACCTCGAAAACGGTTTGTCGCACAGTTTTCAACCAGTTATATCAAATGTAGATCTCAATGAGAGGAACATTTTTCTAATATATTGTCTGCTTCAATTTTTTATGGTTTTTGAGTTATATTGAAAACAAAATTTAGCCGAAAACTGTCAAGGGCCATAACCTCGAAAACGGTTAGTCGCACAGTTTTCGATACTTTATATCAAATGTAGATCTCAACGAGAGGAACATTTTTCTAATATATTGTCTGCTTCAATTTTTTATGGTTTTTGAGTTATATTGAAAACAAAATTTAGCCGAAAACTGTCAAGGGCCATAACCTCGAAAACGGTTAGTCGCACAGTTTTCGATACTTATATCAAATGTAGATCTCAACGAGAGGAACATTTTTCTAATATATTGTCTGCTTCAATTTTTTATGGTTTTTGAGTTATATTGAAAACAAAATTTAGCCGAAACCTGTCAAGGGCCATAACCTCGAAAACGGTTTGTCACACAGTTTTCAACCCTATATATCAAATGTAGATCGCAAGGAGAGGAACATTTTTCTGGTATATTGTCTGCTTCAATTTTGTATAGTTTTTGAGTTATATTGAAAACAAAATTTCAATGGCGGCCATTTTGAAAATGGTTGACCAAAAAAAAATTTTGCTCCGATAGATGTAATTGGGACCCTCATATCTACTTGGAAACCAATTTTTGTGGAAATCGAACAACTTTGACATTTTCGACAAACTTTGCGTGAAAATCGCGTAAACAGGAAGTTGATCGAAAAGAATTTTTTTGCGTGATTAATCATTGTCAGAGGTCAGGAGACAATTTCCACACCTTAGAAATTTGATATCGGTTATGGTTTAAAAATTTAATTGAAAACAAGTGTAAACAGTGTTTGGGAAGATAACTCCGTTTCTAAAAATAGCTCGGTTTCGCAGGGTGACTCAGGTCGAGCCCAGCTAGTGTCGGTTAAGTGTGCCAAGTTTCAAAGCGATATGTCAAGACACTTTTTTGACATCTGTGGCAGAAAAAAAAAATTCGAGGCCTAAGGTCGAGGTCATATCTGAACTTTGACCTTGAGATTTTCTTTAAGGTCATGTCACAGAACAACAAATGGTGAAGACCCAAGGTGTTTTCGACTACGGTTTGCGTATTTTGTTGACAACCGGAGTCCCATTAAACATTCAAGGTATACCGCTCGCCTCCGCTCGACAAAATTTTTTGGCCAAATTATGGCACAAAGTTGTCTCAAAAGTTCCTTAACATTTATCACTTTTCAGTTTTTGTCTAAATTTTATAGTTTCTGAGTTGTTCTGATAACAAGGTTTTCGTGGTTTGGGCAGATAACTCTGTAAAAAAAAAGTTTTCGGTGTCGCAGGGTCAAATCTGAACAGGTCTTAAGAGTACGATACTTGGTTTAAAAGATCAAAATGATATGTCGCGAACTGTTTTTTATGCACTGTTTTGAAAATGTGGCGGAAAAAAAAAGGAAGAATAATAATAATCAGAAGAAATACAGTAAGGTCTTCCCACTGGAAGTGGGAAAGACCTTAATTAAAACGCATTTGTTCCGAGAACAAATGTGAGGTCTTTCCCTGCATTTTGTTAGTGCTATGTCTAGGTATATGGTTGCTAATGGCTTTACAGTTAGTTGCTATGGTTTTTGTGTACAAAGCAAGCAGTCCCAAGTGACAAAATGTATGGTTGCTAAGGACTTTTAGTTGGTTGCTATGGACAAAATGTCACTTCCGGTCATAAAATATGATATTTGATAATATATGAATTCTGTTAGTGATCCCGATACAGTTTCCCATGTATTGTCAATTTTGTATCGTTTTGAGTTATATTGAAAACAAAATTTAGCCGAAACCTGTCAAGGGCCATAACCTCGAAAACGGTTAGTCGCACGGTTTTCGATTATTTATATCAAATGTAGATCTCAATGAGAGGAACATTTTTCTAATATATTTTCTGCTTCAAATTTTTATGGTTTTTCAGTTATATTAAAAACAAACTTTAGCTGAAACCTGTCAAGGGCCATAACCTCGAAAACGGTTTGTCGCACAGTTTTCAACCAGTTATATCAAATGTAGATCTCAATGAGAGGAACATTTTTCTAATATATTGTCTGCTTCAATTTTTTATGGTTTTAGAGTTATATTGAAAACAAAATTTAGCCGAAAACTGTCAAGGGCCATAACCTCGAAAACGGTTAGTCGCACAGTTTTCGATACTTTATATCAAATGTAGATCTCAACGAGAGGAACATTTTTCTAATATATTGTCTGCTTCAATTTTTTATGGTTTTTGAGTTATATTGAAAACAAAATTTAGCCGAAAACTGTCAAGGGCCATAACCTCGAAAACGGTTAGTCGCACAGTTTTCGATACTTATATCAAATGTAGATCTCAACGAGAGGAACATTTTTCTAATATATTGTCTGCTTCAATTTTTTATGGTTTTTGAGTTATATTGAAAACAAAATTTAGCCGAAACCTGTCAAGGGCCATAACCTCGAAAACGGTTTGTCGCACAGTTTTCGACCCTGTATATCAAATGTAGATCTCAACGAGAGGAACATTTTCCTCATATATTGTCTGCTTCAATTTTGTATGGTTTTTGAGTTATATTGAAAACAAAATTTCAATGGCGGCCATTTTGAAAATGGTGGACCGAAAAAAAATTTGGATCCGATAGATGTAATTAGGACCCTCATATCAACTTGGAAACCAATTTTTGTGGAAATCGAACAACTTTGACATTTTCGACAAACTTCGCGTGAAAATCGCGTAAACAGGAAGTTGATCGGAAAAAAAATTTTTGCGTGATTAATCATTGTCAGAAGACAGGTGACAATTTCCACACCTAAGAATTTTGATATCTGTTACGGTTTAAAAGTTGAATTGAAAACAAGGGTAAACAGTGTTTGGGGAGATAACTCCGTTTCTAAAAATAGCTCGGTTTCGCAGGGTGACTCAGGTCGAGCCCAGCTAGTGTCGGTTAAGTGTGCCAAGTTTCGTAGCGATATGTCAAGACACTTTTTTGACATCTGCGGCAGAAGAAAAAAAATAATAATAATCATAAGAAATACAGTAAGGTCTTTCCCTTGGAAAGGGGAAAGACCTTAATAATCAGAAGAAATACAGTAAGGTCTTTCCCTTGGAAAGGGGAAAGACCTTAATTAAAACGCATTTGTTCCGAGAACAAATGTGAGGTCTTTCCCTGCATTTTGTTAGTGTTTTGTCTAGGTATATGGTTTTGTTTGTCGCAGTTTTCGAATCTTTATATCAAATGTAGATCTCAACGAGAGGAACATTTTTCTGATATATTGTCTGCTTCAATTTTTTATGGTTTTTGAGTTATATTGAAAACAAAATTAAACAGAAACCTGTCAAGGGCCATAACCTCGAAAACGGTTTGTCGCACAGTTTTGGACCCTTATATCAAATGTAGATCTCAACGAGAGGAACATTTTTCTGATATATTGTCTGCTTCAATTTTTTATGGTCTTTGAGTTATATTGAAAACAAAATTAAACCGAAACCTGTCAAGGGCCATAACCTCGAAAACGGTTTGTCGCACAGTTTTCGACTTTTATATCAAATGTAGATCTCAACGAGAGGAACATTTTCCTGATATATTGTCTGCTTCAATTTTGTATGGTTTTTGAGTTATATTGAAAACAAAATTTAGCCGAAACCTGTCAAGGGCTATAACCTCGAAAACGGTTTGTCGCACAGTTTTCAACAGTATATATCAAATGTAGATCATAATGAGAGGAACATTTTTCTAATATATTGTCTGCTTCAATTTTTTATGGTTTTTGAGTTATATTGAAAACAAAATTTAGCCGAAACCTGTCAAGGGCCATAACCTCGAAAACGGTTTGTCGCACAGTTTTCAACAGTATATATCAAATGTAGATCTCAATGAGAGGAACATTTTTCTCATATATTGTCTACTTCAATTTTGTATGGTTTTTGAGTTATATTGAAAACAAAATTTAGCCGAAACCTGTCAAGGGCCATAACCTCGAAAACGGTTTGTAGCACAGTTTTCAACTATTATATCAAATGTAGATCTCAATGAGAGGAACATTTTTCTAATATATTGTCTGCTTCAATTTTGTATGGTTTTTGAGTTATATTGAAAACAAAATTTAGCCGAAACCTGTCAAGGGCCATAACCTCGAAAACGGTTTGTCGCACAGTTTTCAACCAATTATATCAAATGTAGATCATAATGAGAGGAACATTTTTCTAATATATTGTCTGCTTCAATTTTTTATAGTTTTTGAGTTATATTGAAAACAAAATTTAGCCGAAACCTGTCAAGGGCCATAACCTCGAAAACGGTTTGTCGAACAGTTTTCAACCAATTATATCAAATGTAGATCTCAATGAGAGGAACATTTTTCTAATATATTGTCTGCTTCAATCTTTTATGGTTTTTGAGTTATATTGAAAACAAAATTTAGCCGAAACCTGTCAAGGGCCATAACTTCGAAAACGGTTTGTCGCACAGTTTTCGACACTATATATCAAATGTAGATCTCAACGAGAGGAACATTTTTCTCTTATATTGTCTGCTTCAATTTTGTATGGTTTTTGAGTTATATTGAAAACAAAATTTCAATGGCGGCCATTTTGGAAATGGTGGACCGAAAAAAAATTTGGATCCGATAGATGTAATTAGGACCCTCATATCTACTTGGAAACCAATTTTTGTGGAAATCGAACAACTTTGACATTTTCGACAAACTTCGCGTGAAAATCGCGTAAACAGGAAGTTGATCGATAAAAAAATTTTTGCGTGATTAATCATTGTCAGATGTCAGGTGACAATTTCCACACCTTAAAATTTTGATATCGGTTACGGTTTAAAAGTTTAATTGAAAACAAGGGTAAACAGTATTTGGGGAGATAACTCCGTTTCTAAAAATAGCTCGGTTTCGCAGGGTGACTCAGGTCGAGCCCAGCTAGTGTCGGTTAAGTGTGCCAAGTTTCAAAGAGATATGTCAAGACACTTTTTTGACATCTGTGGCAGAAGAAAAAAAAAATAATAATAATAATAATCATAAGAAATACAGTAAGGTCTTTCCCTCGGAAAGGGGAAAGACCTTAATAATAATAATAATAAAAAAAATAATAATCAGAAGAATTACAGTAAGGTCTTTCCCTTGGAAAGGGGAAAGACCTTAATAATAATCATACGAAATACAGTAAGGTCTTTCCCTTGGAAACGGGAAAGACCTTAATAATAATCATAAGAAATACAGTAAGGTCTTTCCCATGGAAAGGGGAAAGACCTTAATAATAATCAGAAGAAATACAGTAAGGTCTTTCCCTTGGAAAGGGGAAAGACCTTAATAATAATAATAATCATAAGAAATACAGTAAGGTCTTTCCCTCGGAAAGGGGAAAGACCTTAATCAGAAGAAATACAGTAAGGTCTTTCCCTTGGAAAGGGGAAAGACCTTAATAATCATAAGAAATACAGTAAGGTCTTTCCCTCGGAAAGGGGAAAGACCTTAATAATCATAAGGGGAAAGACCTTAATTATGTTTTTCTTGAATTTCATAGATTTCAATTATAAATAACAACAGAAATAATACACACTTACATCTGGCACAAATGTTGTCAAATGGTCACTTTTATCAAAAATGTTGATTTTTGTCCTCGGGATTCAATATTTTTGCAGAACAGTCAATATATGTTATGTCCTACGTTGGCCTGCTGAACAGCTCTTATAAGCCTGGGCATAGACTGAATTAATCGCTGTATTCTTTGCCATTCAACTTGAAGTACATGCTGTAATTCCTACAGTGTTTTGAGGCGGTAGTTGACTTTAACTTATGCGGCGGTCGAGTTCATCCCACAGATGCTCAATCGGGTTTAGATCTGGTGACCGTGAAGACCAAGGCTTAAAATTTATGTTCTGCTGCTCCAAAAAGTCTAACGATCCTTGCAGTATGCGGTCTGGCATTATGTTGAAAAAACTTCCTATAGACATCGATTGCGGGCAATAAGTGAGTTGTGTAATCTCTTCACGATAGCGAACTGCTATCAAGTTGCCTGGAATATGATCCTAGGGTGTTTTTCTAGCGTACCAGATGCCAGTCCACAACATCACGCTGCCTCCGCCGAAATTGTTGACTTCAACGACACAATCGTTCGTTTCGTCGTCTGTAGACCTGAATTCTGCCATCTCTCATTCTAGCAAAAAGCGAGATTCGTCGCTGAACCATACTCTTCTCCAGTTCCGCAGATCCCATCGTCGAACAATATTATACCATCGTACCCTTGCCTGGCGATGTTGGCGTCTCAAAGTAGCTACAAAGTATGCATCGTCTGGCGCGCAACATATGCATGGAATCGCAATCGATTACGGATGGTCTGGGCAGAAATTTTCCACATGCCAGGGATGTTATTGGCAGAAACTGTTGCAGGAGCCGTTCTGTGGCGTATATGAAACAGTCTGAGTACCGATCCTGGGCGTTAGTAGTGATGCGTGGGCGCCCTGTGCAAGTTCTGCCTTCTGTACTGTAATGCGGCTAGTACCGCTCCCACAGGCGTGAAAACGTGTTGCGGTGAACATTGAAGTGTCTCGCAACTCAGTTAGTGATTCACCTACCGATAGCGACGTTTCGGCTAGCAGCGTCTAACCTCAGCATAGCGTTTCCTCCTACTTCCCCCTCTCCGTGATAGGCAAACAAGCTATGATATCTGGATAAGTGGAAGAGGTAACTGATAAAGCATTAACGGAAATATGATTTCATGCGGAATTAAAATTAATCGCGGAAAAGAGTCATCAATTCGCAGAAACGTAAAACATGCAGCGATGTTTGTATATGTATGTTTACTTTTTGTTGTTGTTTGTATTGCGATATATCCCATAGGGTTTTACATGCAATTCATATTCTCATATATACACTTTATACGTATTGCGTTAATGAAGGTGTTATATAATTGTATTCAAAACCCCTTTTATATATTACATATGGGTGTCAAATAATAATTCAATTTAACTGCCTTGAAACATTTGTGTCCGATACCATAATAACTGCATTGGGTATGTGTTTTACCCATCGTGTTTGTTTTAAACATATTTTATTTGTGATAAACAACAAAAAGGATAAGACACAAGTAAATGTTTTCCCACCACATTACATGTCGGACATAAACGGTTTTCCCTTTGGATTTTCAAATATCTACCTTTTTCTATTAGAAGGCAGTGATTGCTTATTCTGAGTTTTGTAATAAATTCAAATAATTTTCATTTCAAATAAAATTTAAAATCTAAGGATGGTTTCAATGACTTATATAGATAGAAACAGTTTACTATTTTTATCAATACCAACAATTTTCTTATCGTACATATCTTCATAAAAGGATTCCATTGAGGATTTAAGATTATTTTTCATTTGAGCTATTTGCTTTTCTGATAATTCACTTAAATCCGATATATCTAAGCCCGCTTCTTTAGCCCCTGATTTGGCAAAGGTAAACCAGCTATATATTCCTGAGGAGTCTAATTGTTTGGTCAGAAGAAAGGATTCTTTTAATAGTGAGTTAATGTTTTTGTAATAAGGAGTCTCATTAGATAGAGTAGTGTTTGGATCTTTATTTTTAATTCTAATGCATGGCAACCTACCTAAGAAAATAGCAAAGAAAACCGACCGAACAACAAGAGTCAAAAGTCAAGGGACAGTTACATATCGGGATATAGACAAACACAACACAAAAACAAAAAAACACAAAAACAGGAAGAGAGTAACCCGAACAAAATTAAAACCATGGGTGCACTCAGGTGCCCCGGACGAGTAAGCAGCACCCGTCGAGTTACTCATTGTCATGTCTAGGAAAAAGTTAAATCCAGAAATAGGAATCACTACCTATGACTCAGCGAACATGTCAGATCGTATTTGAGATCTAACTCTGCCCTTACAGCAAAGTTAGAAGATGTTTTATTTGTTCCTAGGACACACTTGCAGAAACTTATATGTAATTTTTCAATGTATGATTTATCAATAAATGATAGATGATCAATGTTACTGCCAGACGACTCTGAGCGTTTTAACGGTAATTTATGTGTCCATATATGTTATTCAGAATTATATGTTGTTTGACCATTGTATCGAAAAAGTTGTTTGCTACATTTATTGGCAAATATTTTAACGAGCCAGTGTATGATTGTACAGAAAATAGTACTTTTCTAGCTTTTTTACCAGTTCTTCAGATTACCATTACTTTTTATTTTAATCCCTAGTAATGTATATTCATTAACATTTGTCAAATTTTGGTTTTGATATTTAAAAACAACATTTTCTGCTTTCATTTTATTACTTTGAAAAGTCATTATTTTTGTTTTTCTTACATTTAAGGTTAGTTGCCAATTTGTACAATACTTTTCCAGATTATTAATGCTGTTTTGGAGCCCTTCCTTTGATTCTGATAGGATGAGAAGGTCATCAGCAAATAGAAGACAACCTAATTTTGTGTTGACTAGACTGACTGGTTGATTTTCAGGATTGATGAATTCTGACTCTATATCATTAATAAAAATATTGAATAAAGTTGGACTCATTGTTTAACTCCTCTGTTAATATGAAAAAAACTCAGAGTATAGATTTTGGACCTTTAGAGCTGGCATTGTTTCCCTATACTTCTATATTACTATATTTAAAAGTTTTTTTTCCAACCCCCATTTTACATAATTTAAAGAATAAAGCATCTCTCCATACTCAGTCAAATGCCTTTTTAAAGCATCATCAAAGCATGCATAGATTCCCTTTTTTTATGTATATATTTGTTTACCAGTGATTTTAAAATAAAAATACTATCTTCTTTCTGATTTATGTAGAACTATTATGTATGATTGTTTCCATGTTGTGGGATATATACCCGATTTCAGAATATTATTGAAAAGTTTTAAGATTCCCTTCACAGTGACCAGTAACGTTGTTACTTAGCTTGATTATCACATTAAAAATATTGTCTGGGCCAGGTGATTTTCCGTTTTTTTTAGACTTTTAATAGCCTTTTTTATTTCTGCGCATACTGTTATCTGTTATTTCATTGAACTCTTTTTTTCTTCATATTTTCTGATATTTTCATTTACTACATTTATATATTTTTTAATGTAAAATTGTTGGGGCCCCTTGGTTTTGGATGTGCTCTATGACATTTTTCTCATCATTAAGAATCTCTGGTATATCCTGTTCAAGAATTCTGTTACCTTTCAATTCTTTTAAGATATCCCAGTAATCTTTTTGTTTTTTATGACTTGTGTCTGTCAGGGAATTAAATATTTTTTCCTGATACTGTCTTTTTTCTGTTTTGTTTGTTTTTTTAAAATGTTAAAGATTTTCAAAATATATGTTTTTCATTTGATTACTAGGATATAGTTTTAATTTATTTCCAATATTATTTCTTTTTTTTAATTCATATATGGTATTATCTGACCAAACTTGCTTAAATTTTTTATTCTTATTTTTGCGTGGCTTAGATATACACTTGCAAAACATTTTAGATGCTTTCAAAAATATTGATTAAGCATTTAACTGCTCCATCAACTCCTTCTTGGTTTTTCTTAAAATTATCAGATTCAATATTTATAATATCTTCTCTAATTTTATTTGATGACATTGCCTTTATTAGAAGTGGTGTTGACTCATTTATCCAATTGTAGTTTTCAAATTTTTTAGCTAAGTCAAAATTACTATTCTTTTTCATTTTACATTTCAGCGATACTTGGATTTGAACGTGATCTGATAAATATGAAAAACAATCAGTTTTGAAATATTTCACCGAGGACAGGACACCTTCACTGATTAAAGTATAATCAACTGTACTAAAACTATTTTGTGAAATAAAAGTATAGTGACCTAGACTATCTCCTTGAAAGCGACTGTTTAATATGCGTTGCCTTGAAGAGATACACAAGTTTAATAGATTTTTTCCCTGTGGGTTTATCACAACATCTCGATTATTTCTTTTTAATTCATAATCTATTTAATAGCTTTTTGGTAATAAATGTTTTGCGTCGAATTTTTTTTTTCTGAAGAATCATGAGTTATAAAATCCGGTTCAGGTCCGCACCTAGCATTAAAATCGCCCATTAATAAGATTTTTCCCTTTGCTGCAAAGTAGCTTATTTCAGTTTCTAGTAAATCAGAATCATCTTCAAAATAATTTGAAGATACTGGTGGAACTTATATTGCACATATAAAAAGATCTTCTTGTATTCCATAAAAATATTTGTTAAATATCAATCAAATTCTATTTAGTGAGGTTGTTCCCTTTGACTATATTTTAAGACTTTTTAAAAGAATCATTTAAATTTTCTTGCTTTGTTTTTGTTTCATTAAAATAGAACCAAATAAATAGAGTTATATCTCATTAGTTGCTAAAAAGTGGACAAATTTGAAAGATTTGATTTCAATTATTTTAGCATTCAGAATATAATCTTTATACTTTACATATAAAATATTCAACTTATAAGTGTATATGGAACTTATATCATCTATATCATAACTTTGTAATGTTTTGTTTGTTTGAAATGCAAGCTGTCGTAAACATCATGATTTTTACCACAACTTACAAACATTTTTTAGCATAGTTTTTAGTTTGTTTGTTTTGTTTTTGTAAGATACAGGCTGTCATAAGTATATATCCTATCACAACCTGCATCGAAGGTTGATATATATAATATAATACATAACGTTATACATAACGTTATATTCTGATGCGCATGTGCAGGGAAAGATGGACGCAAAATTTTTGTAGAGGAAGAAAAGTGCATCAAACTTTCAATTTGGCAGCACCCGGAACTTGCTAATACTACAGTACATCCCTTTTTGAGTTAAATTTTTCATTGTTCTAAAACTTGATAAATTTATCCCTTCACCAAATTTTTTAAAAGATACAGTTTTTACAGTGGCGGTCAAATAAAATAAAATCAATACAACTTTCGGTTTTATGTAAACAGAGTCTCTGGGTGTAAATTTCCTCCTGTCACACCATTTCACCTATATTAATATATATTTTTGGCTTCCTGGTATGTAAATCTGTATCCTTGAGTCGCCCAAGGAACGAAGATATAACAAGTCCACTATCCCTTAGATTAACAGTGTCAGTGAGTGTCACAATCCAATATTCTTCAAATGCAACTTAAAATTGTTTACCAACGGCTTTGTCAAAATGTTTAAACATAAAATTATAGTGATTTTTTCAATTTTTCATTTGATTTTGAACATAGTTGTACAATGAAACGAGGTTTTTATAAGACTCACTGTTTAATTACAAACAGCAGGTCGGTTGTACAGTTTAAGCCTTCTAAATGTAGTCAGTAAGCACACCATCACTGTAATACAACTGGCACTTACATGTTTCGAATTAAAAAAAAACGTACTGTATTCGGCAACTCTTGCAAACATTTACATCTTTTGATTAGAATTCTTCTGAGTAATCAGATTGAAACAAACCCTGGACCACAAAATTTAGACATATCCAGCTACCCCTGCTCAATATGCTCACGAGTGTACTTGGGATTGCGATGCTATAGTATATGATAAGTGGTGCCACATCGGATTTGTTAATATTAGTCCCTCAATGTATGAAAAATATGGAAATACGTCGGTAATTTGGATATGCCCAATTCGTAAAACTCCAAATCACTCTTGGACAAATCACTCTCGGACAATCTTTCAATCCTTTTTGTCATCAGACTGGCAAAATTTAAATCCAAATTCATACTCAATATTATCAAATAGCTCAAGTATGTCATTTAGTTTCAATAATGAAAATATTGGTGACCCCGTAGCAACATCCTCACCTAAACCACAAATAGATAAGAAAATTAAAAAATAGAAACATTAATAGGCGAAATTCCTTTAGAGTTCTAAATATTAACTTTAGAAGTTGTAAAAATAAAGTTGCTCAAATTGAAAACTTGCTAACATCAGCTAAACCTGATATAATAATTGGGAATGAAATACGGCTTAATAAAAATGTGCAATCTTCAGAAATCTTTCCACCCACACTTTTCGAAGATGTTTTTCGGAATGACCGGGACAGTAAAGAAAGAGGTGGGGTCCTCATAGCAATTAAAAAAGGTATAATCTGTCAAGAGATTTTCAAAATTAATAAAGTAGAAATGATTGCTGTTCAAGTTAACATTACTGAAACAAAATCCTTAATTATTATTTCAGCATATAGACCCCCTAGTAAAAATGATAACGAATATATGGATCAACTAAAGAAATATATTCAAAAATGCAACTTTTTGGCTGAGTGGAGACTTTAACCTTCCCGATATTAAATGGCCAGAGCAAATCATCTTAGGTACTATGTACCTAGGGCGATTAACGAAATGTTTATTAATTTAATAAATGAAATTAATCCCAAAAGTTAAAACAATACCCGGAGCTTTAAATAAAGCAAAAAAATCGGGTAAAAAAGCAGATAAAGATAAATATAAGAAAATAAAAGCAACAGCCCAAAGAGAAATCAGAAAAGCTCAAAGGCAATATATGGAGGAGGTTATAAGTCCCCAGTTAGATGATAAACCCAAATCATTTTGGCAATTTATAAAAAGTAGGAAAACTGAAGCATCAGGTGTGAGTCCCCTTCGTGGCAAAGATGGATTACTTTATTGCGACCCTAAAACCCAAGCTTATATCATCAATGAACAATTCAAAAGTGTTTTCACAAGAGATGACACATCAGAAATACCCAATAAAGGAACAAGTCCTTACTCTGATATGCCAGACATAAAACTAACAACGGTGTCATTAAGTTATTGAAAAATATTAATCCCCATAAAGCCACCGGCCCAGACAATGTACCGTCTTATTTTTTGAAAACCTATATGAAGAAATTTCCCCTTTTTTGGTCTATTTTTTTCAAAAATCAATTGACCAGGGCTCTGTCCCTATAGACTGGAAGCAAGCTAATGTAGTCCCTATATTTAAAAAAGGTGACAAGCATAATGCCAGCAACTACAGGCCTGTTTCCTTAACAGCTATATGTTGTAAAATCTTGGAACATATCTTAACAAGTAACATAAGGCAACATTTAGATAACTATAACATTCTGCATGATAGCCAATACGTGTTTCGAAGTAAACACTCATGTGAGACACAATTAATTATAAGTATTCAAGACTTAGCTAAATTGATATTATATTATTAGATTTTTCTAAAGCTTTTGATAAAGTTCCGCATCAAAGATTCTTTCATACATTAGAATATTATGGCGTTAGAATGGATTACAGATTTTTTGGCAGATCGGCAACAACAGGTTCTTTTAAATGGTACAAATTCTTCAAAATTATCCGTTGATTCTGGTGTTTAACTCTATTTCTCTTATTTATAAATGATCTGCCTGAACATGCTAATTGTAACGTAAGGCTTTTTGCCGATGATTGTTTACTTTATAGAAAAGTCAATAATGGTAGAGATGACAATTTACTATAAAATGACCTCTCAAACATAGAAAAATGGGAAAGTAATTGGCAAATGAACTTTAATCCTGAAAAATGCTACACAATTCATGTCACTAAAAAAACTAAACCAACAAATTTTGATTATAAACTTCACAATCATACTTTAGAGTCTGTTAAAGAAAGTAAATACTTAGGTGTAACAAAAAGTAATGATCTTTACTGGGGGGGGGGGTTGTTTTGATGGTGTTTAACGCCACTTTCAGCAATTTTTCAGCTATATCATGGCGTCCAGATTTTATTGGGTGTGGAAGCCGGAGGACCCGGAAAAAACCCCCGACCTGCGGTAGGAAAACTGGCAATCCTTGTCAATTAAGATTGGAGTCGAGTACACCCTTCCTGCAGTGAGAATTGAACCCGCAATCTCAGTGTTGACAGACCACGTGATCAATAGTAGACGAACTACCTTGACCACTCGGCCACCGAGGCCCACACATATTAATGATATTACTTGTAAGGCAAATAAAACAAAGAAACATGAAAAACTGCACTCAAAAAGTTAAAAATCTTACTTACACTTCACTTGTGCGCCCGGTTATTGAATACTCCTCCCCCTTAGTTTGGGACTCATACAAACATAATAAGATATCTCAGGTTGGGCAAATTCAAAGAAAGGCTGCAAGATATGTACTGAATAATTATAAAGACAGATCTCCAAGGGCAGTCACAGACATGTTAAATACATTAAAATAGGAAAGTTTGGAAATTAGGCGCAAAAAATCAAGATTAACTTTAGTATTCAAAATTAACTGGGGGTTAGTAGAGGTTCCAAAAGAAATGTTAACTAGATCTGACATGCGTACTCGTGGGGAACATAAATTTAGGCAATTATCAACAAACAAGGATGTATATAAATACTCTTTTTTTTCCAGAACAATAACATATTGGAATAATCTACCTGAATCCATAGGTATGGTATCATCCCTGGAATCCTTCAAAAGTGGTCTATCCACTCTAACATTTGAAGAATCTCCAGTGACATACAGACAATAAATTTACCACTTTACAACTGTATATGTTTTTATTTATATATAATCTAAATCAAAAATAGTAAAATTTATAATTTTTATGCTCATACTTTAAATGTAAGTTTTTTACAAGTTTTGACTTTTTTTGTACTTGCGCACAAGTTCCGGGATGTTTTACACTCCTTTAGGAGTCTACTCCCGTATATGGAAGAAGAAGAACGTTACACAAAGATAATAAGTCATACAAAGCACACATGACCTTGATAATTTAAAAATAAAGGGGACAGTTAAGATCCTAAAAATTTTAGACCCATTACAATTGTGAGTTGTCTAGGTAAACTCTTTACAGCGGTATTTACAGAAAGGCTGAATAAATACTCAGAGGAATTTCGAATAGTTGACGAGAATCAATGTGGCTTCAGGCAAGGATATAGTGTCACAGATAACTTATTTTCTTTACATGCTTTATTTGAACTTCTCAAACTTAAGAAAAAGACACTTTACTGTGCCTTTATAGATTTTTAATTTGATAAAGTATGGAGAACGGGTCTCTGGCATAAATTTATTTTAAGTAATATAAATAGCAAAACGTTAAATGTTATTCAAAACATGTATAAAAGTATAAAATCAAATATTGTCTTTTTTACAATGAGAAGTCTGATTTCTTTTTCTGTAATAACGGAGTGAGACAGGGAGAAAATATGTAACCTTTTCTTTTTGCTATCTTTCTAAATGACCTTGAGTCATTTCTTGAAAGTCAAAATAATACAGGATTGTCATCGATAACTGATGATTTAGAAAGTAGGCTAGGCATTTTCTTGAAAATATTTGCACTTCTATATGCAGTCGACACTGTCCTAATGTCCGAATCGCCGGATAGACTCCAAACGCAGTTAAATAGTTTCTATGAATATTGTAATTCTTGGAAACTCAAAGTAATTTAAGATTTGTTTTTAATAACACCGAGCTAGAAATTGTAAAAGAATTTAATTACCTTGGAACAAATTTTAAACAAAACCGGAAATTTTGGTCCCGCAATTAAAGCAGAAAAGGGAAGAAAAGCCATGTATGAAGTTATCAAGCTAGGTCGATATCACAATCTATCAATCTCCTGTCACTTAGACCTGTTTGGCAAGATGGTAAAACCAATACTATTATACGGCTGTGAACTTTGGGGGTTTAAAAACTACCACTCATTAGAAAGAATCCACCTAAAATTCTGTTAACTCCTGCTAAACCTAAAGTCTTCAACACCAAACTGCTTCGTATATGGCGAATTGGGACGATTTCCTTTGAGTGTAGATATCAAAACTAGGATGGCTATGTACTGGTCTAAATTACTTATAGGTAAACAAACGAATCTATCTTCTATTTTGTATGGATTCATGTTACATCTTTCGAAAAATCAAAATAGAAATTTCCCATGGCTTGTCTACATTAAAAATCTATTTAATGAATGTGGACTAACACACATTTGGGACTCTCAAATTTTCCCATCTTCTATGTGGTTAAAACAAAGTATACGACAATGTCTCACTGATCAATTTCGTCAAAACTGGCATGATGAAACCCATGCTCAAAATCAACAAATTATAAGCTTTTTAAAGAAACACTAGAATTCGAAAACTACTTTGAAATACTTAATGAAAAAGCCTCCGTTTTATTTTGTAAATTTAGAACGGGTAACCATAAACTCCCCATTGAGACAGGAAGATGGAATAATATTGACAGATCTGATAAAAAATGTATGCTTTGTAATGAGCAAATTGGGGATGAATTTCACTTTATGTTTATGATGTTTTCGTTTGTAATATTGTATATAGAATTTCTCTGTACCTCTGTAATATTGGTTGATGAGAATAAAGTTATTATTATTATTATAGTATAAATCTTATCACAACCTGCATAGACTGTGTACCGGAATGCCAACATTTTGAAAGATCAAAGAACACTGTAGGCTCTCATTAGTGAGGATTTAAGGGTCCCCTATACAGGGTATTACTTAACTGTAAAGGTAAAATTCTGTAATATTGTACTGGTGTAATAAATTATATTGAGTGATAGTATTTGTATATTTGTATCGTGAATTTAAAAATTCTGCCTTCATTCAATAAATACTTTACAAAATTATAAAATTTTAAAACAGATTTTAAGAAATATTACGTATAAAAGTACTATAGATAATAAATAGATATTTGTATATTTTCAAAGAATATATTTTGAATACTTTTTTTATCATTTTATTTTATCATTATAAATACATTCATTTATAGCAAAATAAAACAAACAGGTAACAATAAGGAACACTACATTTCTCATTAAATTATAAACACAGTACAAATAATTCAGCACAAGTAAAGTCTATTTAGTTTTTTTTTCCAGATGGAGAAGCTGTGACACGGCATCCACATAGTCCATATCTATTCAATTAGTACCTCACTTTCATTGTTTTTAGTCATGTCGTCACATTTGTTGCAGCACCCTTTTTTATTTATGCAAACAAAGTTTATTTCTATATTAGATTTCTTTTTTGGCTTTGATGACTTCTCACGTTTCCGTATTTACCATAAAGTTACTTTGTATGTCATGTATTTGTTTGTCAATATTTGTTGTAGGGTTGTCCCCCTTTGTTAGTAAAATATTTTTCAGCACGTCATTTATCACTGGGATTTCTTCATTTACCCAATCTCCTGTTAAATGACCTTGCACAAGTCCTGATTTAGATTTTCCTGAGTAAAATAATGTTATGACTACTTGTTTCTTTTTCTCTTGATCCGATTCAATATGAACGACAGATTTGTCTAATTCTTCGTGGGGGTCATCCATTGAAACAGCGACTTTTCATCAGTGACTGTAATAACCGTTTTGCCCTTAAAATCAGACAATTTCACAATAAGATTTGGGTCATCTCCCAGTTTTACAAAGTATCTCCTCAATAATACTCTTCTCATATTAATATACTGTCGGGGTTTAGCGAAAATGTTGCTTGATTTGACGTTTTTAAAAAGTGTATATCTTGTCGTGTTGTTATCCTTGAATTTGACAGACTGCTTTCCATTTTGAATTGGCGAGAATGTGGAATTTTATCTCGTAGAAAGTTATATTACTCTTTTTTATGGGTAGTTTTGTCTTTCGTAAAGGTTTGTCGTCATACCATACATTTTTCACATTTAAATGTTGAAAGAAAATTTTTCGGCGGCCATGACAATCTCGTATTGCTGATCTGTAATATTTGAGTTCAGCCCTAGCATCTTTACGAACAACTTTGTTGTGTGTTTTGGCGTTAAGACACTCTTGTCTTTAAAATCACAACAAATTTGACACAGCTCGGAATATCGGATTTATACCTCATCTAAATAATAACTTATATTTCGTATAATAAATACGACGATGTCAATACCATACCATTCTTTATTTTCAAAGATTACTTATTAACTAATGACGTCATTACAACAGCCTGACCTTGAAATGCCGAAAGTAGGCTACTCTGCACTTTCTCGACACGAAAAGCTCCATTTTGATAATGTGACCTAGAACATTTACGTGTTCAGTTGTATTTGTTAAGATTATAAATAATTAATAATGAAACATACCATTGTGTTTTCTTTAGTTATTTCTAATCGTTGGTTAGTCTTTGTTATGGGAATTACGCAATGTTGTGTGCCAGAAGTTTTCCAGTGTGAAATGGATGTAACCGGAGGCTTGGTTAATTTACAGAAAAATCATGTGGAATTCTACGACGTAATTATCTATCGTGTTTTACCTCTCATTATTCAAAGAGCAAATGTTACTCATTAGTTTTAACTTATATATCACAGACTTTATAGTCCCAAATGGTATTAATTGGTTGAATCTGTAGTTAGTCCCAATGTCTTTCAAATCAGTCTTGAAATAATCGTATAACCGACCAACGCATTCTCAATTGCTTGCGTAGATAACGCTTATTTCCGTAGTTGTGAGCTATATTTTGGTGTCTGACAGTAAACATTTGCTACATATTCAGCTATCATATGTTTTAAGCAAAGCATTGAGTATACATGACATTAACTTGAATCTTGCAGTTTGAATGCACGGAGTTTATATAGGTTTTAAACAATTTGCTCAGATTATTTTAATTTAATAAGCAGAGCCTTATAGAACTAATTTTATTTGGAAAAGTTCTTTTAGTATGGAACACGGGTCTGATTTTTGTGACCGACCTTTAAATAACAGTAATTAAATTCGTGTGTAAGAATAATGCACACGGTGTAAAGTTTAACTGTTATTTGAAAAAGAGATGTTTTATCTGTACAAATTAGCTTACAAGAAAAAGAAAGAAATATATATATAAGTAAATTTTGGCATTTTAGAGAAGAGTTCATCTGTACTATGACTACCACAGAAAAATGACAAGAACAGATACCAATGTGACCTTGGCTAATGGCACGGTATTTACGTACACAGAGATTGTTGACTACCATCAGGTGAGTACTACATGATATACGAATTAATCAAGAATAAGGACACTCATAAGTGATGTAAACTAACTTCGATTTACAAAAAATATAAACTTCAATTAATCATTCTTAGGAACAATTAAGAAGCCTTCCATGTTGTTTATTGACAATTCTCCTACATTTGAAAAAATTTATTGCACATTTCTACAACATGAAATGAACAATGGAAGAGCTTGTTGTTTTAAAAAAAATCAAATATGTTGTTTTAAGCAGTTTACAGTAAAACATGGGAAATCTATTTGAAATTTATGGCAAAGTTACGATCAGTTATAATTTAAAAAGATATAAATATTTTTTATTCTGTCTTCATATAACAAATCATAATAATTAAATGTTAACTAAATTAATAAAAATCAGCTAATCATTCAGTTTCTCGAATTTCAAATAACACAATGGCAAATTCAGTGCTTGCATTGAACTTCGTTAAGATCTTGTTCGGACGAGTTCGCCTAGAGATAAACGAATATCAATTAGACGGAATTAAACTAGACGGAAAATGGACAAAGACACTTGTAGAGAAAATATTTTTCCTAGTCGATAGCGGAAATGCACAAAAAATTCTTATGTTTTCGTCAACCCGCAACCTGGCCATCTAAGCAACAGCCGACATCATTTATGGAGGTAGGACTTTATACAGCATCAACCCAGTTCACACAACTGTACGCCCTGCATGCTACCGTTGACGAAATCATGTACCCACTTGTTTTCGCCTTACTGTCGTGGAAAAGTGATCAGACTGTTTCAGCTAATCAAAGATGCCTACAACCAAATAAGAGTTCAACTGTCCCCCAGACCATGCTAACGGACTTTGAGACCGCGACCCGCAGCTCAATACTCATAGCATTCCCCGGCATTCACTCAGGTGCTTTTTATTCACTACACACTGTATTTGGCGGATAACTCGGAAACTTGGACTTGTCAACTACTACAGAGAAATTGACGACATCAAACGACTGGTTAGACGCACTGCAGTACTCCCTCTTGTACCACAGATTCTGGTTGAAGATATATGGTTAAACGTACTTGAAGACGCTGAGGATATCAACATCTATATGACCAAACAAACTTCACCGAGTATGTGACAGAACACTGGGTAGAAAACGACAACAGCAACCACTGGACTCAATTCTAAAACGCAGGACCTAGGACCAACAACCACTTAGAAAGATGGAACAGCAAATTAAAGAAACTACTACATCACGCGAACCCAAATGTCTTCCAACTGATAGAACTACTAAAGAAAACTCAAACTCGGAGGCCTGCCAGATTCAAACACATTCAGGCGAATTCATCGTCTGAAACAGAAAAAGTACAGGAACAAACATCGACCACGGACTTCAGACACTAAAGACTAGACTCATCAACCGGGACATTACAGTATTTGACTACATTTTGCGTTCACATGGAACTCCGTCAGTAAATTTTTGTAAATAATGTTCTTAATTATGTTACATAAATAAATTTTATTTATTTATGTTTAATAAATATAATGTTTTTAACTATGTTTAATAAATGTAACTAGTACGTATAATTTTGTTATGTGGACATATCTTTTTACTTAATGTTGTAATTCAATTAAATATATACGATAATTATTATTTTCTGTACTTATTGCTTACAAAAGATTCAGCATGTTTTACTGTAGGCATAATTACAGGTAAAATTAAGTTTGTCTACTAACTATTCACGATTCTCCAACCAACTTTTTCCTGAATTATCAAATGTTGGAGAAACGTGAACACATGTAAATCAATTAAATGAACCTTTATATACCTGAATGAAAAGACTATGAAATTTACTCGTAAACATATTAGTTCTTTGTTCCAACAAGTGAAATATCTGAAAGCAAAAGCTTTTAATCTGTTAAAATAGAAAAGGTGAAATTTCAGAACACAGTGACCATTAAAAAATTAGAGGAAAAACAAAGTCATAAAATAGGACGTTTAGGGACAAAAAAGGCATTGACGAATGATCTTTGATCTATGCATATGATATTAACCTAAGCATTAATAAAAACAAAAAAATAATTAAAAAAATTACCAAGTAAAAAGTTACCTCATCTTCTGACCTTGACTATACTGATTGTCAACAGTCAACAACAAAGAAGATCAATATCTGTTATAGTTACTGAGATAGTGCTATTACAATACATTTTATTGATGCAGGGAAGGTAACTCTTAAAAGTTAATTAGGAGAATCGTTAGAAAGTTACCTTGACCTTTGATCTTATAACATTTTTTAAGGTCAAGGTCTACGATGACGAAAAGTGAAAATCTCACGTCTTTATCACTTCTGGTTTATTAGTTGCGAAGTATTACTCTATCAACATACAATACAATTAACTCCTATAAGGAGTCTTTATAATCCGTTGCGTGATATGTAACAAGGGCAATAAACATGCACAGACAATGTTTAACTACTTTTATTGCAACATCTTTGATTATTTCACACTGTATCTGGTTTTTTCAGTATCAGGGTCAATGCCACAAAATGTCTACACGACGCGTCGCGAGACAAAATTTGTATTGCGAAAAAAGTTAGCGGGATAAGGAAAAGTAATAAGAAGCATACTAAAAACTGGAAGGTTTCCACTCAGATAGTGTCAAGCCTTAAATATGAATGCTGTGTTGTTATTTAAGCTTGTTACGATTAAATTAGTTGAAAGAAAAGTTTGGGGTATATTTTGGTACATGCACAGCAAAGGAGCTGAAAAGAATTGATATTTTTAGTGAACACTAAAACGAAATAGGTAAAAAAGATTAGTTTCTTAAACACTATAACTTACCCAAACATTCAAAATTATGGTGGCATATATCTGCTACTACTTGTCACATAATTAAGTCCACATATTTTGGGAAATAAGTCGACTTGTCACTTAATTAAGTCTACTTGTCAGATAAGAAAGTTATAATATTTTTAATAAAAATGAACCGTATTTTGCGTTTTTGCCCTTTACATGCCATACATTAGTTGACATAACTATCAGTGACAAGTAGTCTTGTGTATCTGACAAGTTGACTAATTTATCTGGCATGCAGTGGCGTACGCCCCCCCTTTAGAAAAATAAAGGAAAAAAAAAGAACAGGGAGGGTAACAACCAGCGCCAAAGGCAAAAATGTAATCCCCGCTCGTCCTCGCCATAAATTAATGCATTAACGGTACTAATTCGTTTATTATGATATATCTGTTGAATATACTGTACTAAATAAAGGTTACTGAACACGATAAAAACCTTGTTCGTGGCCTTCCTTTTCCGATATCCCCTTTTTACGCCCCCCCTTACGAAAATCCTGTATCCGCCCATTGCAAGTGAACTTAATTATCTGACAAGTAGACTTATTTATCTAACAAGTCAACTTGTCAGATAATAATGTCAACATGCAGATAAATAAGTCTACTTGTCAGATAAATAAGTCTACTTGTGTATGGCATGAAAATGACAAAAACTCAAAAAACGTCTTTCTTTTCTTAAAAATATTAGCACTTTATTATGTTAAAAGTTTACCTTAATATGTGACAAGTAGACTTAATTAAGTGACAATTAGACTTATTTCGCAAATTATGTAGACTTAGTAATGTGACAGGTAAGGGCAGATATATGCCACCATACAACATCATCCAACATGTAACTCAACAAACAGACGGCGAGGCAAAAACTGTTAATTCTTTAAACAAATACCTCTGACTTTATTTTCTTTCTATTTGACATTATTATTTTCGTAATCGTACGCCAGATGTGATTGATTATTAATATTTTGGTTGTGGTGAAAATACAATCAGCGTGCGTCGTATGTTATAGCATAATTTGATGTCATATAAATATATGCAGCCTAAAATTACGCTATACGAATACCATATACAGACATTATCGGTAGTTTCTGCTGCCAGGGCGGCCCTGTATAACCTATAGAGAACATCGTACTATCGTACTGTCATCATAATTTTATCTAATTAACATTTTAATCGGTCTATAAGACGATTTGTCTGTTTTCTATCAGCATTAAATTTACATCACCGATTTAAAGCCTTCTTAAAATCATTAACCACTTTATAAGTTAAAATTTGTCAACTTATTTCCATACGTGATGTGTACTAAACCATCATTAGATCATTCAGATGTCAATTTAATCTTCTAAATGTTAATCGGAACGAATTCGTTGGCCTATTAAAACAGAAAATAAAGTCAAAAATCGACTATCTCGCCGTGGTAATTAGATACCTTTGACCTTTAAATGGTCATTTTAGTGTCAATTAGTATTTCGCAATTATTTTTCCTTTATACAGTCTTGAAGTCTTGAGGAAACAAGCACGTAGATCTATGCGAGAGATAACTGAGATGGTAAAATTCCACGTTTATATTAAACAAAATGCATCCTAATACACAGTAAACAAAGGAGTTCAAATACAAAAGGAATGTACAGTATTATTGCACTACGTAAAATCACTGTAGAACAATTAAGATTCGTTACGGTTGTCGCACAGTAAAATTTCGGTCATCTGAACTGTCTAACAAATATTACTGTCCACTTTTATATCAGAATTCTAAAAATACGTTGTCACTCACATTTGTCATGTCTAGACTTGTCAATTAGTTATAATAACAGAATATATTTCATTACCAACCACCAGGCCTTTATACAACACCAGCTCGACTATACACAGCACAGCCAGGCCCATTTGTGCTTCCTTTTCCATCCCCGCCGCCACCTCCGCCGCAGTTTTATGGGTGTGTTCCCCGAACACCTACTGGATAAAAACAATGTAAGGGGATTAAGGGGCCTATCAAGGGGAATGCCATAATTAGTTTACCTGTATTTACCTTGAAAATTATAATAAATTATAGTAGACATTGAGAAACTGAATTGACCAGAAAAATATCAAAATAAAATATGATGGTTTTAAATTAATTAAAATAAAATTAAAAAAGCTAAGAAATAGTATAAAAATGGGTGAAAAGTCAAAGCCCCCATTCTAAGCCAATATGGCCAATGCTGAGCTGAATGTGAAATTCATCACCAACAGACAATCCATTAATAAAAAACAAATCTTTTATTATAGTTTAACTATAAAGTTGTTGCATACATACATAGACATAAAATAAAAACATAGAAAATATGACTTGAAACCAATGGATGTTTTTTACATGGACGCAATAGAAGACGTATGGTTCCAGGCCCTCGAAAACTTACAGATATTTACAGACTATGTGACAGAGCAGTAGGTAAAAGGAGAAATGACCGTATAGAACCGCATTGGAACTCAAGGCCCCAGGACTACCAACAACATAGAGAGATGGCACAGCAAACTGAAGATGACAAAGCACGCACATCCCAATATATTCACTTCAATCCAGATGTTTATAGATATACAGAACCACAACGACATTACTCGAGTACATAGACAGGCTGGTGGAACTACTCTATCCCGTGCCAAGACATACCTCAAAATCGACCGCAGACTCAAGGAACGTTACCAGACAGGCATCCTCGACTTAATGAATTACGCCTACTCAGCATCAGAGCTCCTCCATCTCGAATAAGTGACAAAATGACTCAAGTGTTTAGTTTAGTGCTGTTTTTTTTGTTACTTAATTATTATTATTACATTATTAGATGTATAGTGCTATATCATGAAATAGATGTAACAAATTTAATTTAATCTTAATAAAATAAATGAATAAAGTATTTTATTTAGTTTGAATTTGTTTTCAACCTTTCATTTGTCTGCTTCAATATTCCAACTATAAAAAAACCCAAAACACAAAAACGTATATATATTTCACAAGTGAAAAATTCAAAATTATTCAAATATGCAAATACCTATGTTATATAATGAAATTCCTAATACTTTTCTTATTTGATATTTTACCTATGCTAAAAACGCCCTATAAGGTTACAAAAGCGCAATTATTTACAATGCATTTCCCATATGGTACCCCTGGCAATTAAGTTCATCTGTGCGAAAAATCTCAAAAATTTCCCCCCGGAAAACAGTTTTTTGTGTAAATTGAAATGAAAAACTTCATTATTAACAAATAAAAAAGTATAGGTCATGCAGCAAAAATGACCGAAAATTTTGGTTGAAATAATGACATTTAAATGGCACTGACACAATTTCTAACCTCCCTCTTTAGTCGTTTTAAGCTCAATTTTCAAGGCTCTTAAAAATTTCCGTCCAAATATCGAACATTTTCAATAAATAATTTTTATAATTGTTAATTTTGCTATTTTCAGAACTCCAACATCCAATCAGATGCCTCCGTGTATTTTCTTCTGCATACTATCTTGGGTTAAAAAATTTCCCGTTGTCATGTAAACAAATAATTGCGCAATTGTAACCTATAGGCAACATTGACAGTGCCAGAATAAGCCCAAAATGTTATGGTGTCATCCTTAGGCAATATCCAAATGTTTCCCAAAATAAAATAAAGTTATCTTCAAGGGTTGTTTGTTCGTTTGAATTTTCTGGAGGCCACCCTCTATCAAAATTAATCGCATTTTTCATCATGTTTTCCGACAAAAATGTGTTGCTGCTTAGTAATATTCGAGTTATTGTACTTGTTTTCGGTCGTTATTTGTATATTTGGTACACGAGTCAATTCTGGGATAACTTTCTTCTTCAACATTTTTTCTCGAATAAAGATCTGAAGGCCGAAAACGAATTTTTCGTAGAATCTGTGAAAAACCACATTTTTGGAACAGACTATAGCAAGCTATGATAATACTTGGTGAGTCCTATTTTATGTCCGTATGTCAGAAGCAGTCCCATTAAAGCCAACTGCATTCAAATTCAACAAAGGCGATGTAATTCATGAATACAACATACTGAAATGCTTAAAACCCCAAAAATTCAATATGGCTGAAAAGAGGTCAAAACAAAAAAAGTCGGCTAAGAGACTTAAGCCTAGCATAAAATATGTGTTGTTGATGTCAAACGCTGCATTTGAATGTATTAAACAATTTCCCCCAAAAACGTCAGCAACAATTTTTACCTAAAAGACCGCACAAACTCGTCATAGTAGCCCACCCTAGATTTCCTATGAAAAAATACGTTTATTTTAGAAACAGACTATAATTTTTTAACAAATCGTTATTAATAAACAATTTATACATAACTTGACATTCTGTGACGAATTCGAATTTTAGAATTAAAAATGGGTCAATAAATCAAGTATTCTGGAAGAAATCTCAGTTCCATATAGGTTACAAAAGCGCAATTATTTACAATGCATTTCCCATATAGTACCCCTGGCAATTAAGTTCATCTGTGCGAAAAACCTCAAAAATTTCCCCCCGGAAAACAGTTTTTTGTGTAAATTGAAATTAAAAACTTCATTATTAACAAATAAAAAAGTATAGGTAATGACCGAAAATTTTGGTTGAAATAATGACATTTAAATGGCACTGACACAATTTCTAACCTCCCTCTTAAGTCGTTTTAAGCTCAATTTTCAAGGCTCTTAAAAATTTCCGTCCAAATATCGAACATTTTCAATAAATAATTTTTATAATTGTTAATTTTGCTATTTTCAGAACTCCAACATCCAATCAGATGCCTCCGTGTATTTTCTTCTGCATACTATCTTGGGGTAAAAAATTTCCCGTTGTCATGTAAACAAATAATTGCGCAATTGTAACCATAAACGCTTAGCTGACCCAGACATCACCACGTGATTCAGTCAAGCGTGCTAGGGATACATCATTCTTTATTTTTGGCGAAATCAGGGTTGATGTGTTTTTGACTCGAGAGCTTCTCAGCTCAATTTTTTCGTATTTGTGAAATAATTATTTAGAAATAGTGTTTTTTTAACACAATGTCGTATTCAGAATCGTTGAATATGAGAACAAACAGTATAATAAGCGAGGACGATAATAATAATTCCTCCCGAGTGATGAAGGACAACGTCACTTCGGAATACACGGGAAGTTCAAAATCATATAGAAAGGGTAAGCTTGCTCTAATAAAGATGACTTACAAGAACTTAATGATAAGTTTGAACGTAAATTTGGTAATTTTGATGCCAAAATAGATATGTTAATGGCTATTGTTTCTAATTTATCGAACAATAAGAATGCTGGCACTCGAGGTGTGCAGGGACCTTCATGTTCGGCGGCTAGCGGGGAGAACAGCTCTTCGGGAGCGTGTAGACCCCAACAGTCGGCTGTGGTAGTAGAGAACGAAGAAAATTTTCCTGTCGGGCAGGAAAGTGTTTCTCTATCTATATGCTCAAGAGAAAATGAGTTTCAAGAGTTGGGCTTGAGTTCTGACGATGACGGCTCTGTAAGAGTGGGTCGGGCGGACAATGACAATATAAATTCAGCAAAAGCAGATAGATTTAAGAGATATCTGAGTGCTAATCATATCAATGAGAGTGATAAGAGTTCAGCAGAAAAATCTCAGCCTAATAATCTTGTTCCTCTGTTTGGAGAGGATGCCAAGACTAAATCTAATACAGACTCAGTTGGAATTATTTTAGATCAGAGTCAGATTGATATTTTGTCAAATTTTTGGCATACACAGACGCCAAATAGACTCACTTCTTATAAAGATGAATATAAATCTTGTTTCCCTGTTCATGATGACTCGGTTGAACATTTACAAGTACCTTTCTTAGATGATATGATTTCTTCTTTATTACATAGGAAACATGGCAACAAGGCTTTGTCTTTCAGTGGCAACAAAGTTACGTTACAGACTCCATTCCTGAAGAATCTTGAAAAACACTAACTTTTCAAGGACAGGTAGCTTTAAGGATGGGTATCATTATATCAGCCTACATTCAACAAGCTTTGGGTACGTTACTCGAGAATTTAATGGCAGATGATCTGAATATTGATAAATGTATTCAATTAGTGAGGGACATTTTTGCCATATCAACACAAAAAGTTTTGGTCAAGTAGCAAGATGTGGTGCCTTTTCTCATTTAATACGTAGAAAGGCTGCTTTAGAAGATACAGGTTTAGCATCGCTGAAGGATTTATGTCCACAATTACTAACCTTACCCTTATCTAGTTCAGGTGTTTTTGGTCAAGAACTTGAAAAAACTCTGAAAGATAGAAATGAGAAATCTAGCAAATGAATGATCTTTTGCCAGAATTATGTGAATCCACAGTAAAACTTACAAGAGAAGTGGTGGTGCATACTCTAACAATGACACTGTTACTAAGAAACCAAAAGTAGAAACAGTTACCAAAGAACCAAAGCCATTTAAGGGAACAGGTTATAAGATTCCTAAGCGTGGTGGTTACAGAGGTGGCAAGACTGGATATAACAGAACTGATAGGTCAGAGAATAAGTCGTCCAGTTCTTTTCGTACCAACCAGGGTAATCGGAAATGACTCCCAGGTAATTGTAAATCAAACAAAAATGATGTTTCCGGAGATACCGGTAGGGGGTCGTCTTTGTCATTTTGTAAGTTATTGGTTAGAAATAACAGACGATCAATGGGTTTTAGATATATAAAAAAAACGGTTATCAACTGGAATTTGTAACCTTTCCTCCGAAGACAGGAATTCGCAAGACTCGTGCTTCTGTAAAAGGTTTAGATATTCTAAATACAGAAGTAAAAGTGCTGTAGAATTTGTCCCGAAAAAACAATTTGACAAACGGTTTTTACAGCACATTTTTCCTGGTCCCGAAAAACGGGGGACTTGCCTCCAGTTATAAATCTCAAACCATTGAACAGGTATCTCCGCAAACAACATTTCAAGATGGACACACTGAAAACAGTGATAAATCTTGTCAAACAAGGAGATTGGGCAATTTCTCTCGATCTGAAGGATGCTTATATGCATATTCCGCTACACAAAAATCACAGGAAATTTCTAAGGTTTTGGGTAGAAGGGATCCCTTGTCTACAATTCAAAGCCCTTCCTTTTGGTCCGACGTCAGCACCAAGGATTTTTACCAAAGTTGTGTCAGTGATAGCAGCTCATCTAAGAGCAATGAGCATATTTTGTCTAATTTGGACTAATTGTCTATTTGGACGATTGGTTCATAGTAAACCAAAAGAAAGATATGCTTCTAATAGATCGGGAGAATGTGCTAAATCTTCTTGTACGATTAGGCTTAATAATAAACCTTCAGAAATCTGCATTGCAACCAACACAACAAATAGTTTACATAGGGGCAATGTTTTTGCTAGATCAAGGTTTAGTTGTACAGACTCAAGAAAGAGTCCAAAAACTAATACTAGCAGTGATAAAAATTCAAAACTGTCTGAAATTTGTCACAGCAGGGGGTTTTTCTTAGCAAACATTACCAAGGGCAGATCTGTTCAAACTTGGGAAAGCAATGTAAGCATGACGACAAATGCTTCTTCCACACATGGTTGGGGGGGGGGGGAGTCATCTGGAATCTCAAACTGCACAGGGCAAATGGACAAAAATAAATCATTTTTTCCCCAAATCAAAGGCCAGAATGTACTTGTAAGGATCGGACAATTCGAAATGTGCTCCCTGACTTGGGATCTTTGGCAAATTGCCATTCAGAATCAAATTCAATTGAAATCAGCCCACATAGCAGGGAAATCCAATGTCTTAGCAGATATTCTATCGAGAGTAAAAATTCGCCACACAGAGTGGTCTCTGAATCAAAAGTAGCAAATCATATATTCAGTCTTCTGGGACAACATCAGATAGACCTATGTGCCTCAATAGACAACCGGAAGGTTCAAGTGTTTTGCACATGGTTTCCACGTGCACAGGCATACGCAGTAGATGCACTGTCAGTTCCATGGACTAACATGGTGGGGTATGCATTTCCTCCAATATGTCTAACTCCCAAAGTGTTACAACACATGTCACAATATCAGTGTCAGGTAATTCTAATAGCCCCACATTGGTCCAGGAGACACTGGTACCCGGAACTTCTAAACATGTTAGTAGACATTCCAATAAAACTGCCACTAAAAGGAAATCTTCTGACTCAAACAAAAGCAAAGATAAATCATCCAAACCCAGAAGTGTTTCAACTGATTGCATGGCCACTATCGACCAAATATTCAAAAATGGAGGCTTTTCTACAGACACTAGAAAACTCCTTGCAGCATCGTGGCGGTCAGGCACTCAGAAGGACTATTCAGGGAAGTTCAGAAAATTTAAAGATGGTCTACAGAAAAGTACAATAGCTGGATATAGATCCATGCTTTCCCCAGTAGAAAAAATTCCAATAGGGCAACACCCATACATTATTAGACTTTTGAAAGGGGTTTTTAATTCTAGACCTCCAAAGGTTCGTTTAATTCCAGAATGGTATTTACCAAAGGTCTTAGACTTATTACAGAAAAGTCCATTTGAACTATTAAAAAAGCTTCTTTATAACATTTGACTTTTAAGACAGTTTTCTTAATTGCTATATCTTCTTTCAGGAGATGCAGCGATATACAGTCATTGCGGTTAGGAGATGGGAATGTTAATGTGCAGAAGAAAGGTTTATTTTTTTATCAGAAAAGGGATGTCTAAGCAAGATCGTCCGGGTCATATTGGTACAAAAATTTTTATTTCTGCTTTTGACGGCAACAAACTGTTGGATCCTAAAAGAGCATTGTTATACTATTTGAAGTGTACAGAAGAGTTTCGTAAGTCTGACAATTCAAAACAGTTTTTATCCATTAATGCTCCTAATAATCCAGTTACTGTACATACTATTTCTAACTGGATTGTAAGTACGTTTAGAATGGCTTATGACAATAGATTAAAGTAAAGCTCACTCAACTGGAGCAATTGGACCTTCATGGGCATTGTTCAAAGGAGCATCAGTTAGATCTATTCTTGATTCAGCAGACTGGAGTAGTGAATCAACTTTTATCAGATTTTATTTAGGAAATATAGACGCCAGTGCGATATAACAAGAGTTAAAAAGAATACTTTGATGTTGTACATATTGTATATAATTTATTTTCCGACGAGTTGTATACGTGACCTCAAATTTCCTGTTAAATGACTACAACATGTGGATGTTTTTTATCTTTTAACATTTTCATGAGGAAAGGAGGGAATTATCATTGTGTAGTTTGACTAGGGCCATTCGTTGGTCAGTCTGTGTCTAAATTTTTGACAAGAAACACCGTCATTTGTATCGTTGCATAATCTTCTAGACTTGTATATTATTATTTTTTGTTTATGCTTTATCGTCATGTTTGTCGATCCGATACTAAATAAATGTACTGGTTTAGCAGCTTTCTTTTAGACTCTTTATATAATATTTTGAACTGCCTGTATTGTGTATTTACACGATCCCAGGGGACTTATATTATTCCGTCTCCCAATGATTGATTGATTGGATGTCTGCTTTACGTCCAGCGAGCAGTATTTCAGCTATATTCAGGACGGGAACAAGTTAACAAACAATACATCAACGTAAAATGGGGGTGGGATGGGTCACAGCGAATACAATTTGACTGCCACTGGAAAAGTATGGAGTTTTTGGTAGGGGCGGAAAATTTAGCCTTTTGTAGCGGCTACAATAAGCCTACTCTTTTTCGAAATCTACAAAAGGGGTCTTTATCGTGCAAGGAGCGTGGAACTCTCCAATTACGTTACCCGCTACGGTCCGCGGTCAGGCTTTCCGTATTATGACCTGAAAACCCCCCAACGAGAGGGTCTCCCATATCCGCCACCTGGGGACGCGCTGGGCTGTTCTATAGGTCGATCACTGGAAACCCTCACAGTATGGTCCCAGCCATCTCCCAATGAAAAAAAATATTATTCCATCTCCCAATGAAGAATATCTTAAACATTTAGAGTAAAACGCCACTGATGAGTCTTAAGTAGACGAAACGCGCGTCTGGCGTAATGAACTTGTCACGTTGATAATTTTTATTACATCTTGTTGGAATATTTGAGCAAAGCCAAGTAACAGCACGGCACGTCCGCGGTTAGCGGACTGAGAAGAAACAGTTTTGGGTTCAGTTGAAAGATCAAGTTTAAGATCAATATGTTATGATTGTTTACGTTATTTATTTATATTGACACTCAATGACTAAGGCCATTCGTTGGTCAGTTTGTGTCTAAATTTTTGACAAGAAACACCGTAATTTGTATCGTTGCATAATCTTCTAGACTTGTATGTTATTATTTTTTGTTTATGCTGTATCGTCATGTTTATCGATCCGATACTAAAGAAGTGTACTGGTTTAACAGCTTTCTTTTAGACTCTTTATATAATATTTTGAACTGCCTGTATTGTGTATTTACACGATCCCAGTGGACTTATATTATTCCATCTCCCAATGAAAAAAAATATTATTCCATCTCCCAATGAAGAATATCTTAAACATTAAGAGTTAAACGCCACTGATGAGTCTTAAGTAGACGAAACGCGCGTCTGGCGTAATGAATTTGTCACCTTGATAATTTTTATTACATCTTGTTGGAATATTTGAGCAAAGCCAAGTAACAGCACGGCACGTCCGCGGTTAGCGGACTTAGAAGCAACTATAAAAAAGTTTTGGGTTCAGTTGAAATGAGAAAGTTTAAGATCAATGTGTTATGATTGTTTACGTTATTTATTTATATTGACACTCAATGACTAAGGCCATTCGTTGGTCAGTCAGTGTCTAAATTTTTGACAAGAAACACCGTCATTTGTATCGTTGCATAATCTTCTAGACTTGTATATATATAACTTTTAAATGAATGAACAGGACTAGATGATAAGAAGCCCACCCTACAGTATTGAAGTACTGTTTTTCAATCTAGAGTATTCCATATTGTCTTCAGGTAAGTGTACCAAAGTATAATAAAAATTATACAATTTGGTTCACAAATTGGAATTTTGTGAACGAGAGTTGACTTACCTGAATGACTCCCCTCCCATATTTATTATTTTTGTTCATTCAGTTTTCTGGTTAAGTCAACCTGATTTCGCAGGAGACTAAGTATTCATAGCACGCTTGACTGAATCACATGGTGATGTCTAGGTCAGCTAAGCGTTTATAGGGTGAGTTAATCAAATCCTGTATGACACAAGAGGGCAATGTGTTTATGGTGAAAATATACAAAATGGTTCTAGTAATTTAGAAAACAAGAGACTTTGTAATAACACTAACTTAAAATTTTGCTATTTGAATGTTTGTGGTTAAAAAAGAAACGTATATATCATGATTTTTAATGAAATTATCCAAACCCATGACATATGTATATTCGTTGAAACAAAGATCTCAGATCTTGGTGTGTTAAGTGTTCCTACTGATGACTTATACTATACAAAAATAGAAACAAATAAAAAACGCTAATGGTGGAATTGCAATTATTTACAAGGCTAATATTAAACCAAATTATTATACCAAATTGTATTGGAACTGAAAGCGAATTAGTCCTGTGGTTTGAAATTTCAGGCGAAATACTGCAAGTTAAAAGTAATATATTAGTAGGCTGTATCTATGTGTCCCCAGTTAAGTTAATTCTTGACACAGGCGTAATTCCCGATGGATGGTGTATGGTTATATTGACCCATATTTTTAAAAATAAAGAACTCCGAAGTGACCCCCCCCAGCATACAGGGGAATAACCTTAAATTCCTGTTTTAGTAAAACATTTACGTCTATTCTGAATACTTAAATATATGATTTTGCAGATAACATTGAACTAATTTCTAAATGTCAGGCATGATTTCGAAGGGGGGTTTTCTACTGTTGATAATATTTTTGTCCTCTTTTCTTTGATCTCTATATATTTTTCGGCTGGCAAAAAACGTTTTTGCACTTTTATTGATTTTAAAAGCGCACTTGACACTGTATGGAAAAAACTGATACGATCAAATATTACAGGTACAATTTTTGCTGTAATATATATGTACAAAAACATTAAATCATATGTAAAATATGGAAATGAATGTTCAGATGTCTTTACCTGTAGAATAGGGGCGAAGAAGGGAGAGAATTTATCTCCCTTTTTTCATTGTTTCTGAATGACCTTGAGGAATATTTTGTAGCTAATAATATAGATAGTTGGAAAAGTTTGATGAACTATGTCAAAATGAATAAATATGTATATGACAATATTTCTGTTATTTTATGCTGATGATACGGTATTGTTGTCAGAAAGCGCTAAAAGCCTGGAAAACGCTCTACATATTTTTGAACTGTATTGTGAAATGTGGAAACTAAAGGTGAATACAGGAAAAACTAAAATCGTGGTCTTCAGTAAGAGAAAACCCACTCAGAGTTACAAATTTAAATTGTTTTGTCATAATATTGATACTTTTTAATCGTATCTTGGAATAGTTTTTTATTATAACGTAGTTTTTGTACAGCAAGAAAAAAATGTACGAACAAGCACATAAATCTCTATATGCTTTGTATAAAAAAATTCAAAATACATGTTTTTTACTAAATGTTTAAAAGTAAGTTTATGTTAGAACCATACTTGATGAGACTTAATTCAACAGATAGAATCATCATTACAAAATTTAGATGTTGTAACATTAAATTTCCCATTAAAATAGGCAGATTGGCGGGTATTACAAGAGAAAACCGAGTTTGTCAAGATAAAATAGGCGATGAATTTCACTATATGTTCGAGTGTAAGATGCCGCAAATTAAAGACCTCCAAATTAAATACATACCACTCTATTACCGATCAAATCCAAGCAGAGTAAAAATGAATAGTCTCTTTACAATTTTTAACGTTCCCTTATACACGAAAATATCAGTATTTCTTAGAAAGCTGATAAAATAGTTTGTCAGTAGTTTTATACATATGTTTGTATGTGCTGTGTGTATTTATGTATTCTAGCGTATAGGTATAACATGTCGTAATATGTTGTCAAATATCACAACATGCAATTAGATTAGTACTCTTTTATTTCTTTAAAAAAACAAAATCTTATTACTCATAAAATAATTTTGTTATAACATGCAAAGTTGGGGGTAAAAAGTTGTTTTACATTGTCTGAATCTCTCTTTCCATGAAACTTTATACGTTTACATTGACTGGTCATCATGTGTAACCTTCTCTCTCCATAGATCTATATGATGTTCATGTCCTTTGCTTTTTGGATTTTAAATCTATCTATCATGCACCTTGTATAATGACGTTCCTATAATGTCAAACAATATACTCAATATATCTATACTTCGCTGAAGCGCAATCAAGAGGTTTTACGACATATCAGGGTTACATTATGGTAAAATATTTTTTAAATGTTTCCTTAATGTGTATTTTGTCCACTGTCTATTGCAAACTTTCCGTGATTTCTAGACCGAAAACTTGTCATAATGAAAATGGCGGCTACAAAATCGAGCCCGCTTGAACACAAAATTCAGGATATTATCACATTAAAATTGTAATAATTCATTATGGGTACGAGCTTGTAATCATTAACACATTTGCTGAGCCTTTGTATTCTTATTTTCTACCTCGATAAAGCCCAGCCCATGTGTAAATGAGAACAACATAATATGAACCCTCATGTCTTAAATCGCAACTCCTCTGACATGCTTTATAGAATACTCGTGAAATTAATATAATTTTATGTTACTATCCGTTTAATTATATACACTAACATGTGTTTCCTATTCTACAACTGTCTCTTGCTAACCTTTGTCATCAATTACATTTTATTTCCTTGTATTATTTCATTAGTTTTTATCTTAACAGACTGAAAGCAACAGTGAGCAATGAGATAAATGTTTGTCCGTTGTCGTTGTTATCCAACCGTTTACATTTTGACATTTAATCGTCTTGATCTTAAAACATTGGTCCATTCAACCGAAACTTGGTCTTGGTCGATTGTGGATTGCAAATTTGTAGTCTTAAGGATAGGAGTTACTAAACAATATAGCCAATATGTACGTCGATTCTAAAATAAATAATCCTTATTTGGCTGATTCAACTTCTTTCGCAAAAAATAATCTGATTTAAACTGTTGTCTCATGAAGAGGAGTAATTTAACATGTCATGCATGTACTCGGTGTTAATTTAAAAGAAATGCAGATGTCATTCCGGAGAGCGATGGAGTCTGGTTTTAGTTGTAAATGATTCTTGGTCTTGTGTTTTGAATTTATAATATTATTTTTGATGTATTTTTTCCTTTTCATTCCCTTTTTGTCTTTTTATTTTTTCCCAGGCAGTTGGATTGGGGGCGTGTGCAGGCAACAGTCGCTTCTGTGAGCACAGTATTTTATAGTAAACTTTTATTAAATGATAATTTAAAATGTTTCATAATGTCTAAATAGCTATGCATAACAATTAAAAAGGCTAAGGATTGTGTACGTTTGTTTGTTTGATGGTGTTTAACGCCACGGTCAGCAATTTTTCAGCTATATCATAGCGTCCAGTTTTTATTGGGAGAAAGCTGGAGTACCCGGAGAAAATGCTCGACCTGCGATAGGAAAAGTGGCAATCTTTGTCAATTAAGATTGGAGTCGAGTATACTCTGCCTGCAGCCAGAATCGAACCCGCAATCTCGGTGTTGACAAGACCACGTGATCAATAGTAGACAATCTCAACCACTCGTCCACCGAGGCCCCGGATTGTGTACGATCAACCCTGCAACACAAATTTTATGTCATTTTTCCATGCCAACGGTTTATGCCTTCCCGTTATCCTTTTTGTTCTTGTTTTGTGATTTTTGTAATTGTGAGGTTTGTGGTAAGTTTATTTCCGCAGCTTTTACTGATTTATTTACTGTGTTATCCATATTAGCAAGGTTTTCTGAATATAAAGATGATACATGTAGTTTGTTTCGCTTCTTCAGTACATAGATTTATTGAAAACAAATGCACGTACAGAATGTTGATTTGTGAATATAGGGGCAGGAGAGACATACTCTAGTATCCACTTGTTTGCCGTTGGGATTGAAGGTCAACGGCTTCTACAAGATGTTAACTCTCCACCAACTTAAAACAGCGTATGGTGTATAAATTTCACAACTTTCCAATGTTTTAACTTCCCTTTCATCTATAGCAACATTACAGCAGCCCAACGTATGGTGTATACATTCTAGAACTCATACGTTATTCTATGCTTTGATCGGTATTTCGATTTTCTAGACCTCTCACAGCTGTTAACTACTAAACTACTCAAACATGGGATTATTGATCCTAGGTTGATGTTATCCCATCAAAAATGACCTAATTGATCGTTATGAGAAATGAATCTTTCAAATAAGATCGGACATTTCGCCGAGTCAAACTTTTCTTTTCCTAGATATGACAATGAGTAACTCGACGGGTGTCTAATTAGAGACATACACTGCTTACTCGTCCTTAGCACCTAAGCGCACCTATGGTTTTATTGGGTTCGGGTAACTCACTTTCTGCTTTTGTGTTTTTTGTTTTTGTTTTGCGTTGTACATGTATATTTGTTTGTCTATATCCGGATGTGTAATTGTCCCTTGACTTTCAGCTGTTGTTGTTTGATCGGTTTCCTTGATATTCTTATAACACACAAAAATCAGAGGCCATTTTGGTCAAGACAACTGTTTTTCTCTACCAGTGATCGTCTTTTGTTTATCCAGCGTTAGTTTTGATCTTCCTTCAAAACTACTGTATCAATTTTAACGAAACATGGCATGGATCAAACATAATGTTGACAGTGTTCTTCAAGCGACCATCTTGAATATTCAATCGACAAAAATCAGAACTTTGTTAAGTTTCGTCCATGATTACACATGCGTCAAATTAATCAATTGGCATGGTGCTTTCCTACAAGAAGAGCCTTGAAGATTCATCCAATCAAGAACAATTTATCTTTGCCTGATGGCCATTTTGAATTTCTGATCGACAAACATATTTTTGAAGAACACCATCATTTAAAATGAGTGATCGATGCCAAGTTTCGTGAAAATTTATCATGTAGTTTAAGTATATCTCACCTATCCCATCCGTCAGAAATCAACATACTGTCAAAAATCTACGAAATAAAGACTGGATGTGAAAAAAAATACGTATCGTCTTTTTATTTAGTAAAGGAACAAAAGCATATGGTAGCAAAATTTTATGTGTTTTTTTAATCATGAAAATGAACATTAAGTCAAGGACAAATGACATGTATTACACTGATATCCCCTTGTACTAAGTCAATTTACAAAATTTATTAACTTATGCCTTCTAGAAATTTACAATTCATCTCTGCCTGATGGCCATTTTGAATTTCTGATCGACAAACATATTTTTGAAGAACACCATCATTTAAAATGAGTGATCGATGCCAAGTTTCGTGAAAATTGATCATGTAGTTTAAGTATATCTTACCTATCACATCCGTCAGAAATCAACTTACTGTCAAAAATTTACGAAATAAAGACTGGACGTTAAACAATAATACGTATCATCTTTTTATTCAGTAAAGGAAATAAAGCATTTTGTAGCAATATTTTTTGAACCATGAAAAATGTTTGTTTGTTTGTTTGAATGGTGTTTTAACGCCACTTTCAGCAATTTTTCAGCTATTTCATGGCATGAAAAATGAAAATCAAGTCAAGGACAAATGACATGTATTACACTGATATCCCCTGGTACTAAGGAAATTTACAAAATTTATTAACTAATGCCTTCCAGCACTTGAAATATGAAATTTTAATATCGAAGTCAATCGACCGTTAAAATGTACTCAAAGTGTTAGACTCACGATCCTTTGAAGGCAGGCACTGGCATACAATTTTCATCAACCTAGGTATTCCTGTTCTTAAAATAAGGACTTGACCACCAAGAAGTCAATAGGCCGAATTTTACTGCCGTTATAATCCGAAGTTAGTTTTGTGATTTATCGGATTAACCTCGCCAAAAAAAAAAAAAAGAAAGAAAAAAGCGAGGGTACGATTTATCGTTCTACCGTTAAATATGTGACTCGATTAGGCGACACTTAAGACAATAAAACTAGAAATACTAGCAAACCTCACTAAAGTACCTAAATTTATTCCCAATTCAGTAACTTCCGAACAAGGTGTTGTTCTTAATGGGTTCGAACACTTCTAGGAATAAGAATTGTGTCCCAGCTACACTGATGTCCCGTTTGGTTAACACACCCCTTTTTTCTAAGTTTACTCTAGCGTGAACTATTTGGCTCAGACCTACGGAATTTTGTTAGTGAAGCGATCTCATGTGTTGTAACTATGTATCAAGTTTCATTTATAAGTTGTAGTCATCTTTATTGAAAAGATTCAACGCGCACGTAAAACTAAGGTGGACCGGCGGACAGAAAAACGGAACAAACGGACCGAAAATCTATATGTCTCCCAATTTTCGATTCCGGGACATACAAATTACAGTGACTGGATTATTAACATGAAATGGATCATCCTACCTTGATGTAAATATACATTGTAAGGATCTATTATTTTAGAAAATTTTGTATGCATCAAACAAATGGTGTCTGAGGAGTTGTAATGATTTGGCGCCTACTGGATATAGGATCAAAATGTCTAAATCCAAAAGGTTTGTAACTCGGTGGAAATCAACATCCTATCTTCATGCACACCTGCATATGTATTTGCATCTTGCATATAACTTCGAGGTAACTTACTGGAACACGAAATTATACAATTAATGACTTTGATATAGATCGCTATCAGGAGTTTTCAGCCAGAAAAAAAATGTAATATTCACCGAGCCGCTAGGCGAGCTGAATATACATTTTTGAGGTCTGAGAAATCCTGATAGCGACCGTAAATCAAAGTCAGTAATTGTTTTATTACATGAATAAAATCACCACCTTCCTTCATCAGAAAAACAGAGGATGCTTACATTTTGTAATCGTTGTAATGCTATTTACCCTTAATATTTTCTGTTAAAACTGCATTTTGATATTTATTTCCTGATAGTCCTGAAATTCCGGTTTCATCACAATTTCAAATATTGAAAAGAGTATAAAGAGTCAATTATTTTATTCTTACATTTTTAACAGTATATTTTATAATTACAGATGATTCAATGACCACTAAAATTGAAATTTGTAGTTATGTTGGAACAGTTATGAACAACAGGCTTAAACTGGTAATACCAGGTCAATATTGGATTCCACTGCAGAGTAGTCAAACGGAATCCAGTATTGACCTGGTTTTTACCAGATTAAGGATGATCGCTGGTCAATTTTTGAGAGATTTGTCAGATTTTCAGAATCCTCTAGATTTTACCATTAAAATAGGGATAATTTTTTTGCCTAGCAACCCCCTATATTCTTTTTATAATACGGTTTATTGGGTCATTTAAAGCTAATTTACAAAGTTATATAAATTTCGTGTTATTTTTTCATAGGTTTTTACACTAAAACATGTCGAATGCTAAACCTATGAAAAAGTCAGAGAAAGCTTTTTCCCGCCAAATTTTGGATGCTTATTATCTCGAAAAAGAGTTCAGCAACCTAGGATTTTTTTAAGCTTATTTTGTACCTTTAACTATGGTCTATTGATCAAATATATAAATTTAGATACCTTGTTATTTTCAACATGACCAGCGAACATCCTTAAGCCTGTTTTTATATAATTGTCGTACTGTTGCGATTTATCGTGACCCGAAGGTTGTTTTAAGACCAATCTAAAACTCAAAAATTCAATTCGTGTAATAATTATAGATAGTTCCTCGCCCTGGTGAGATAAGTAACTCGCCGTGGGGAGATATTTTACTTCACGTTCCTAATACTCCAATAGTAATAAAACAAATAATGGACCCTCGCTTTTTTGGCGAGTTAATCCGACAAATCACAAAACACATATCGGTTTATAACGGCAGTAAAATTCGGCCTACCACAGTAATACAAAGTTTTAAAATATCAATATTTTGTTTTCAGTTTTGTATTGCTTAAGAGAAGAAATTTATGTTACACAAAACTAAAACGAAATATAAATCGGTTATAATCGGGTTATTTGTGTAAACTATCCACTCCTTGTTTAACTAACGGTAATTGTCTATGTACCGTTCATACCTAAAATCAAAGTGCGTTAAAATATTATTTTGTATAATTTAACGTTTTGGAATTTTAGTGATAAAAGCGCTATAACATCTTTATTATTTGTATTTCAAACATTGTTTAGGTTGAGCGCCACTGTTGAGCGTCTTGATTAGACCAAACACTCTTCTGGCGTCGTAAATTATAATCACCTTGGTATATTGTCATGATTGTTTCGTAATCATTTAGTACAAACGTAAATTACTATCTGTGGATCTGTGAATATTTTTATTGCTGGGATAAAAGATCTTCAAATCTGACAATACTGCAATATGTTATTTTCAAACAAAATCAGTTGGGATCCAGGATTACTCAGTATCTGCAAGGGGTCTGGAGGCCGCAACCCCCCTGAAGATGAACAGATATTTCTTTTTAAATATAATCCGTCCGCCATATATGCTAATTCGTAATGGGGAACGAGCCCTCTTCTCCCTCTCGGATCCTCCATTACTTGTAATTAATATTAAGGCTGCGTAATAGTTTATATATATAATAAGTACATCGATGATCAAGTAAACAAACACTGAACAACATTTTTTTAACAAAACTTATTAACACATTCATAGCGTTCCAAAATATTGTAAAAAATAATACAAGATCAATATTTTATGACTTGTTGATGTTATTTATATATATTGACACTCATTGACCAAGGCCATTCGTTGGTCAGTCTGTGTCCACACATAGTAATTATAGTTATACAATTTCAATTTTTAATCGAAATTAAAAATTTTTAAAGGTCGTTATACCAGTTCACATTTTACATCTCTTTCGATTATTATAGATATATTTTCTCTACCCTATTATAGAAGGTGTCATAAGGCCACATCCAACTGTATCATTTTATAGTAAATATCTGTCCACTTAAAATGTCTGCCAACTATAGATGATTTTATTAAAGAGACAGCTCCTTTCAACCAGATTGTGTTGCCTGAAGTACATGTTTACTGATAGCCCTCCTAAACCCGATTTTATAGCAGAAAGTGAATACACTTGAATACATCAAGAATACTATGTATACTATATACTTGTTATAATTTCTCTACTGTAGAAAAAGACCTTTAAAATTTATCCCTGGCGTTGTTCTGTCGAAGATTTGACGGTCAAGATTCAGGATCAGTGTATACCAAGTATGTGTAAAAGTTGTGCTTTACGACTTAACTAGTGCTCGATCTCCATGAGAGGAGTGAGTCGACAGGTTTTCTAGCAACACCCGTCTTGAAAATTTATTTAATTTCGGTTGACGCAACAGAACCTTACCATGCAGAAAACATAAATTCGTTGTAATTGACGACCTCTTAGATTATAATAGCCGTATATTCAGCAGTTTCTCTAAAATTCATTCGGTCTAGAAACATTTGTTTTAACATCTAAGAAAGACATGAGCAGCTAATATATTGCTGCTTACGAACAAATTATGTTATGTTAATGAGACTGTATAAGAATTCACTATCAACATCCGTGTTTACAATTTGAATATTTGATAGATCACTGGTCTCGTATTGATATTTGCGTGATTCTTTTAGAGTTATTAGAGAACATAGTTATGTAGCACTTAAAAATTTGGCAACATTTATCCCCGAGAACAAACTTTCCAACGTTAACTGCTAGTTTTTCTTACTTGTTATGAAAACTAATCTTCCAAAGGGAAATATTGTATATTGCTGATTTTTCGTGCTCTTTGAAATTTGTTTAGGTTCATTTGTTGGATGACAACCATGAAATTTCTCTACATAATCTGTATGTATTATTTTGGATATGTTACAGACGACGGTCGACTGATTGCTCAAAATTATGTCGGTAACCCTGACAACAAAATAGAACTACAAATATGGAAATATGTGATGCCCAGTACCAATGTAACGATAGTTAGGGCCGTCACTGCATATGATTGCTGGCCGGTTTATCAAATGGAATATGGCATATTTGAAGGAGGTAAGATTTTTAGAAATCGACCGGATCTTCGACTATATATACACAATCTTCAGCTGTTACAGTATTGCGTCGCAGCATATGTCTCACGGAACATGATCTCTTTTTTTCCTTCGAAATAAATATAAAACCTGAACAAATGACGTATAAAATCAACGGAAATCGTTTTTAAATGATAGACCAATGACCTATTTATTAATTAATAAACATATGCTTATTACTTAAAAGATATCTTGTAATATAACCTATTGAATTTTTCTAACTTTTAGGATATACCGCTATGAGATATACTACCGGAGAAGTCAGCATAGATAGATTTCCAATGTCAGTTATGACACATCCAGACCATTGTACTTGGTGAGCATAATTGACAGTAGTGCAATAGTTAATGTTTTCCTATCAAGATAACGATTCTCTACCAGTTTCTTTAATTTGTTCACCTTAAACAGTATTTATATGAGAAAATGTTTTTGAACTTTAATTCAACACTTGAAGAGTTTAGTTACATATTTTTTTAGAACAGATGTTTTGCTCAAATATGCAAAGATCCCCTCTGCAAATAGGATAAGAAACAAGGAAGTCTTCTCCAATATACTAATAGGATTAAATACAATTTATGTACAATAGGAGATGGATATAAAGTGTAAGAAAAAATTAGGTCAAAGATAACAGAAAAATTGGAATAAGGATAATGTGATGATGTGTGTTATTGTGTGCAATGCATTTAAATGTTAAAAAACGTGTTCCTTCTGCCGTACATAATAACGCTTTGTCAGATGTAAAAATCTTGATTTGATAGGCAGTAATTTGACAGCCAGGCAATCGTTATCAAATAATCTGCAGTGTTATTCACACAAATTCGTAAGTGTAAAATCTATCGTAAGTGCTGACGTCACAATGCATTTCCCTTTGATCTTCCAACACTTACGATAAATTTTATACTTACGAATTTTTGTGAAATTAACACGGAAAGAATAATGATACGAATCATAACAGTCAGATCCACAACGACAGGATGGATCAGAAATAATATGAACTCTGTAAAGATTATAGTTAAAAAAATAAAGCTAAACATCTTATTTGGGTTTGGACGAAATTGAGTTTTTTGGAACTATTCTATATGGATTCAGGTTTTTTAGTCCGGATATAATTTCAAAAATAGACTCGACATTACGGATTGACATATGTAAGCTATTTCTCTGTCGAATAGTCGATGGTATAATAGATTAGTTCGTAAGGGACTGTCTACAGTAAGGATTATAATTTTATAACTGTTATGCAAGGGATACACGAACGTGCTTTGGTGCATGGTATTATGGTACAAAGATATGCTGGTCCAGAGCTATGCTGTATATTATAGAGCATATGTGGCTTCCTATGTTTCATACGCTCGACCAAAAGCTCCCATCATTGTGTTTTTAAAACTTGATAGGCCCGTGAAGATTCGAGAAGCCTCTTGCTGCAGTTAGTCGAGTTTATAGCTGTAACCCACACCAACCATCCCAAACTAAACAGATTTACTCAAAAATATTCTTATGAAGACTAAATACAATTTTTCTATATTTTTTCTATTTAGTTTGTATTTAAGTTTTCTTAGTACATTCAGGTGTCTTGTAACATTACATACCGGTATAATATTTTCAATATGTATGTTCCACTTTGCATCACTGCTTAAAGTCAATTTTGGATGTTTGTGAAAATTAGTAACTGGAATTTCTATGTCATTTAGTGTAAATTTTATATCTGGTTGTAATATATTTGAAAATGAAATAATTTCTGCTTTTTTAGTTTTAAACGATATAAACAATTCTTAACCAGTTGTTCAGCTCTCTCACATCGTGGTTAATCACAGATTATATCTGGGAAACGTCAAGACTTTAATAGCTGAACGACTTTGATTCGTTATTCTTACTTTTGTTAATATGATTTTATACACTAGTATACATAACGTCTTCATAGTCAACTCATGTTTTTTCAGATGTCTAATAAACATTGCGAAAAGACAATACAGAGCACAAGAGCAATGGATTATCCTCAGTTTGTATATAAGCAGTAATAAATTATGTTATTGCAAGTAAAACAGGTTTCAAGCTCAAAATAGTATTTAGTGTCGGCCTAATCTGCTACATGTCATTGAACAAATGTTGAAACTTTAATAGTTCTTACACAAGTCTAACTGTACATTCTATGGTCTTTTAGCACCGGCCACAACCCGCCGTGCGTCTTTTTTGTCCGTACGTGTTCTGCGGAGATTCCGTTCGCGGTGTTTTTGGGTCGAACGTGGCAAGAGCAGAGAGCACGCACGTCACACTCACGGTTGCGCAAGATGTGGGGTAAAAGGTTGCGTGCATCGTACGTTCCGTATGTGGTAAGTGAGTTGTACGTGCTGACAACGTGCTTACAACGCAAGATCTCCGTGTGATTTCCATGTCAAAGTACGGAGGCAGTACTGCTCACGTACGGTGTTATTACTCGCTCGCCTGTTGTAAATGCGTGCAAGTGCGGTGAACGTAAGTTATTTTTTGGTGGCTGTTGGGTGATATTTATAAGGACGACCTATCGATGCTCCACAGAAACCACAGCTACTGCTTCCTTGAAATGCCGCCCCTACAACATATTGCGAATTCTGCTGCTGCCTCTCTTTTGGTGCCTCTTTTCTTGATGCCTTCCCCGGTGGCATCTTGAAGACAAATGATGGCACTAATCTGTCGGCTCTACTTTTATATACCGCAGAGGTCAGTGCGCACACCGTGCGTTGTAAGTGCGGAGCACTTACTTGCTCGGTAAGATCCTGAGTTTTGTGCGCGTTTTGGACAGTTGAACTGAGGAAGCACGGACCACGCACTTATTACGTGCGCGGCACGGACAGTGTGATTTTAAAAAAAGACTCGCGGAGGCAGTGCGTTATACGCTCGTAGACGTAAAGGGCACGCACGTCACCCGTACGGGGGGTGAATCCGTAGCCCGCCCGCAGCTGGAACGCAGAGAAAGTTTTGCCAGCACTAAAAATGCTACAGCGTGTCTGCGTGCTCCAAAAACCTTACGGAGGCGGTACTCACCACGCACGGCGGGTTGTGACCGAGGCTAACGAAGACATATTTAAACGGCTATATTTGTGTTAAGACAATAATTTACTGCTTCGCATGACTCCACATCGATCTTTGTTAGTGTATTTTGACCATTTCTTTGTATTTCTCGTTTAATTAGGCAATGACAGCAAAAATGAAAACAATATATTTCTGTTGTATCATCATGTCAAATCTACCTCAGTTCCCCACAGAACATCATTCTGTAAACATATGACATCACAACATTCAAAAGAGTATTTGCAGTTTATAAAAGTATTTGAGCGTGACGCTCAGAAATAAATGTATACAAACATTTGTACTGTTTTAATTTCTAAATCAAACCAACAGCTGATTGAAATCTTATTATGTATCAAAGAAGTATGGTAGCAAAGGCACAAAAAACTCCTACTAAAATAAAAAGAAATCCCATGGCTTATTTATATCTTCAAGCATATGATCACATTAACTGTAGCTGTGAGAGAATTTTATTTGACAGTTCAGTTTCGGGTTTCTTCGTTTATCTTAGATGCCAGTACAGGAACCAGGCACGTGGAACGTGTTGGCAGTTGGTGCACCAAACGTTACGTTATGGAAGAATATTGTCGTCTGTTGAATGACTGCAAATAAGAAATAAAAAAATTGTTTTGATTATAGAAGATAAACCAAAAATGAATCTACTTCAATTAAACTCTGTAAGAATAACAAATCACTTTAAGATTTATGAAAAGCAGACAATAAAAGAGCATGATATACTGCCTTAGAATAGTAAAGGTTTACTTATTTGCATGAAATTCACTTTTTCTGTGATACTAGTCTATTTAGGATTGTTTACTATTGAACTAAAGTATACTTGACAATGTGTGCACGCACACACACATTACAAGTTCTGTAATGCAATTCTGTATTTATTCATAAAACAAAACCAAACACTCCAAAAGCCACGCATACAAAATGAACCGAACTGATAGGATATATAAAACGAACAATTCTGTACAAAATAAAGAAGTGTAAAACTAAATGAGAAAAATTGCAGGTGAGTTTTCCGTAAAGAGCTAACGTGGCTGTGCGAGATTCACAAATTACACAACTAATGACCTACACCTTTCCTCAAGTTAGAATTCTTTTATTTTAAGAGCGCCTTTAATTTCTAATGTAAAAATATAGTTCCAGAAGAAAATTTTGTTCTTTGGTATTTTAATATGCCGTTATTTGGACGAATAATTATCTTTCAAGTATTAAAAAACATTGGTATGGTTTTGAGAACAATTTTGGGATTATATATAGATATATATATATATAATTTTTATTTGTGTACATTTTTATTGTATTGACAAGGGTAGCCAGTTTTCTATCGAATTTTACTTGTGTACATTTTTATACTATTAATGTCATTCAGTCAAAGTAACTCGTGATATTATTCAGTCAAAATGCTCAAAATCGAAAGTACCATGGAGGTCAGCGATCGTTTCAATGTTAACAATGATTCTGTTATATTTTAGTATTATAAATAATTAAAAGAACCATAATAAATATAATGGGAATATGTTGTACAAATACGATGGTCGATATCGGACGATACAATATATATATATATTTATTATGTATATAATATATACTTGAATACGACCTCAACAAGTTTACAAGCACTCAGGATTAAGGAACACTTCAAATCTAAAGACGAAGACGAGGACTGTAGCAATAATATCGATGAATCCAAGAACAATGAACATGAACCATAGATACCTAGGTTTAAGAAAAAGAGTACCGGGATTCCTAAGCCTAGCAAAAACTCTACTCTTTAGTCTTTCATCGACCAAGTAAAGTCGGACGTGACGAGTATTGCCGAAACTACAATCCTTCCTTTAACAACTTGTCAAAAGAAGAAATGAACTCTTTGAACCATTTAAAAGAAAGAGATGACATTATCATCAAACCAGCAGACAAAGGGAGTGCAGTAGTAGTAATGGATAAATCTGATTTCATTAGAGAAGCCGAAAGACAACTGACTGACGAAAAATTCTATAAAAAACTTTACTCGATCTGATCCAACAGATTTCCACTTAAGACCACACGTGGAACTTTACCATCTTGCATAAAAGACACAACCGACTACCTGCGTAAAATGGAATCCATGAATCCACTTCCACCGGACACAATCCTCGTCTCCATGGATGTAACATCATTGTACACCAATATACCAAACGACGACGGCATAACAGCATTCAAGGAGGTCTGGGAACAACGCGACATCAAAGATCCCCCCACTGAGTGCCTAATTCAACTACTCGAACTTGTATTAAAACATAACAATTTTATGTTTAATGGCGAGCACTATTTACAAATTAACGGAACAGCAATGGGAACCAAAATGGCACCATCCTATGCTAACATCTTTATGGGAAAACTCGAGAAACAACTTCTAAACTCTTCTCTCCACCATCCACTCTCATGGTTTAGGTTCATTGATGATGTTGACATGAAATGGATTGAAAGCGAGGAAAACCTTAAACAGTTCTTTGACCACGCTAACAGTATACATCCCTCTATCAAATTCAAACATGAAATGTCCACATCTAAAATCTCATTCTTATATACTACTACCACCGTAATATATGGAATTATGTCAACCGATCTGTACTGTAAACCCACAGATAAACATCAGTACCTCTCACCAAACAGCCTAAACATTGCAGCAAAAGTATTCCTTTCAGCCAAGCTCTGCGAGTTAAACGCATCTGTTCTACGGAGGCTAAAACTAAGCAGCGTCTTGGAGAGCTTCGATGCCATCTAAAGCAGAGAGGATACAGTAACAAAAACATATCAATAGGTTTTAATAAAGCCAACAACATCAGTAGGGACCAGCTTCTGCAGTACAGAGAAAAGAAAACTAACAATAGAGTCCCGTTTGTTCTAACATACCACCCAGCTTTTAAAGACATCGCACGTACTATCCGCGAACGATGGACATCAATTGAAAAACATTATCAACTTTCAAAAATATTTCCAGAATCTCCTATAATGGCCTTTAGAAAACCCAAAGGTTTAAAAGATCAGTTAGTCCGAAAAGAAATGTCGTCACGTAGCCGCCAATCGGGGCAATGTTGCATCTGTGGTGACGGTCGTTGTATGACATGTGATCACATACAACACACACAACACTTTACCAGCACATCAAATGGCAAACGATTTGACATCCATGTCAATTTGAATTGCAAAAGTGAGAACATCATATACCTATTACAGTGTGGTATATGCAATCTCCAGTATGTTGGTGAGTCTGTGCAAAGATTCAGCAAACGAATGAACGGGCACAGAAGCGACACAAGATGCAAACCCAACCTATCCCTTAATAGGCATCTACGTACGCAGTGCAATAGCTGAAATTTTTAATAAACTCAGGGTGACCCTAATAGACCATAACCCAAGGTGGACACACAAACAGAGAAAAGAGAAAGAAAGTTTTTAGATAAAAACATTGGGAACATCATTTCCGAAGGGAATTAATGAAAAATTATAGGACCTTAGACCAGATACATCCATGGTCTCCGAATATTCATGTAGAGTTACGTGTGGTTTTATTTATTTTAAAACTGCTTTTTTGTATATATTTATTGATTGTAACCGTATAAATAGTGCTACATATTTATACACCAGTACATACTTGTAATAGCACTAACAAAAAACTTTTTTCGTTAATTACTAGATATCGTATACATCACATCCGTATAACGACAAAAACTTTTTCCTGTTATTGTCATTCGTTGCAAAAACACTGACGAAGCCTGTTGGTCAGGCGAAATATTTGTGCAATTTTTTAAAGTGTAAAACTTCGTTTTCGCTTTAATTATGTATCTAGATGTTGCTGTACATATTTTTAAACGAATAAATATATATTATTTCACTGGCGTGACACATAAAATATTGGCTTCTCTAGCGCGCCACAAGGTATTTTTTTAAAATAGTTCGCGTGGCATTTTTAATACGGCTCAAATTTGAAAATAAAACAAAAATGTCCATTGCAAACCTTTTGTGTTATCTGAAATGACCTGCTGATAAAACTGTTTTAGCTGTACTTATTACAGTAGCTTATTGCTTTAACCATCTGTAAACCGTTTCAATGTAGAATCACAAACAGGTGAAAAAGATAACAGATATAAACATGACCCAAGTAATATAGGAAATTAATTTGAAGGCAGGTCAAACATGACCTGTTTTTCACCACCCTTTAATGCCTTATCTCTTTTTTAAAACTTGTTTAATTTCAAAAATATTCCGTTGCGACAGCAATGTTAGCTAGTGGAGATAAATAGTGCTGCGGTAGGAAATCAGATTTTTATAATAAAATTGTTATGTTCTGTCCGATATTAATCACTGGAATGGCTGTAAGTATGAATTATGTAAGTATATTGAAAGTTCCTTTAACTTTTGTCGCCCAACGGGAACAAATAGCGGGAATACTCACAGAAAATTTAGTTAGTGGGTGATTTCATCGGTAACTTATAATTGACGGGGGTAGAGAATTACGCAAGGTTATGAATTTTCTGTTTAAATAATATTAATTACTTTCACTAGTTGCTCTACTAAGCCCTTGCATCACAGGAGTACAGTCGTCTGGCATCACTGCAACAGTGACGTTACCAAAGGTGGTACCTGGTATATACCAAGTGTCTACTTCATAGTTTATATCATCACCAATAGTGTGTCGACCTCTGTAGGAAGCGTTTGCTAAAATGGATCAAATAAATGTTAAAACAAGAATTAAGTTTAACAATTAAAAAAACTTGTGCACATATTGCATATTAGATGCATTTTTTGCAAGTCTAAGTAAACAAGGAAGATCTGTATTATATCGTTATAAATTGAGCTTTGTTGAATTTTTGTATAAATATTAATTCGACACTTTTTCGGTATTTTTTATAATACTATAAAACTACATGTTTTTTGTTTCAATCTTGCGACTTAAAGGCAATAAAAGAGTCTTATGGTGTTTTAATTATTATTATTTGTAAAAAAAATATTGGGTTATGATGAAATTTCTTCATTATGTAATTTCTCCTTATATTAGCTTTTGAGGTATTTTAACGGAAATGTGCAGGAGCGACACGTTTTTTTCTCCGTAATGTTTTCGATAATGAAAATTTCCGACAATTTTCATTTTCTTCATTCTTGGTAATTAAACAAATCATTCCATACAGGTGTCTCGGTTTAACCTCCGTCAAACAATATTTTAGCCATATTCAGAACGTGGAGATATGAGGATTGAAGTGAAGAATTTTAGATCCAATTTTCTTGAATTTTCTTTCTTTGAGTTACAAAAAATACAAAACCAAAAATAAAACAGATATTATAAAAACGAACTTTAATGGGCAAACACAAACTTGTATTGGCCTGTAATAATTCTTGCGCAATAATCTAGTAATTTAAAACAGCCCATTCTGGCTGGTCATGAAATCAATAACAAAATAAATGCTTTTCATTAAAATTAGTAACACATACATTCGCAGTATTATCTAGTCGCGAAAATAAAATGTATAAATAAATTAAATAACGATTAAATGTATTTTGCGGTTAATTTTTTGACATATGTTTGTTTGTTTGATGGTGTTTAACGCCACTTTCAGCAATTTTTCAGCTATATCATGGCGTCCAGTTTTTAGTGGGGGAGGAAGCCGGAGTACCCGGAGAAAACCCCCGACCTGCGGTAGGAAAACTGGCAATCCTTGTCAATTAAGCTTGGAGTCGAGTACACCCTGCCTGCAGTGAGAATCGAACCCGCAATCTCAGTGTTGACAGACCACGTGATCAATAGGAGACCAACTACCTTGACCACTCGGCCACCGAGGCCCCTTTTTGACATATGTACTATCTAATAAAAGATCAAATGTATAAAACTATCTAATGCGATTTCTTTATACAAAACCATTTTATTCTATACTGAAATAAAAACATAAGAAAGCCATTTTTTACAAAATCTATATAAAACATATTCAGGTAAGAAATAAATGATGATTTCAAACTAGTAAATTATATATTCTAAACCCATCAATCCCCGCTCTAGTACATAGACTGAAAAGTCGAACTGAAGGCAGGGCCTCCTAATATATTTGCTTTATGGTTATAGAAGAGTATTTAAAATGATATTATTTATTTTATTAATGTTGAGTTTTTAACTGATTTATGTGACTTTATACAACAATCATTAGAGTTCAGAAACAGGTCAATGTCAGTTAATGCTTACTGCCACTACAATTCCATTGAATACTTGTATTTATTATCTCAACAATATGTCGGTGGCCTCGGTGGCTGAATGGTCAATTTTGTTCGTCTACTATTGATCACGTGGTCTGTCAACACTGAGATTGCGGGTTCGATTCCCACTGCGGGCAATCTTAATTGACAAGGATTGCCAGTTTTCCTACCGCAGGTCGGGGTTTTCTCCGGGTACTCCGGGTTCCTCCCCCAATAAAAACTGGACGCCATGATATAGCTGAAAAACTGCTGAAAGTCGCGTTAAACATCATCAAACAAACAATATGTCGTGTGTTTACTCAATTGCGTTATTTTGTATCATGTTCTCAAGTTGTGTTTATGTTATATAATATTGCCTTGACCATTCTGTGTGCAATTTTGCAATAAAAGTTTCACTAAATTATACCAGGTACGCATGGTGGCTGCAATGCTTCGACATCGGTTAAGGTCCTTGTTGTGCAGGTGTGCCCCTTGATTTCAAAATGTTTATTCTGGAAAAAAATAAAAACACGAATTCTATAATACCATTTTCTGTATTTCCCTCGTTAAATATCTCAAAATCACTCAAGTTACTAGAACGAATAATCGTATCCTCGCTTTTTGTTGTTAATCCGACAAATCACACTAAATCATGATTATTACGGCAGTAAAATTCGCCCTATCGGGTTACAACTGATTGTTATTACTGACAAATCTTTGGAATCGTGTTTTTAAGCAACAGAAAACATTTATAAGAATTTAAATAACTTGAATTACAATACAAACGACACAAATTTCCTTGTATATAGAGTATATTTTCCAAGATAATATATGTATGTTTACCTTGTTGTGGTCTTCAATGATGATGGTGCCATCTTCCATTTCTGTTCTAATCATCTTGGCGTTGTAATCATAAAATAATTTAACTGTCAACTGTAAACAAAATCACTCTATAAAGGATTGGTAGATGCTTAATGTTGTAGCGAAGGGCTGCTGCAATGAGTGAAGGTGCACGCCAATTTTGGCCCCGCCGCACCCAAATCCCCCCCGCCCCCCCAAAAAAATAAGGTAAAAAAACGAATAAGACCTCATGACTAAATGTTGTAAGGAGTGAAAAATACGAAAAATCTGTAGCTGTAGTCTGGACCCAACAGACCTCGTAATTGGCGTAATTACTATTGACACCAGATGTATTTTCATTAATTTTCAACATCCACATCACAAATGTTGTTTGTGATATGCCTAGGAAATATGTCCTTAGTTATTGTGAGAAGTGGGCTTCGGAGACGATTAAAAATTCTATCACTTCCCCGCCAGGTTTTGATATCGTAGATCTGAATGAATAATATTCTGACCCCTCAAAAAGATGAAAGTTGTTTCATTAAAACGAGAGGCAGGTAGAAAATGTTTCCGCTTAATTGTACGGTTTTGAAAATGTCGCACTGGACAAATACATCCTCTAGGATGCCATCAAAACTTTTACTTTTTTAACCTATCTTCGTTATGATGCGTAACAATGGATCAAGAAATATATTCTTGAAAAAAATGTCAAAGATAAGATCATCGTAACTTTCGTCCACGATTTTTTTTAGAATTTATTTACAATTGCACAATACTTTTTTCTTTACCTTTTACAAATTTTACTGAAATTATAATCATGGAGATTTTTTAGTTGTTTATTCATTTTTCCAACAATTAGATATAGAAAAGTTAGTCGACAGCAATATTTTGTGGATATATGACTACGAAAAGAACTGCAAAAAGATATTCTTAAGCTGGAACCTTAAATACAATTACTTATTAACACGTGTTCCAGGGTAAAATGAAAATTATCCTACCTCCGTTGTACTTGGAATGTGTTTCAGGTAATCGTAACTCCCAATTACTTCGTGTAGAGTGGCACTGAGCTGACCCCCTGTGCAGCATGGTTTTGGAACTACAGCGGCGAAAATACACGAAATCAACCACAAGAAACAAAACGGTACCAACATTGCGAAATCTGGTGTTCGTTTATTTAGTTAGGCTTTTATCATAACCTTATCTTTGATCTTACAGCTGTCATTTCGCATGCAGTTGAAAAGCACGCCCTGTCCATTACATACAATATTGGTTAAAATTATCAAGTGGCTTTTACAAAAGTATTCGCAATCGTAATGTCTGTTATCAAGTCAAAGTAATATAACATACATTGCAACTGCGGGATGAACAGCGTGTGTGGGGGCCTCAAGACCAAGAGTCAATCGTTCCATTCTCTCCTCTATATATTTTTTATAGTGTAGATAACATGGTATATTTGTACGTAATGATTTAGGTATTGGCCTAGTTATTGGTTCAATGCTTGTTGTATTGGCCCGAGGCGCGCCTCAGACTATATCAGCTGGCGGAGGTAAAAAAACTAATACAGAAATCGTAAAGTAACGATTTCTTTACTTAATTAAATATAGACCAAAACAACTGTTATCTTCATTATTTTACCAAATTAATACAGGATGGTAATTAAATATTTTGTCATAACCAGACCAATACCAGTGAATCAAGCCGAAATCGTATTTGGCTGATTCGGCAAAAATATATAATTTGGACAGTTTTACTGTAATCTAGGAAAAAATGAAAAAATATGCAAGATAATGGGAATCAAACTGGACAAGGAAATTGGCATTGATTTCGTGTATGTTTATCATAAACGTGTATCATAAAACTTAATCAATAAAGAACAGTGAAAGACAGGTAAGTCTACCTTACAAATGTACACTAATAAAACTTGTTGACATTTAAAGGTTAAAAGTGAAATTGTAGCTGCATATAAACAAGTTTTGCTGTGATGCATGTAATTTGTATATCGTATGGAAATGCTTTATTGTCAAATAAATCATATTGAAATGATTCGTGACAGAAAACAAAATAAAGAGCAAACAAACAAATAACGACAAAATAAAGTCTATGAGTCCTCCTATCCTCAGTTCTGATAACCGTTTTATAAAGGAGGCAAGACTCTGAGTTTGCCGAAAATTTGTCGGAGAGTATTTTAATTACCTTGTTTGGATCAGATAAATTACTAGTTTCATTTAGAATAATAACAGAATTTAACATTGGTTTTTTTTCTAGATATGAGATTATGGTCGCAATGTAAAAAGAAGTGGCATTCATCGTCAAACTATTTTGATTACAAAAAGTACACATACGTTGTTCACGAGGAATCTTTCTATATGTTCCTCGCTCTATTTCTTAAAACTGGTATGATATTCTAAATTTTGCAATATTTAGTTTCAAAATCGAAATGAGATAAATAGAATTCTTTACCTAGTTCTTACTTTAATGATTTGTAAAGAACTATCTTATTTTGGTCGTTTAAGCTGGATATTTGATTAAATGTTATGTTATCATAGTATTTCGATAATAATTCAGTTTTCATATAGAAGCATTTGATTTAACACTTTTAGTTGTTTGACATAATTTATTAAGTCATGAAATGGGGGTACATCGAAAGTGTAAAAACAACCCGAAAAGTGTAAAAACAACGCGGAATAGTGTAAAAACAACCATATCTGTGGTGAAAACAACTCAGAAATGATAGATGTTACCATATATTATGATAATAATGTAATATTTGCGAAAAAATAGTTACGCTGTATCCCACAGAATCGATTTTTGTAACCTCCCGATACGTCCTATATTAGGTCAAATAGCTAGGGGAGAGCACTCCAATTCATTGCAATAAATGTACTAAAAGTACTGTCAGTAGGAATTTATGAAATGGTAATACAGACAAATGATTCAATGTGTGAAATAAAAATAATGTCTATAGTTTTATAATATAGTTTTATAAAGATATTTTTTAAATATATATATATATCTTTAATTAATATGTATTGGTGACGAAAATTCCATCGTCACACGCTAGTACACATGTACTATGTCTATGTCTACGTTTCACCCCGGTTAATGAAGCTATATTTTTATATAGCGGATTTGGCCGAGGGGTCTAGACCGCTGGACATAGTGCAGGCGATTTGGTGCCACAGTGTCACAACGGTGTGAGTTCGAATCCCGCTGAGGGTAAACAAAAATTTGACAGTGTTAAAAATCTAATTCAAACAGTGTTGTGCTTAGTTTGTAGAAGTATATATAAAAATTTGATATTAACCCTGTATTTCTGATGTTTCAGAAATCCGCTGGATATATATATTATATGGTTGTCACAATACTTAGACGTTTATATCTTTAAATATATATATTTTCATTCAAAGCTTTGCATTTTTGGTATTACATGTAATTATATGTCTCTGTTGTTATTAAAATATTTTAAATATGTTATCCTTGTTAGTAGCTCATATTAGACAAAATTAGTTACAATTACAATGAATTGTTCATTGACCTTTCAGTCAACACAATTGAAATTATAATTGTAAATAATTAAGAGCCCCCACGCCACGTCAAGGCTATGAGCATGTGGGGGTGGGTCAGGGGTGTTTATATATTTATTCATTTAAGTCTGTTTGTTTTATAACTTTTTGGGTAATAATTTATTTCTAGTAAAGTACAAATTATTATTATTATTATTATTATTATTATTATTATTATTATTATTATTAAGGTTTTCCACTTTCCCAGTGGAAAACCTTCCTGTTATTCGTCTGTTTATTATTATTAAGGCTTTCCACTTTCCGAGTGGAAAGCCTTCTTGTTATTCTTCTGTTTCTTCTTCTTCTTATTATTATTCTTATTTTTTTCTGCCAAGTTTTCTTTTCCCATTATAAATTTTGTTTCACGACATGTCGTAAAGACATTTTGTACTATGGATGTATAAGACATTACGCTTTCGCAGTTGACCTTGTCACACCGAACACTTGTTCTTTACGGAGTTATCTCCCCTGTTACAGAAAAGCTTGTGTGCAGATAAACTATGAAACCGTAAAAGATTTCGCAATAAAAGTTGTTGCAAAATGTTCAGCTATGGATTGCGACAAATTGTTACATATCGCGCAAAGTATTTTGACGACTCCTTGTAGGAGTTATTTCCCTTATTTATTGGAAGTACAATTTGTACCATTGTAACTCATGAACCAGAGGTACAAAACTCAATAAAGAACCAGTCAATAAATTGTACACAATCTAAATAAAGAACCAGTCAATAAACTGTACAAACTCAATAAAGAAACAGTCAATAAACTGTACAAAACTCAATAAAGAACCAGTCAATAAATTGTACACAAACTAAATAAAGGAACAGTCAATAAACTGTACAAAACTAAATAAAGAAACAGTCAATAAACTGTACAAAACTAAATAAAGAAATAGTCAATAAACTGTACAAAACTAAATAAAGAACCAGTCAATATATTGTACACAAACTAAATAAAGAAACAGCCAACAAACTGTACAAAACTAAATAAAGAAACAATCAATAAACTGTACAAAACTAAATAAAGAACCAGTCAATAAATTGTACACAAACTAAATAAAGGAACAGTCAATAAACTGTACAAAACAAAATAAAGAAACAGTCAATAAACTGTACAAAACTAAATAAAGAAATAGTCAATAAACTGTACAAAACTAAATAAAGAACCAGTCAATAAATTGTACAAAACTAAATAAAGAAACAGTCAATAAACTGTACAAAACTAAATAAAGAAATAGTCAATAAACTGTACAAAACTAAATAAAGAACCAGTCAATAAATTGTACACAAACTAAATAAAGAAACAGCCAATAAACTGTACAAAACTAAATAAAGAAACAATCAATAAACTGTACAAAACTAAATAAAGAACCAGTCAATAAATTGTACACAAATTCAATAAAGAACCAGTCAATAAACTGTACAAAACTCAATAAAGAACCAGTCAATAAACTGTACAAAACTGAATAAAGAACCAGTCAATAAACTGTACAAAACTCAATAAATAACCAGTCAATATACATCACAAAACTGAATAAAGAACCAGTCAATCAACTGTAAAAAACTCAATAAAGAACCAGTCAATAAACATTACAAAACTGAATAAAGAAACAGTAAATAAACTGTACAAAACTCAATAAATAAACAGTCAATAAACTGTACAAAACTCAATAAAAAAACAGTCAATAAACTGTACAAAACTAAATAAAGAACCAGTCAATAAACATTACAAAACTAAATAAAGAAACAGTCAATAAACTGTACAAAACTAAATAAAGAACCAGTCAATAAATTGTACATAAACCAACTAAAGAAACAGTCAATAAACTGTACAATACTAATTAAAGAAGCAGTCAATAAACTGTACAAAACTAAATAAAGAACGAGTCAATAAATTGTACACAATCTCAACAAAGAACCAGTCAATAAACTGTACAAAACTGAATAAAGAACCAGTCAATAAACTGTACAAGACTCAATAAAGAACTAGTCAGTAAATTGTACAAAACTAAATAAAGAAACAATCAATAAACTGTACAAACTAAATAAAGAACCAGTCAATAAATTGTACAGAAATTCAATAAAGAACCAGTCAATAAACTGTACAAAACTCAATAAAGAACCAGTCAATAAACTGTACAAAACTGAATAAAGAACCAGTCAATAAACTGTACAAAACTCAATAAATAACCAGTCAATATACATGACAAAACTGAATAAAGAACCAGTCAATCAACTGTAAAAAACTCAATAAAGAACCAGTCAATAAACATTACAAAACTGAATAAAGAAACAGTAAATAAACTGTACAAAACTCAATAAATAAACAGTCAATAAACTGAACAAAACTCAATAAAAAACAGTCAATAAACTGTACAAAACTAAATAAAGAACCAGTCAATAAACATTACAAAACTAAATAAAGAAACATTCAATAAACTGTACAAAACTAAATAAAGAACCAGTCAATAAATTGTACATAAACCAACTAAAGAAACAGTCAATAAACTGTACAAAACTAATTAAAGAAGCAGTCAATTAACTGTACAAAACTAAATAAAGAACAAGTCAATAAATTGTACACAATCTCAATAAAGAACCAGTCAATAAACTGTAGAAAACTGAATAAAGAACCAGTCAATAAACTGTACAAAACTCAATAAAGAACTAGTCAGTAAATTGTACACAAACTCAATAAAGAACCAGTCAATAAACTGTACAAAACTGAATAAAGAACCAGTCAATAAACTGTTCAAAACTCAATAAAGAACCAGTCAATAAATTGTACACAAACTCAATAAAGAACCAGTCAATAAACTGTACAAAACTGAATAAAGAACCAGTCAATAAACTGTACAAAACTGAATAAAGAACCAGTCAATAAACTGTACAAAACTCAATAAAGAACCAGTCAATAAACATTACAAAACTGAATAAAGAAACAGTCAATAAACTGTACAAAACTCAATAAAGAACCAGTCAATAAACTGTACAAAACTAAATAAAGAAACAGTCAATAAACTGTACAAAAGTAAATAAAGAACCAGTCAATAAATTGTACACAAACTAAATAAAGAAACAGTCAATAATCTGTACAAAACTAAATAAAGAAACAGTCAATAAACTGTACAAAACTCAATAAAGAAACAGTCAATAAACTGTACAAAACTCAATAAAGAAACAGTCAATAAACTGTACAAAACTGAATAAAGAACCAGTCAATAAACTGTACAAAACTGAACAAAGAACCAGTCAATAAACTGTACAAAACTCAATAAAGAAACAGTCAATAAACTGTGCAAAACTCAATAAAGCAACAGTCAATAAACTGTACAAATCTCAATAAAAAAACAGTCAATAAACTGCGCAAAACTCAATAAAGAAACAGTCAATAAACTGTACAAAACTAAGAAAAGAAACAGTCAATAAACTGTACAAAACTCAATAAAGAACCAGTCAATAAACTGTACAAAACTAAATAAAGAAACAGTCAATAAACTGTACAAAAGTAAATAAAGAACCAGTCAATAAATTGTACACAAACTAAATAAAGAAACAGTCAATAATCTGTACAAAACTAAATAAAGAAACAGTCAATAAACTGTACAAAACTCAATAAAGAAACAGTCAATAAACTGTACAAAACTCAATAAAGAAACAGTCAATAAACTGTACAAAACTGAATAAAGAACCAGTCAATAAACTGTACAAAACTGAACAAAGAACCAGTCAATAAACTGTACAAACCTGAATAAAGAACCAGTCAATAAACTGTACAAACCTGAATAAAGAACCCGTCAATAAACATTACAAAACTGAATAAAGAACCAGTCAATAAACTGTACAAAACTGAATAAAGAACCAGTCAATAAACTGTACAAAACTCAATAAAGAACCAGTCAATAAACTGTACAAAACTAAATAAAGAACCAGTCAATAAACTGTACAAAACTCAATAAAGAACCAGTCAATAAACTGTACAAAACTTAATAATGAAACAGTCAATAAACTGTACAAAACTAAATAAAGAAACAGTCCAGTAAACTGTACAAAACTCAACAAAGAAACAGTCAATAAACTGTACAAAACTCAATAAAGAAGCAGTCAATAAACTGTACAAAACTGAATAAAGAAGCAGTCAATAAATTGTACAAAATTGAATAAAGAACCAGTCAATAAACTGTACAAAACTCAATAAAGGAACAGTCAATAACTGTACAAAACTCAATAAAGAACCAGTCAAAAAACTGTACAAAACTCATTAAAGAAACAGTCAATAAACTGTACAAAACTAAATAAAGAACAAGTCAATAAATTGTACACAAACTAAATAAAGAACAGTCAATAAACTGTACAAAACTAAATAAAGAAACAGTCAATAAACTGTACAAAACAAAATAAAGAAACAGTCAATAAACTGTACAAAACTAAATAAAGAACAAGTCAATAAATTGTACACAAACTAAATAAAGAAACAGTCAATAAACTGTACAAAACTAAATAAAGAAACAGTCAATAAACTGTACAAAAATGAACAAAGAACCAGTCAATAAACTGTACAAAACTCAATGAAGAACCAGTCAATAAACTGTACAAAACTCAATAAAGAACCAGTCAATAAACTGTACAAAACTCAATAAAGAAACACTCAATAAACTGTAGAAAACTCAATAAAGAAACAGTCAATAAACTGTACAAAACTCAATAAAGAACCAGTCAATAAATTGTACACAAACTAAATAAAGAAACAGTCAATAAACTGTACAAAACTAAATAAAGAAACAGTCAATAAACTGTACAAAACTAAATAAAGAAACAGTCAATAAACTGTACAAAACTAAATAAAGAACAAATCAATAAATTGTACACAAACTAAATAAAGAAAAAGGCAATAAACTGTACAAAACTAAATAAAGAAACAGTCAATAAACTGTACAAAACTAAATTAACAACCAGTCAATAAATTGTACAAAACTGAATAAAGAACCAGTCAATAAACTGTACAAAACTGAATAAGGAACCAGTCAATAAACTGTACAAAACTCAATGAAAGAACCAGTCAATAAACATTACAAAACTGAATAAAGAACCAGTCAATAAACTGTACAAAACTCAATAAAGAACCAGTCATTAAACATTACAAAAGTGAATAAAGAACCAGTCAATGAACTGTACAAAACTCAATGAAAGAACCAGTCAATAAACATTACAAAACTGAATAAAGAACCAGTCAATAAACTGTACAAAACTCAGTAAAGAACCAGTCATTAAACATTACAAAAGTGAATAAAGAACCAGTCAATAAACTGTTTAAAACTAAATAAAGAACCAGTCAATAAACTGTAAAAAACTCAAAAAAGAACGAGTCAATAAACTGTACAAAACTCAAAAAAGAACCAGTCAAAAAACTGTACAAAACTCAATAAAGAAACAGTCAATAAACTGTAGAAAACTCAATAAAGAAACAGTCTATAAACTGTACAAAACTCAATAAAGAACCAGTCAATAAATTGTACACAAACTAAATAAAGAAACAGTCAATAAACTGTACAAAACTAAATAAAGAAACAGTCAATAAACTGTACAAAACAAAATAAAGAAACAGTCAATAAACTGTACAAAACTAAATAAAGAACAAGTCAATAAATTGTACACAAACTAAATAAAGAAACAGTCAATAAACTGTACAAAACTAAATAAAGAAACAGTCAATAAACTGTACAAAATTAAATAAAGAAACAGTCAATAAACTGTACAAAACTAAATAAAGAACAAATCAATAAATTGTACAGAAACTAAATAAAGAAAAAGGCAATAAACTGTACAAAACTAAATAAAGAAACAGTCAATAAACTGTACAAAACTAAATAAACAACCAGTCAATAAATTGTACAAAACTGAATAAAGAACCAGTCAATAAACTGTACAAAACTGAATAAGGAACCAGTCAATAAACTGTACAAAACTCAATGAAAGAACCAGTCAATAAACATTACAAAACTGAATAAAGAACCAGTCAATAAACTGTACAAAACTCAATAAAGAACCAGTCATTAAACATTACAAAAGTGAATAAAGAACCAGTCAATAAACTGTTTAAAACTAAATAAAGAACCAGTCAATACACTGTAAAAAACTCAAAAAAGAACCAGTCAATAAACTGTACAAACTCAATAAAGAACCAGTCAATAAATTGTACACAAACTAAATAAAAAAACAGTCAATAAACTGTAGAAAACTAAATAAAGAACCAGTCAATAAATTGTACACAAACTTAATAAACAGTCTATAAACTGTACAAAGCTAAATAAAGAAACAGTCAATAAACTGCACAAAACTAAATAAAGAACCAGTCAATAAATTGTACACAAACTCAATAAAGAACCAGTCAATTAACTGTACAAAACTAAATAAAGAACCAGTTAATAAACTGTACAAAACGCAATAAAGAACTAGTCAATAAATTGTACACAAACTCACTAAAGAACCAGTCAATAAACTGTATCAAACTGAATAAAGAACCAGTCAATAAACTTTTAAAAACTCAAAAAAGAACCAGTCAATAAATTGTACACAAACTCAATAAAGAACCAGTCAATAAACTGTACAAAACTGAATAAAGAACCAGTCAATAAACTGTACAAAACTGAATAAAGAACCAGTCAATAAACTGTACAAAACTGAATAAAGAACCAGTCAATAAACTGTACAAAACTCAATAAAGAACCAGTCAATAAACTGAACAAAACTGAATAAAGAACCAGTCAATAAACTGTACACAACTCAATAAAGAACCAGTCAATAAACATTACAAAACTGAATAAAGGAACAGTCAATAAACTGTACAAAACTCAATAAAGAATCAGTCAATAAACTGTACAAAACTAAATAAAGAAACAGTCATTAAACTGTACAAAACTAAATAAAGAACCATTCAATAAATTGTACACAAACTAAATAAAGAAACAGTCAATAAACTGTACAAAACTAAATAAAGAAACAGTCAATAAACTGTAAAAAACTGAATAAAGAAACAGTCAATAAACTGTACAAAACTAAATAAAGAAACAGTCAATAAACTGTACAAAACTCAATAAAGAAACAGTCATTAAACTGTACAAAACTGAATAAAGAAGCAGTCAATAAACTGTACAAAACTCAATAAAGAAATGGTCAATAAACTGTACAAAACTAAATAAAGAAACAATCAATAAACTGTACAAAACTCAATAAAGAACCAGTCAATAAACTGTACAAAACTCAATAAAGAACCAGTCAATGAAATCTACAAAACTCAATAAAGAACCAGTCAATAAACTGTACAAAACTAAATAAAAAAACAGTCAAGAAACTGTACAAAACTCAATAGAGAACCAGTTAATAAACTGTACAAAACTGAATAAAGAACCAGTCAATAAACTGTACAAAACTGAACAAAGAACCAGTCAATAAACTGTACAAAACTCAATAAAGAACCAGTCAATAAACTGTACAAAACTCAAAAAAGAACCAGTCAATAAACTGTACAAAACTCAATAAAGAACCAGTCAATAAATTGTACACAAACTAAATAAAAAAACAGTCAATAAACTGTACAAAACTAAATAAAGAACCAGTCAATAAATTGTACACAAACTTAATAAACAGTCCATAAACTGTACAAAGCTAAATAAAGAAACAGTCAATAAACTGTACAAAACTAAATAAGGAACCAGTCAATAAATTGTACACAAACTCAATAAAGAACCAGTCAATAAACTGTACAAAACTAATTAAAGAACCAGTCAATAAACTGTACAAAACGCAATAAAGAACTAGTCAATAAATTGTACACAAACTCAATAAAGAACCAGTCAATAAACTGTATCAAACTGAATAAAGAACCAGTCAATAAACTTTTAAAAACTCAAAAAGAACCAGTCAATAAATTGTACACAAACTCAATAAAGAACCAGTCAATAAACTGTACAAAACTGAATAAAGAACCAGTCAATAAACTGTACAAAACTAAATAAAGAACCAGTCAATAAACTGTACAAAACTGAATAAAGAACCAGTCAATAAACTGTACAAAACTCAATAAAGAACCAGTCAATAAACTGAACAAAACTGAATAAAGAACCAGTCAATAAACTGTACACAACTCAATAAAGAACCAGTCAATAAACATTACAAAACTGAATAAAGAAACAGTCATTAAACTGTACAAAACTAAATAAAGAACCATTCATTAAATTGTACACAAACTAAATAAAGAAACAGTCAATAAACTGTACAAAACTAAATAAAGAAACAGTAAATAAACTGTACAAAACTGAATAAAGAAACAGTCAATAAACTGTACAAAACTAAATAAAGAAACAGTCAATAAACTGTACAAAACTCAATAAAGAAACAGTCATTAAACTGTACAAAACTGAATAAAGAAGCAGTCAACAAACTGTACAAAACTCAATAAAGAAATGGTCAATAAACTGTACAAAACTAAATAAAGAAACAGTCAATAAACTGTACAAAACTCAATAAAGAACCAGTCAATAAACTGTACAAAACTAAATAAAGAAACAGTCAAGAAACTGTACAAAACTCAATAAAGAACCAGTTAATAAACTGTACAAAACTGAATAAAGAACCAGTCAATAAACTGTACAAAACTGAACAAAGAACCAGTCAATAAACTGTACAAAACTCAATAAAGAACCAGTCAATAAACTGTACAAAACTCAATAAAGAACCAGTCAATAAACTGTACAAAACTCAATAAAGAACCAGTAAATAAACTGTACAAAACTAAATAAAGAAACAGTCAATAAACTGTACAAAACTCAATAAAGAACCAGTCAATAAACTGTACAAAACTCAATAAAGAACCAGTCAATGAACTCTACAAAACTCAATAAAGAACCAGTCAATAAACTGTACAAAACTGAACAAAGAACCAGTCAATAAACTGTACAAAACTCAATAAAGAACCAGTCAATAAACTGTACAAAACTCAATAAAGAACCAGTCAATAAACTGTACAAAACTCAAAATAGAACCAGTAAATAAACTGTACAAAACTAAATAAAGAACCAGTAAATAAACTGTACAAAACTAAATAAAGAAACAGTCAATAAACTGTACAAAACTCAATAAAGAACCAGTCAATAAACTGTACAAAACTCAATAAAGAACCAGTCAATGAACTCTACAAAACTCAATAAAGAACCAGTCAATAAACTGTACAGAACTAAATAAAGAAACAGTCAAGAAACTGTACAAAACTCAATAAAGAACCAGTAAATAAACTGTACAAAACTAAATAAAGAAACAGTCAATAAACTGTACAAAACTCAATAAAGAACCAGTCAATAAACTGTACAAAACTCAATAAAGAACCAGTCAATGAACTCTACAAAACTCAATAAAGAACCAGTCAATAAACTGTACAGAACTAAATAAAGAAACAGTCAAGAAACTGTACAAAACTCAATAAAGAACCAGTTAATAAACTGTACAAAACTGAATAAAGAACCAGGCAATAAACTGTACAAAACTGAACAAAGAACCAGTCAATAAACTGTACAAAATACAATAAAGAACCAGTCAATAAACTGTACAAAACTCAATAAAGAACCAGTCAATAAACTGTACAAAACTCAATAAAGAACCAGTAAATAAACTGTACAAAACTCAGAAAAGAACCAGTCAATAAACATTACAAAACTCAATAAAGAAACAGTCAATAAATTGTAGAAAACTCAATTAAGAAACAGTCAATAAACTGTACAAAACTCAATAAAGAACCAGTCAATAAATTGTACACAATCTAAATAAAGAACCAGTCAATAACCTGTACAAAACTCAATAAAGAAACAGTCAATAAACTGTACAAAACTCAATAAAGAACCAGTCAATAAATTGTACACAAACTAAATAAAGGAACAGTCAATAAACTGTACAAAACTAAATAAAGAAACAGTCAATAAACTGTACAAAACAAAATAAAGAAATAGTCAATAAACTGTACAAAACTAAATAAAGAACCAGTCAATAAATCGTACACAAACTAAATAAAGAAACAGCGATTAAACTGTACAAAACTAAATAAAGAAACAATCAATAAACTGTACAAAACTAAATAAAAAACCAGTCAATAAATTGTACACAAATTCAATAAAGAACCAGTCAATAAACTGTACAAAACTCAATAAAGAACCAGTGAATAAACTGTACAAAACTGAATAAAGAACCAGTCAATAAACTGTACAAAACTCAATAAATAACCAGTCAATAAACATGACAAAACTGAATAAAGAACCAGTCAATCAACTGTAAAAAACTCAATAAAGAACCAGTCAATAAACATTACAAAACTGAATAAAGAAACAGTAAATAAACTGTACAAAACTCAATAAAGAAACAGTCAATAAACTGTACAAAACTCAATAAAAAAACAGTCAATAAACTGTACAAAACTAAATAAAGAACCAGTCAATAAACATTACAAAACTAAATAAGAAACAGTCAATAAACTGTACAAAACTAATTAAAGAACGAGTCAATAAATTGTACACAATCTCAATAAAGAACCAGTCAATTAACTGTACAAAACTGAATAAAGAACCAGTCAATAAACTGTACAAAACTCAATAAAGAGCTAGTCAGTAAATTGTACACAAACTCAATACAGAACCAGTCAATAAACTGTACAAAACTGAATAAAGAACCAGTCAAAAAACTGTTCAAAACTCAATAAAGAAACAGTCAATAAATTGTACACAAACTCAATAAAGAACCAGTCAATAAACTGTACAAAACTGAAAAAAGAGCCAGTCAATAAACTGAACAAAACTCAATAAAGAACCAGTCAAAAAACTGTACAAAACTGAATAAAGAACCAGTCAATAAACTGTACAAAACTCAATAAAGAACCAGTCAATAAACATTACAAAACTGAATAAAGAAACAGTCAATAAACTGTACAAAACTCAATAAAGAACCAGTCAATAAACTGTACAAAACTAAATAAAGAAACAGTCAATAAACTGTACAAAAGTAAATAAAGAACCAGTCAATAAATTGTACACAAACTAAATAAAGAAACAGTCAATAAACTGTACAAAACTAGATAAAGAAACAGTCATTAAACTGTATAAAACTAACTAAAGAAACAGTCAATAAACTGTACAAAACTCAATAAAGAAACAGTCAATAAACTGTACAAAACTAAATAAAGAACCAGTCAATAAATTGTACACAAATTCAATAAAGAACCAGTCAATAAACTGTACAAAACTCAATAAAGAACCAGTCAATAAACTGTACAAAACTGAATAAAGAACCAGTCAATAAACTGTACAAAACTCAATAAATAACCAGTCAATAAACATGACAAAACTGAATAAAGAACCAGTCAATCAACTGTAAAAAACTCAATAAAGAACCAGTCAATAAACATTACAAAACTGAATAAAGAAACAGTAAATAAACTGTACAAAACTCAATAAAGAACCAGTCAATAAACTGTACAAAACTCAATAAAAAAACAGTCAATAAACTGTACAAAACTAAATAAAGAACCAGTCAATAAACATTACAAAACTAAATAAAGAACCAGTCAATAAACTGTACAAAACTAAATAAAGAAACAGTCAATAAACTGTACAAAACTAAATAAAGAACCAGTGAATAAATTGTACACAAACCAACTAAAGAAACAGTCAATAAACTGTACAAAACTAATTAAAGAACGAGTCAATAAATTGTACACAATCTCAATAAAGAACCAGTCAATAAACTGTACAAAACTGAATAAAGAACCAGTCAATAAACTGTACAAAACTCAATAAAGAACTAGTCAGTAAATTGTACACAAACTCAATAAAGAACCAGTCAATAAACTGTACAAAACTGAATAAAGAACCAGTCAAAAAACTGTTCAAAACTCAATAAAGAACCAGTCAATAAATTGTACACAAACTCAATAAAGAACCAGTCAATAAACTGTACAAAACTGAAAAAAGAGCCAGTCAATAAACTGAACAAAACTCAATAAAGAACCAGTCAATAAACTGTACAAAACTGAATAAAGAACCAGTCAATAAACTGTACAAAACTCAATAAAGAACCAGTCAATAAACATTACAAAACTGAATAAAGAAACAGTCAATAAACTGTACAAAACTAAATAAAGAAACAGTCAATAAACTGTACAAAACTAAATAAAGAACAAATCAATAAATTGTACACAAACTAAATAAAGAAAAAGGCAATAAACTGTACAAAACTAAATAAAGAAACAGTCAATAAACTGTACAAAACTAAATTAACAACCAGTCAATAAATTGTACAAAACTGAATAAAGAACCAGTCAATAAACTGTACAAAACTGAATAAGGAACCAGTCAATAAACTGTACAAAACTCAATGAAAGAACCAGTCAATAAACATTACAAAACTGAATAAAGAACCAGTCAATAAACTGTACAAAACTCAATAAAGAACCAGTCATTAAACATTACAAAAATGAATAAAGAACCAGTCAATGAACTGTACAAAACTCAATGAAAGAACCAGTCAATAAACATTACAAAACTGAATAAAGAACCAGTCAATAAACTGTACAAAACTCAGTAAAGAACCAGTCATTAAACATTACAAAAGTGAATAAAGAACCAGTCAATAAACTGTTTAAAACTAAATAAAGAACCAGTCAATAAACTGTAAAAAACTCAAAAAAGAACGAGTCAATAAACTGTACAAAACTCAAAAAAGAACCAGTCAAAAAACTGTACAAAACTCAATAAAGAAACAGTCAATAAACTGTAGAAAACTCAATAAAGAAACAGTCTATAAACTGTACAAAACTCAATAAAGAACCAGTCAATAAATTGTACACAAACTAAATAAAGAAACAGTCAATAAACTGTACAAAACTAAATAAAGAAACAGTCAATAAACTGTACAAAACAAAATAAAGAAACAGTCAATAAACTGTACAAAACTAAATAAAGAACAAGTCAATAAATTGTACACAAACTAAATAAAGAAACAGTCAATAAACTGTACAAAACTAAATAAAGAAACAGTCAATAAACTGTACAAAATTAAATAAAGAAACAGTCAATAAACTGTACAAAACTAAATAAAGAACAAATCAATAAATTGTACAGAAACTAAATAAAGAAAAAGGCAATAAACTGTACAAAACTAAATAAAGAAACAGTCAATAAACTGTACAAAACTAAATAAACAACCAGTCAATAAATTGTACAAAACTGAATAAAGAACCAGTCAATAAACTGTACAAAACTGAATAAGGAACCAGTCAATAAACTGTACAAAACTCAATGAAAGAACCAGTCAATAAACATTACAAAACTGAATAAAGAACCAGTCAATAAACTGTACAAAACTCAATAAAGAACCAGTCATTAAACATTACAAAAGTGAATAAAGAACCAGTCAATAAACTGTTTAAAACTAAATAAAGAACCAGTCAATACACTGTAAAAAACTCAAAAAAGAACCAGTCAATAAACTGTACAAACTCAATAAAGAACCAGTCAATAAATTGTATACAAACTAAATAAAAAAACAGTCAATAAACTGTAGAAAACTAAATAAAGAACCAGTCAATAAATTGTACACAAACTTAATAAACAGTCTATAAACTGTACAAAGCTAAATAAAGAAACAGTCAATAAACTGCACAAAACTAAATAAAGAACCAGTCAATAAATTGTACACAAACTCAATAAAGAACCAGTCAATTAACTGTACAAAACTAAATAAAGAACCAGTTAATAAACTGTACAAAACGCAATAAAGAACTAGTCAATAAATTGTACACAAACTCAATAAAGAACCAGTCAATAAACTGTATCAAACTGAATAAAGAACCAGTCAATAAACTTTTAAAAACTCAAAAAAGAACCAGTCAATAAATTGTACACAAACTCAATAAAGAACCAGTCAATAAACTGTACAAAACTGAATAAAGAACCAGTCAATAAACTGTACAAAACTGAATAAAGAACCAGTCAATAAACTGTACAAAACTGAATAAAGAACCAGTCAATAAACTGTACAAAACTCAATAAAGAACCAGTCAATAAACTGAACAAAACTGAATAAAGAACCAGTCAATAAACTGTACACAACTCAATAAAGAACCAGTCAATAAACATTACAAAACTGAATAAAGGAACAGTCAATAAACTGTACAAAACTCAATAAAGAATCAGTCAATAAACTGTACAAAACTAAATAAAGAAACAGTCATTAAACTGTACAAAACTAAATAAAGAACCATTCAATAAATTGTACACAAACTAAATAAAGAAACAGTCAATAAACTGTACAAAACTAAATAAAGAAACAGTCAATAAACTGTAAAAAACTGAATAAAGAAACAGTCAATAAACTGTACAAAACTAAATAAAGAAACAGTCAATAAACTGTACAAAACTCAATAAAGAAACAGTCATTAAACTGTACAAAACTGAATAAAGAAGCAGTCAATAAACTGTACAAAACTCAATAAAGAAATGGTCAATAAACTGTACAAAACTAAATAAAGAAACAATCAATAAACTGTACAAAACTCAATAAAGAACCAGTCAATAAACTGTACAAAACTCAATAAAGAACCAGTCAATGAAATCTACAAAACTCAATAAAGAACCAGTCAATAAACTGTACAAAACTAAATAAAAAAACAGTCAAGAAACTGTACAAAACTCAATAGAGAACCAGTTAATAAACTGTACAAAACTGAATAAAGAACCAGTCAATAAACTGTACAAAACTGAACAAAGAACCAGTCAATAAACTGTACAAAACTCAATAAAGAACCAGTCAATAAACTGTACAAAACTCAATAAAGAACCAGTCAATAAACTGTACAAAACTCAATAAAGAACCAGTCAATAAATTGTACACAAACTAAATAAAAAAACAGTCAATAAACTGTACAAAACTAAATAAAGAACCAGTCAATAAATTGTACACAAACTTAATAAACAGTCCATAAACTGTACAAAGCTAAATAAAGAAACAGTCAATAAACTGTACAAAACTAAATAAGGAACCAGTCAATAAATTGTACACAAACTCAATAAAGAACCAGTCAATAAACTGTACAAAACTAATTAAAGAACCAGTCAATAAACTGTACAAAACGCAATAAAGAACTAGTCAATAAATTGTACACAAACTCAATAAAGAACCAGTCAATAAACTGTATCAAACTGAATAAAGAACCAGTCAATAAACTTTTAAAAACTCAAAAAGAACCAGTCAATAAATTGTACACAAACTCAATAAAGAACCAGTCAATAAACTGTACAAAACTGAATAAAGAACCAGTCAATAAACTGTACAAAACTAAATAAAGAACCAGTCAATAAACTGTACAAAACTGAATAAAGAACCAGTCAATAAACTGTACAAAACTCAATAAAGAACCAGTCAATAAACTGAACAAAACTGAATAAAGAACCAGTCAATAAACTGTACACAACTCAATAAAGAACCAGTCAATAAACATTACAAAACTGAATAAAGAAACAGTCATTAAACTGTACAAAACTAAATAAAGAACCATTCATTAAATTGTACACAAACTAAATAAAGAAACAGTCAATAAACTGTACAAAACTAAATAAAGAAACAGTCAATAAACTGTACAAAACTGAATAAAGAAACAGTCAATAAACTGTACAAAACTAAATAAAGAAACAGTCAATAAACTGTACAAAACTCAATAAAGAAACAGTCATTAAACTGTACAAAACTGAATAAAGAAGCAGTCAACAAACTGTACAAAACTCAATAAAGAAATGGTCAATAAACTGTACAAAACTAAATAAAGAAACAATCAATAAACTGTACAAAACTCAATAAAGAACCAGTCAATAAACTGTACAAAACTAAATAAAGAAACAGTCAAGAAACTGTACAAAACTCAATAAAGAACCAGTTAATAAACTGTACAAAACTGAATAAAGAACCAGTCAATAAACTGTACAAAACTGAACAAAGAACCAGTCAATAAACTGTACAAAACTCAATAAAGAACCAGTCAATAAACTGTACAAAACTCAATAAAGAACCAGTCAATAAACTGTACAAAACTCAATAAAGAACCAGTAAATAAACTGTACAAAACTAAATAAAGAAACAGTCAATAAACTGTACAAAACTCAATAAAGAACCAGTCAATAAACTGTACAAAACTCAATAAAGAACCAGTCAGTGAACTCTACAAAACTCAATAAAGAACCAGTCAATAAACTGTACAAAACTGAACAAAGAACCAGTCAATAAACTGTACAAAACTCAATAAAGAACCAGTCAATAAACTGTACAAAACTCAATAAAGAACCAGTCAATAAACTGTACAAAACTCAAAATAGAACCAGTAAATAAACTGTACAAAACTAAATAAAGAACCAGTAAATAAACTGTACAAAACTAAATAAAGAAACAGTCAATAAACTGTACAAAACTCAATAAAGAACCAGTCAATAAACTGTACAAAACTCAATAAAGAACCAGTCAATGAACTCTACAAAACTCAATAAAGAACCAGTCAATAAACTGTACAGAACTAAATAAAGAAACAGTCAAGAAACTGTACAAAACTCAATAAAGAACCAGTAAATAAACTGTACAAAACTAAATAAAGAAACAGTCAATAAACTGTACAAAACTCAATAAAGAACCAGTCAATAAACTGTACAGAACTAAATAAAGAAACAGTCAAGAAACTGTACAAAACTCAATAAAGAACCAGTTAATAAACTGTACAAAACTGAATAAAGAACCAGGCAATAAACTGTACAAAACTCAACAAAGAACCAGTCAATAAACTGTACAAAATACAATAAAGAACCAGTCAATAAACTGTACAAAACTCAATAAAGAACCAGTCAATAAACTGTACAAAACTCAATAAAGAACCAGTAAATAAACTGTACAAAACTCAGAAAAGAACCAGTCAATAAACATTACAAAACTCAATAAAGAAACAGTCAATAAATTGTAGAAAACTCAATTAAGAAACAGTCAATAAACTGTACAAAACTCAATAAAGAACCAGTCAATAAATTGTACACAATCTAAATAAAGAACCAGTCAATAACCTGTACAAAACTCAATAAAGAAACAGTCAATAAACTGTACAAAACTCAATAAAGAACCAGTCAATAAATTGTACACAAACTAAATAAAGGAACAGTCAATAAACTGTACAAAACTAAATAAAGAAACAGTCAATAAACTGTACAAAACAAAATAAAGAAATAGTCAATAAACTGTACAAAACTAAATAAAGAACCAGTCAATAAATCGTACACAAACTAAATAAAGAAACAGCGATTAAACTGTACAAAACTAAATAAAGAAACAATCAATAAACTGTACAAAACTAAATAAAAAACCAGTCAATAAATTGTACACAAATTCAATAAAGAACCAGTCAATAAACTGTACAAAACTCAATAAAGAACCAGTGAATAAACTGTACAAAACTGAATAAAGAACCAGTCAATAAACTGTACAAAACTCAATAAATAACCAGTCAATAAACATGACAAAACTGAATAAAGAACCAGTCAATCAACTGTAAAAAACTCAATAAAGAACCAGTCAATAAACATTACAAAACTGAATAAAGAAACAGTAAATAAACTGTACAAAACTCAATAAAGAAACAGTCAATAAACTGTACAAAACTCAATAAAAAAACAGTCAATAAACTGTACAAAACTAAATAAAGAACCAGTCAATAAACATTACAAAACTAAATAAGAAACAGTCAATAAACTGTACAAAACTAATTAAAGAACGAGTCAATAAATTGTACACAATCTCAATAAAGAACCAGTCAATTAACTGTACAAAACTGAATAAAGAACCAGTCAATAAACTGTACAAAACTCAATAAAGAACTAGTCAGTAAATTGTACACAAACTCAATACAGAACCAGTCAATAAACTGTACAAAACTGAATAAAGAACCAGTCAAAAAACTGTTCAAAACTCAATAAAGAAACAGTCAATAAATTGTACACAAACTCAATAAAGAACCAGTCAATAAACTGTACAAAACTGAAAAAAGAGCCAGTCAATAAACTGAACAAAACTCAATAAAGAACCAGTCAAAAAACTGTACAAAACTGAATAAAGAACCAGTCAATAAACTGTACAAAACTCAATAAAGAACCAGTCAATAAACATTACAAAACTGAATAAAGAAACAGTCAATAAACTGTACAAAACTCAATAAAGAACCAGTCAATAAACTGTACAAAACTAAATAAAGAAACAGTCAATAAACTGTACAAAAGTAAATAAAGAACCAGTCAATAAATTGTACACAAACTAAATAAAGAAACAGTCAATAAACTGTACAAAACTAAATAAAGAAACAGTCATTAAACTGTATAAAACTAACTAAAGAAACAGTCAATAAACTGTACAAAACTCAATAAAGAAACAGTCAATAAACTGTACAAAACTAAATAAAGAACCAGTCAATAAATTGTACACAAATTCAATAAAGAACCAGTCAATAAACTGTACAAAACTCAATAAAGAACCAGTCAATAAACTGTACAAAACTGAATAAAGAACCAGTCAATAAACTGTACAAAACTCAATAAAGAACCAGTCAATAAACATGACAAAACTGAATAAAGAACCAGTCAATCAACTGTAAAAAACTCAATAAAGAACCAGTCAATAAACATTACAAAACTGAATAAAGAAACAGTAAATAAACTGTACAAAACTCAATAAAGAACCAGTCAATAAACTGTACAAAACTCAATAAAAAAACAGTCAATAAACTGTACAAAACTAAATAAAGAACCAGTCAATAAACATTACAAAACTAAATAAAGAACCAGTCAATAAACTGTACAAAACTAAATAAAGAAACAGTCAATAAACTGTACAAAACTAAATAAAGAACCAGTGAATAAATTGTACACAAACCAACTAAAGAAACAGTCAATAAACTGTACAAAACTAATTAAAGAACGAGTCAATAAATTGTACACAATCTCAATAAAGAACCAGTCAATAAACTGGACAAAACTGAATAAAGAACCAGTCAATAAACTGTACAAAACTCAATAAAGAACTAGTCAGTAAATTGTACACAAACTCAATAAAGAACCAGTCAATAAACTGTACAAAACTGAATAAAGAACCAGTCAAAAAACTGTTCAAAACTCAATAAAGAACCAGTCAATAAATTGTACACAAACTCAATAAAGAACCAGTCAATAAACTGTACAAAACTGAAAAAAGAGCCAGTCAATAAACTGAACAAAACTCAATAAAGAACCAGTCAATAAACTGTACAAAACTGAATAAAGAACCAGTCAATAAACTGTACAAAACTCAATAAAGAACCAGTCAATAAACATTACAAAACTGAATAAAGAAACAGTCAATAAACTGTACAAAACTCAATAAAGAACCAGTCAATAAACTGTACAAAACTAAATAAAGAAACAGTCAATAAACTGTACAAAAGTAAATAAAGAACCAGTCAATAAATTGTACACAAACTAAATAAAGAAACAGTCAATAAACTGTACAAAACTAAATAAAGTTACAGTCATTAAACTGTATAAAACTAACTAAAGAAACAGTCAATAAACTGTACAAAACTCAATAAAGAAACAGTCAATAAACTGTACAAAACTCAATAAAGAAACAGTCAATAAACTCTACAAAACTGAATAAAGAACCAGTCAATAAACTGTACAAAACTGAATAAAGAACCAGTCAATAAACTGTACAAAACTCAATAAAGAAACAGTCAATAAACTGTGCAAAACTCAATAAAGAAACAGTCAATAAACTGTACAAATCTCAATAAAAACACAGTCAATAAACTGTACAAAACTCAATAAAGAAATAGTCAATAAACTGTACAAAACTAACAAAAGAAACAGTCAATAAACTGTACAAAACTAAATAAAGAACCAGTCAATAAACTGTACAAAACTCAATAAAGAACCAGTCAATAAACTGTACAAAACTAAGTAAAGAAACAGTCAAGAAACTGTACAAAACTCAATAAAGAACCAGTTAATAAACTGTACAAAACTGAATAAAGAACCAGGCAATAAACTGTACAAAACTGAACAAAGAACCAGTCAATAAACTGTACAAAACTCAATAAAGAACCAGTCAATAAACTGTACAAAACTCAATAAAGAACCAGTCAATAAACTGTACAAAACTCAATAAAGAACCAGTAAATAAACTGTACAAAACTCAGAAAAGAACCAGTCAATAAACATTACAAAACTCAATAAAGAAACAGTCAATAAACTGTAGAAAACTCAATTAAGAAACAGTCAATAAACTGTACAAAACTCAATAAAGAACCAGTCAATAAATTGTACACAATCTAAATAAAGAACCAGTCAATAAACTGTACAAAACTCAATAAAGAAACAGTCAATAAACTGTACAAAACTCAATAAAGAACCAGTGAATAAATTGTACACAAACTAAATAAAGGAACAGTCAATAAACTGTACAAAACTAAATAAAGAAACAGTCAATAAACTGTACAAAACTAAATAAAGAAATAGTCAATAAACTGTACAAAACTAAATAAAGAACCAGTCAATAAATTGTACACAAACTAAATAAAGAAACAGCCAATAAACTGTACAAAACTAAATAAAGAAACAATCAATAAACTGTACAAAACTAAATAAAGAACCAGTCAATAAATTGTACACAAATTCAATAAAGAACCAGTCAATAAACTGTACAAAACTCAATAAAGAACCAGTCAATAAACTGTACAAAACTGAATAAAGAACCAGTCAATAAACTGTACAAAACTCAATAAATAACCAGTCAATAAACATGACAAAACTGAATAAAGAACCAGTCAATCAACTGTAAAAAACTCAATAAAGTAACAGTCAATAAACTGTACAAAACTCAATAAAAAACAGTCAATAAACTGTACAAAACTAAATAAAGAACCAGTCAATAAACATTACAAAACTCAATAAAGAAACAGTCAATAAACTGTACAAAACTAAATAAAGAAACAGTCAATAAACTGTACAAAACTAAATAAAGAACCAGTCAATAAATTGTACACAAACTAACTAAAGAAACAGTCAATAAACTGTACAAAACTAATTAAAGAAGCAGTCAATAAACTGTACAAAACTAAATAAAGAACGAGTTAATAAATTGTACACAATCTCAATAAAGAACCAGTCAATAAACTGTACAAAACTGAAAGAAGAGCCAGTCAATAAACTGAACAAAACTCAATAAAGAACCAGTCAATAAACTGTACAAAACTGAATAAAGAACCAGTCAATAAACTGTACAAAACTCAATAAAGAACCAGTCAATAAACATTACAAAACTGAATAAAGAAACAGTCAATAAACTGTACAAAACTCAATAAAGAACCAGTCAATAAACTGTACAAAACTAAATAAAGAAACAGTCAATAAACTGTACAAAAGTAAATAAAGAACCAGTCAATAAATTGTACACAAACTAAATAAAGAAACAGTCAATAAACTGTACAAAACTAAATAAAGAAACAGTCAATAAACTGTACAAAACTAAATAAAGAAACAGTCATTAAACTGTATAAAACTAACTAAAGAAACAGTCAATAAACTGTACAAAACTCAATAAAGAAACAGTCAATAAACTGTACAAAATTAAATAAAGAACCAGTCAATAAACTGTACAAAACTGAATAAAGAACCAGTCAATAAACTGTACAAAACTCAATAAAGAAACAGTCAATAAATTGTGCAAAACTCAATAAAGAAACAGTCAATAAACTGTACAAATCTCAATAAAAAAACAGTCAATAAACTGTACAAAACTCAATAAAGAAACAGTCAATAAACTGTACAAAACTAACAAAAGAAACAGTCAACAAACTGTAGAAAACTAAATAAAGAACCAGTCAATAAACTGTACAAAACTCAATAAAGAACCAGTCAATAAACTGTACAAAACTAAATAAAGAAACAGTCAAGAAACTGTACAAAACTCAATAAAGAACTAGTTAATAAACTGTACAAAACTGAATAAAGAACCAGGCAATAAACTGTACAAAACTGAACAAAGAACCAGTCAATAAACTGTACAAAACTCAATAAAGAACCAGTCAATAAACTGTACAAAACTCAATAAAGAACCAGTCAATAAACTGTACAAAACTCAATAAAGAACCAGTAAATAAACTGTGCAAAACTCAGAAAAGAACCAGTCAATAAACATTACAAAACTCAATAAAGAAACAGTCAATAAACTGTAGAAAACTCAATTAAGAAACAGTCAATAAACTGTACAAAACTCAATAAAGAACCAGTGAATAAATTGTACACAATCTAAATAAAGAACCAGTCAATAAACTGTACAAAACTCAATAAAGAAACAGTCAATAAACTGTACAAAACTCAATAAAGAACCAGTCAATAAATTGTACACAAACTAAATAAAGGAACAGTCAATAAACTGTACAAAACTAAATAAAGAAACAGTCAATAAACTGTACAAAACTAAATAAAGAAATAGTCAATAAACTGTACAAAACTAAATAAAGAACCAGTCAATAAATTGTACACAAACTAAATAAAGAAACAGCCAATAAACTGTACAAAACTAAATAAAGAAACAATCAATAAACTGTACAAAACTAAATAAAGAACCAGTAAATAAATTGTACACAAATTCAATAAAGAACCAGTCAATAAACTGTACAAAACTCAATAAAGAACCAGTCAATAAACTGTACAAAACTGAATAAAGAACCAGTCAATAAACTGTACAAAACTCAATAAATAACCAGTCAATAAACATGACAAAACTGAATAAAGAACCAGTCAATCAACTGTAAAAAACTCAATAAAGAACCAGTCAATAAACATTACAAAACTGAATAAAGAACCAGTCAATAAATTGTACAAAACTAAATAAAGAAACAGCCAATAAACTGTGCAAAACTCAATAAAGAAACAGTCAATAAACTGTACAAATCTCAATAAAAAAACAGTCAATAAACTGTACAAAACTCAATAAAGAAACAGTCAATAAACTGTACAAAACTAACAAAAGAAACAGTCAATAAACTGTACAAAACTAAATAAAGAACCAGTCAATAAACTGTACAAAACTCAATAAAGAACCAGTCAATAAACTGTACAAAACTAAATAAAGAAACAGTCAAGAAACTGTACAAAACTCAATAAAGAACTAGTTAATAAACTGTACAAAACTGAATAAAGAACCAGGCAATAAACTGTACAAAACTGAACAAAGAACCAGTCAATAAACTGTACAAAACTCAATAAAGAACCAGTCAATAAACTGTACAAAACTCAATAAAGAACCAGTCAATAAACTGTACAAAACTCAGTAAAGAACCAGTAAATAAACTGTACAAAACTCAGAAAAGAACCAGTCAATAAACATTACAAAACTAAATAAAGAAACGGTCAATAAACTGTAGAAAACTCAATTAAGAAACAGTCAATAAACTGTACAAAACTCAATAAAGAACCAGTCAATAAATTGTGCACAATCTAAATAAAGAACCAGTCAATAAACTGTACAAAACTCAATAAAGAAACAGTCAATAAACTGTACAAAACTCAATAAAGAAACAGTCAATAAACTGTACAAAACTAAATAAAGAAATAGTCAATAAACTGTACAAAACTAAATAAAGAACCAGTCGATAAATTGTACACAAACTAAATAAAGAAACAGCCAATAAACTGTACAAAACTAAATAAAGAAACAATCAATAAACTGTACAAAAGTAAATAAAGAACCAGTCAATAAATTTTACACAAATTCAATAAAGAACCAGTCAATAAACTGTACAAAACTCAATAAAGAACCAGTCAATAAACTGTACAAAACTGAATAAAGAACCAGTCAATAAAATGTACAAAACTCAATAAATAACCAGTCAATAAACATGACAAAACTGAATAAAGAACCAGTCAATCAACTGTAAAAAACTCAATAAAGAACCAGTCAATAAACATTACAAAACTGAATAAAGAACCAATCAATAAATTGTACACAAACTAAATAAAGAAACAGCCAATAAACTGTACAAAACTAAATAAAGAAACAATCAATAAACTGTACAAAACTAAATAAAGAACCAGTCAATAAATTGTACACAAATTCAATAAAGAACCAGTCAATAAACTGTACAAAACTCAATAAAGAACCAGTCAATAAACATTACAAAACTGAATAAAGAAACAGTAAATAAACTGTACAAAACTCAATAAAGAAACAGTCAATAAACTGTACAAAACTCAATAAAAAAACAGTCAATAAACTGTACAAAACTAAATAAAGAACCAGTCAATAAACATTACAAAACTAAATAAAGAAACAGTCAATAAACTGTAAAAAACTAAATAAAGAAACAGTCAATAAACTGTACAAAACTAAATAAAGAACCAGTCAATAAATTGTACACAAACCAACTAAGGAAACAGTCAATAAACTGTACAAAACTAATTAAAGAAGCAGTCAATAAACTGTACAAAACCAAATAAAGAACGAGTTAATAAATTGTACACAATCTCAATAAAGAACCAGTCAATAAACAGTACAAAACTGAATAAAGAACCCGTCAATAAACTGTACAAAACTCAATAAAGAACTAGTCAGTAAATTGTACACAAACTCAATAAAGAACCAGTCAATAACCTGTACAAAACTTAATAAAGAACCAGTCAATAAATTGTACAAAACTCAATAAAGAACCAGTCAATAAATTGTACACAAACTCAATAAAGAACCAGTCAATAAACTGTACAAAACTGAAAAAAGAGCCAGTCAATAAACTGAACAAAACGCAATAAAGAACCAGTCAATAAACTGTACAAAACTGAATAAAGAACCAGTCAATAAACTGTACAAAACTCAATAAAGAACCAGTCAGTAAACATTACAAAACTGAATAAAGAAACAGTCAATAAACTGTACAAAACTCAATAAAGAACCAGTCAATAAACTGTACAAAACTAAATAAAGAAACAGTCAATAAACTGTACAAAAGTAAATAAAAAACCAGTCAATAAATTGTACACAAACTAACTAAAGAAACAGTCAATAAACTGTACAAAACTCAATAAAGAAACAGTCAATAAACTGTACAAAACTCAATAAAGAAACAGTCAATAAACTGTACAAAACTGAATAAAGAACCAGTCAATAAACTGTACAAAACTGAATAAAGAACCAGTCAATATACTGTACAAAACTCAATAAAGAAACAGTCAATAAACTGTGCAAAACATAATAAAGAAACAGTCAATAAACTGTACAAATCTCAATAAAAAAACAGTCAATAAACTGTACAAAACTCAATAAAGAAACAGTCAATAAACTGTACAAAACTAACAAAAGAAACAGTCAATAAACTGTACAAAACTAAATAAAGAACCAGTCAACAAACTGTACAAAACTAAATAAAGAACCAGTCAATAAAGTGTACAAACCTGAATAAAGGACCAGTCAATAAACTGTACAAACCTGAATAAAGAACCCGTCAATAAACATAACAAAACTGAATAAAGAACCAGTCAATAAACTCTACAAAACTGAATAAAGAACCAGTCAATAAACTGTAGAAAACTCAATAAAGAACCAGTCAATAAACTGTACAAAACTAAATAAAGAACCAGTCAATAAACTGTACAAAACTCAATAAAGAACCAGTCAATAAACTGTACAAAACTGAATAAAGAACCAGTCAATCAACTGTAAAAAAGTCAATAAAGTAACAGTGAATAAACTGTACAAAACTCAATAAAAAACAGTCAATAAACTGTACAAAACTAAATAAAGAACCAGTCAATAAATTGTACACAAACCAACTAAAGAAACAGTCAATAAACTGTACAAAACTAATTAAAGAAGCAGTCAATAAACTGTACAAAACTAAATAAAGAACGAGTTAATAAATTGTACACAATCTCAATAAAGAACCAGTCAATAAACTGTACAAAACTGAAAGAAGAGCCAGTCAATAAACTGAACAAAACTCAATAAAGAACCAGTCAATAAACTGTACAAAACTGAATAAAGAACCAGTCAATAAACTGTACAAAACTCAATAAAGAACCAGTCAATAAACATTACAAAACTGAATAAAGAAACAGTCAATAAACTGTACAAAACTCAATAAAGAACCAGTCAATAAACTGTACAAAACTAAATAAAGAAACAGTCAATAAACTGTACAAAAGTAAATAAAGAACCAGTCAATAAATTGTACACAAACTAAATAAAGAAACAGTCAATAAACTGTACAAAACTAAATAAAGAAACAGTCAATAAACTGTACAAAACTAAATAAAGAAACAGTCATTAAACTGTATAAAACTAACTAAAGAAACAGTCAATAAACTGTACAAAACTCAATAAAGAAACAGTCAATAAACTGTACAAAATTAAATAAAGAACCAGTCAATAAACTGTAGAAAACTGAATAAAGAACCAGTCAATAAACTGTACAAAACTCAATAAAGAAACAGTCAATAAACTGTGCAAAACTCAATAAAGAAACAGTCAATAAACTGTACAAATCTCAATAAAAAAACAGTCAATAAACTGTACAAAACTCAATAAAGAAACAGTCAATAAACTGTACAAAACTAACAAAAGAAACAGTCAACAAACTGTACAAAACTAAATAAAGAACCAGTCAATAAACTGTACAAAACTCAATAAAGAACCAGTCAATAAACTGTACAAAACTAAATAAAGAAACAGTCAAGAAACTGTACAAAACTCAATAAAGAACTAGTTAATAAACTGTACAAAACTGAATAAAGAACCAGGCAATAAACTGTACAAAACTGAACAAAGAACCAGTCAATAAACTGTACAAAACTCAATAAAGGACCAGTCAATAAACTTTACAAAACTCAATAAAGAACCAGTCAATAAACTGTACAAAACTCAATAAAGAACCAGTAAATAAACTGTGCAAAACTCAGAAAAGAACCAGTCAATAAACATTACAAAACTCAATAAAGAAACAGTCAATAAACTGTAGAAAACTCAATTAAGAAACAGCCAATAAACTGTACAAAACTCAATAAAGAACCAGTCAATAAATTGTACACAATCTAAATAAAGAACCAGTCAATAAACTGTACAAAACTCAATAAAGAAACAGTCAATAAACTGTACAAAACTCAATAAAGAACCAGTCAATAAATTGTACACAAACTAAATAAAGGAACAGTCAATAAACTGTACAAAACTAAATAAAGAAACAGTCAATAAACTGTACAAAACTAAATAAAGAAATAGTCAATAAACTGTACAAAACTAAATAAAGAACCAGTCAATAAACATTACAAAACTGAATAAAGAACCAGTCAATCAACTGTAAAAAACTCAATAAAGTAACAGTCAATAAACTGTACAAAACTGAGAAAAGAACCAGTCAATAAACATTACAAAACTCAATAAAGAAACAGTCAATAAACTGTAGAAAACTCAATTAAGAAACAGTCAATAAACTGTACAAAACTCAATAAAGAACCAGTCAATAAATTGTACACAATCTAAATAAAGAACCAGTCAATAAACTGTACAAAACTCAATAAAGAAACAGTCAATAAACTGTACAAAACTCAATAAAGAACCAGTGAATAAATTGTACACAAACTAAATAAAGGAACAGTCAATAAACTGTACAAAACTAAATAAAGAAACAGTCAATAAACTGTACAAAACTAAATAAAGAAATGGTCAATAAACTGTACAAAACTAAATAAAGAACCAGTCAATAAATTGTACACAAACTAAATAAAGAAACAGCCAATAAACTGTACAAAACTAAATAAAGAAACAATCAATAAACTGTACAAAACTAAATAAAGAACCAGTCAATAAATTGTACACAAATTCAATAAAGAACCAGTCAATAAACTGTACAAAACTCAATAAAGAACCAGTCAATAAACTGTACAAAACTGAATAAAGAACCAGTCAATAAACTGTACAAAACTCAATAAATAACCAGTCAATAAACATGACAAAACTGAATAAAGAACCAGTCAATCAACTGTAAAAAACTCAATAAAGTAACAGTCAATAAACTGTACAAAACTCAATAAAAAACAGTCAATAAACTGTACAAAACTAAATAAAGAACCAGTCAATAAACATTACAAAACTAAATAAAGAAACAGTCAATAAACTGTACAAAACTAAATAAAGAAACAGTCAATAAACTGTACAAAACTAAATAAAGAACCAGTCAATAAATTGTACACAAACCAACTAAAGAAACAGTCAATAAACTGTACAAAACTAATTAAAGAAGCAGTCAATAAACTGTACAAAACTAAATAAAGAACGAGTTAATAAATTGTACACAATCTCAATAAAGAACCAGTCAATAAACTGTACAAAACTGAAAGAAGAGCCAGTCAATAAACTGAACAAAACTCAATAAAGAACCAGTCAATAAACTGTACAAAACTGAATAAAGAACCAGTCAATAAACTGTACAAAACTCAATAAAGAACCAGTCAATAAACATTACAAAACTGAATAAAGAAACAGTCAATAAACTGTACAAAACTCAATAAAGAACCAGTCAATAAACTGTACAAAACTAAATAAAGAAACAGTCAATAAACTGTACAAAAGTAAATAAAGAACCAGTCAATAAATTGTACACAAACTAAATAAAGAAACAGTCAATAAACTGTACAAAACTAAATAAAGAAACAGTCAATAAACTGTACAAAACTAAATAAAGAAACAGTCATTAAACTGTATAAAACTAACTAAAGAAACAGTCAATAAACTGTACAAAACTCAATAAAGAAACAGTCAATAAACTGTACAAAATTAAATAAAGAACCAGTCAATAAACTGTACAAAACTGAATAAAGAACCAGTCAATAAACTGTACAAAACTCAATAAAGAAACAGTCAATAAATTGTGCAAAACTCAATAAAGAAACAGTCAATAAACTGTACAAATCTCAATAAAAAAACAGTCAATAAACTGTACAAAACTCAATAAAGAAACAGTCAATAAACTGTACAAAACTAACAAAAGAAACAGTCAACAAACTGTACAAAACTAAATAAAGAACCAGTCAATAAACTGTACAAAACTCAATAAAGAACCAGTCAATAAACTGTACAAAACTAAATAAAGAAACAGTCAAGAAACTGTACAAAACTCAATAAAGAACTAGTTAATAGACTGTACAAAACTGAATAAAGAACCAGGCAATAAACTGTACAAAACTGAACAAAGAACCAGTCAATAAACTGTACAAAACTCAATAAAGAACCAGTCAATAAACTGTACAAAACTCAATAAAGAACCAGTCAATAAACTGTACAAAACTCAATAAAGAACCAGTAAATAAACTGTGCAAAACTCAGAAAAGAACCAGTCAATAAACATTACAAAACTCAATAAAGAAACAGTCAATAAACTGTAGAAAACTCAATTAAGAAACAGTCAATAAACTGTACAAAACTCAATAAAGAACCAGTCAATAAATTGTACACAATCTAAATAAAGAACCAGTCAATAAACTGTACAAAACTCAATAAAGAAACAGTCAATAAACTGTACAAAACTCAATAAAGAACCAGTCAATAAATTGTACACAAACTAAATAAAGGAACAGTCAATAAACTGTACAAAACTAAATAAAGAAACAGTCAATAAACTGTACAAAACTAAATAAAGAAATAGTCAATAAACTGTACAAAACTAAATAAAGAACCAGTCAATAAATTGTACACAAACTAAATAAAGAAACAGCCAATAAACTGTACAAAACTAAATAAAGAAACAATCAATAAACTCTACAAAACTAAATAAAGAACCAGTAAATAAATTGTACACAAATTCAATAAAGAACCAGTCAATAAACTGTACAAAACTCAATAAAGAACCAGTCAATAAACTGTACAAAACTGAATAAAGAACCAGTCAATAAACTGTACAAAACTCAATAAATAACCAGTCAATAAACATGACAAAACTGAATAAAGAACCAGTCAATCAACTGTAAAAAACTCAATAAAGAACCAGTCAATATACATTACAAAACTGAATAAAGAACCAGTCAATAAATTGTACAGAAACTAAATAAAGAAACAGCCAATAAACTGTACAAAACTAAATAAAGAACCAGTCAATAAATTGTACACAAATTCAATAAAGAACCAGTCAATAAACTGTACAAAACTCAATAAAGAACCAGTCAATAAACATTACAAAACTGAATAAAGAAACAGTAAATAAACTGTACAAAACTCAATAAAGAAACAGTCAATAAACTGTACAAAACTCAATAAAAAAACAGTCAATAGACTGTACAAAACTAAATGAAGAACCAGTGAATAAACATTACAAAACTAAATAAAGAAACAGTCAATAAACTATGCAAAACTCAATAAAGAAACAGTCAATAAACTGTACAAATCTCAATAAAAAAACAGTCAATAAACTGTACAAAACTCAATAAAGAAACAGTCAATAAACTGTACAAAACTAACAAAAGAAACAGTCAACAAACTGTACAAAACTAAATAAAGAACCAGTCAATAAACTGTACAAAACTCAATAAAGAACCAGTCAATAAACTGTACAAAACTAAATAAAGAAACCGTCAAGAAACTGTACAAAACTCAATAAAGAACTAGTTAATAAACTGTACAAAACTGAATAAAGAACCAGGCAATAAACTGTACAAAACTGAACAAAGAACCAGTCAATAAACTGTACAAAACTCAATAAAGAACCAGTCAATAAACTGTACAAAACTCAATAAAGAACCAGTCAATAAACTGTAGAAAACTCAGTAAAGAACCAGTAAATAAACTGTACAAAACTCAGAAAAGAACCAGTCAATAAACATTACAAAACTAAATAAAGAAACGGTCAATAAACTGTAGAAAACTCAATTAAGAAACAGTCAATAAACTGTACAAAACTCAATAAAGAACCAGTCAATAAATTGTACACAATCTAAATAAAGAACCAGTCAATAAACTGTACAAAACTAAATAAAGAACCAGTCAATAAACTGTACAAAACTCAATAAAGAACCAGTCAATAAACTGTACAAAACTAAATAAAGAAATAGTCAATAAACTGTACAAAACTAAATAAAGAACCAGTCGATAAATTGTACACAAACTAAATAAAGAAACAGCCAATAAACTGTACAAAACTAAATAAAGAAACAATCAATAAACTGTACAAAAGTAAATAAAGAATCAGTCAATAAATTTTACACAAATTCAATAAAGAACCAGTCAATAAACTGTACAAAACTCAATAAAGAACCAGTCAATAAACTGTACAAAACTGAATAAAGAACCAGTCAATAAACTGTACAAAACTCAATAAATAACCAGTCAATAAACATGACAAAACTGAATAAAGAACCAGTCAATCAACTGTAAAAAACTCAATAAAGAACCAGTCAATAAACATTACAAAACTGAATAAAGAACCAGTCAATAAATTGTACACAAACTAAATAAAGAAACAGCCAATAAACTGTACAAAACTAAATAAAGAAACAATCAATAAACTGTACAAAACTAAATAAAGAACCAGTCAATAAATTGTACACAAATTCAATAAAGAACCAGTCAATAAACTGTACAAAACTCAATAAAGAACCAGTCAATAAACTGTACAAAACTGAATAAAGAACCAGTCAATAAACTGTACAAAACTCAATAAATAACCAGTCAATATACATCACAAAACTGAATAAAGAACCAGTCAATCAACTGTAAAAAACTCAATAAAGAACCAGTCAATAAACATTACAAAACTGAATAAAGAAACAGTAAATAAACTGTACAAAACTCAATAAATAAACAGTCAATAAACTGTACAAATCTCAATAAAAAAACAGTCAATAAACTGTACAAAACTCAATAAAGAAACAGTCAATAAACTGTACAAAACTAACAAAAGAAACAGTCAACAAACTGTACAAAACTAAATAAAGAACCAGTCAATAAACTGTACAAAACTCAATAAAGAACCAGTCAATAAACTGTACAAAACTAAATAAAGAAACAGTCAAGAAACTGTACAAAACTCAATAAAGAACTAGTTAACAAACTGTACAAAACTGAATAAAGAACCAGGCAATAAACTGTACAAAACTGAACAAAGAACCAGTCAATAAACTGTACAAAACTCAATAAAGGACCAGTCAATAAACTTTACAAAACTCAATAAAGAACCAGTCAATAAACTGTACAAAACTCAATAAAGAACCAGTAAATAAACTGTGCAAAACTCAGAAAAGAACCAGTCAATAAACATTACAAAACTCAATAAAGAAACAGTCAATAAACTGTAGAAAACTCAATTAAGAAACAGCCAATAAACTGTACAAAACTCAATAAAGAACCAGTCAATAAATTGTACACAATCTAAATAAAGAACCAGTCAATAAACTGTACAAAACTCAATAAAGAAACAGTCAATAAACTGTACAAAACTCAATAAAGAACCAGTCAATAAATTGTACACAAACTAAATAAAGGAACAGTCAATAAACTGTACAAAACTAAATAAAGAAACAGTCAATAAACTGTACAAAACTAAATAAAGAAATAGTCAATAAACTGTACAAAACTAAATAAAGAACCAGTCAATAAACATTACAAAACTGAATAAAGAACCAGTCAATCAACTGTAAAAAACTCAATAAAGTAACAGTCAATAAACTGTACAAAACTGAGAAAAGAACCAGTCAATAAACATTACAAAACTCAATAAAGAAACAGTCAATAAACTGTAGAAAACTCAATTAAGAAACAGTCAATAAACTGTACAAAACTCAATAAAGAACCAGTCAATAAATTGTACACAATCTAAATAAAGAACCAGTCAATAAACTGTACAAAACTCAATAAAGAAACAGTCAATAAACTGTACAAAACTCAATAAAGAACCAGTGAATAAATTGTACACAAACTAAATAAAGGAACAGTCAATAAACTGTACAAAACTAAATAAAGAAACAGTCAATAAACTGTACAAAACTAAATAAAGAAATGGTCAATAAACTGTACAAAACTAAATAAAGAACCAGTCAATAAATTGTACACAAACTAAATAAAGAAACAGCCAATAAACTGTACAAAACTAAATAAAGAAACAATCAATAAACTGTACAAAACTAAATAAAGAACCAGTCAATAAATTGTACACAAATTCAATAAAGAACCAGTCAATAAACTGTACAAAACTCAATAAAGAACCAGTCAATAAACTGTACAAAACTGAATAAAGAACCAGTCAATAAACTGTACAAAACTCAAAAAATAACCAGTCAATAAACATGACAAAACTGAATAAAGAACCAGTCAATCAACTGTAAAAAACTCAATAAAGTAACAGTCAATAAACTGTACAAAACTCAATAAAAAACAGTCAATAAACTGTACAAAACTAAATAAAGAACCAGTCAATAAACATTACAAAACTAAATAAAGAAACAGTCAATAAACTGTACAAAACTAAATAAAGAAACAGTCAATAAACTGTACAAAACTAAATAAAGAACCAGTCAATAAATTGTACACAAACCAACTAAAGAAACAGTCAATAAACTGTACAAAACTAATTAAAGAAGCAGTCAATAAACTGTACAAAACTAAATAAAGAACGAGTTAATAAATTGTACACAATCTCAATAAAGAACCAGTCAATAAACTGTACAAAACTGAAAGAAGAGCCAGTCAATAAACTGAACAAAACTCAATAAAGAACCAGTCAATAAACTGTACAAAACTGAATAAAGAACCAGTCAATAAACTGTACAAAACTCAATAAAGAACCAGTCAATAAACATTACAAAACTGAATAAAGAAACAGTCAATAAACTGTACAAAACTCAATAAAGAACCAGTCAATAAACTGTACAAAACTAAATAAAGAAACAGTCAATAAACTGTACAAAAGTAAATAAAGAACCAGTCAATAAATTGTACACAAACTAAATAAAGAAACAGTCAATAAACTGTACAAAACTAAATAAAGAAACAGTCAATAAACTGTACAAAACTAAATAAAGAAACAGTCATTAAACTGTATAAAACTAACTAAAGAAACAGTCAATAAACTGTACAAAACTCAATAAAGAAACAGTCAATAAACTGTACAAAATTAAATAAAGAACCAGTCAATAAACTGTACAAAACTGAATAAAGAACCAGTCAATAAACTGTACAAAACTCAATAAAGAAACAGTCAATAAATTGTGCAAAACTCAATAAAGAAACAGTCAATAAACTGTACAAATCTCAATAAAAAAACAGTCAATAAACTGTACAAAACTCAATAAAGAAACAGTCAATAAACTGTACAAAACTAACAAAAGAAACAGTCAACAAACTGTACAAAACTAAATAAAGAACCAGTCAATAAACTGTACAAAACTCAATAAAGAACCAGTCAATAAACTGTACAAAACTAAATAAAGAAACAGTCAAGAAACTGTACAAAACTCAATAAAGAACTAGTTAATAAACTGTACAAAACTGAATAAAGAACCAGGCAATAAACTGTACAAAACTGAACAAAGAACCAGTCAATAAACTGTACAAAACTCAATAAAGAACCAGTCAATAAACTGTACAAAACTCAATAAAGAACCAGTCAATAAACTGTACAAAACTCAATAAAGAACCAGTAAATAAACTGTGCAAAACTCAGAAAAGAACCAGTCAATAAACATTACAAAACTCAATAAAGAAACAGTCAATAAACTGTAGAAAACTCAATTAAGAAACAGTCAATAAACTGTACAAAACTCAATAAAGAACCAGTCAATAAATTGTACACAATCTAAATAAAGAACCAGTCAATAAACTGTACAAAACTCAATAAAGAAACAGTCAATAAACTGTACAAAACTCAATAAAGAACCAGTCAATAAATTGTACACAAACTAAATAAAGGAACAGTCAATAAACTGTACAAAACTAAATAAAGAAACAGTCAATAAACTGTACAAAACTAAATAAAGAAATAGTCAATAAACTGTACAAAACTAAATAAAGAACCAGTCAATAAATTGTACACAAACTAAATAAAGAAACAGCCAATAAACTGTACAAAACTAAATAAAGAAACAATCAATAAACTCTACAAAACTAAATAAAGAACCAGTAAATAAATTGTACACAAATTCAATAAAGAACCAGTCAATAAACTGTACAAAACTCAATAAAGAACCAGTCAATAAACTGTACAAAACTGAATAAAGAACCAGTCAATAAACTGTACAAAACTCAATAAATAACCAGTCAATAAACATGACAAAACTGAATAAAGAACCAGTCAATCAACTGTAAAAAACTCAATAAAGAACCAGTCAATATACATTACAAAACTGAATAAAGAACCAGTCAATAAATTGTACAGAAACTAAATAAAGAAACAGCCAATAAACTGTACAAAACTAAATAAAGAACCAGTCAATAAATTGTACACAAATTCAATAAAGAACCAGTCAATAAACTGTACAAAACTCAATAAAGAACCAGTCAATAAACATTACAAAACTGAATAAAGAAACAGTAAATAAACTGTACAAAACTCAATAAAGAAACAGTCAATAAACTGTACAAAACTCAATAAAAAAACAGTCAATAGACTGTACAAAACTAAATGAAGAACCAGTCAATAAACATTACAAAACTAAATAAAGAAACAGTCAATAAACTGTGCAAAACTCAATAAAGAAACAGTCAATAAACTGTACAAATCTCAATAAAAAAACAGTCAATAAACTGTACAAAACTCAATAAAGAAACAGTCAATAAACTGTACAAAACTAACAAAAGAAACAGTCAACAAACTGTACAAAACTAAATAAAGAACCAGTCAATAAACTGTACAAAACTCAATAAAGAACCAGTCAATAAACTGTACAAAACTAAATAAAGAAACAGTCAAGAAACTGTACAAAACTCAATAAAGAACTAGTTAATAAACTGTACAAAACTGGATAAAGAACCAGGCAATAAACTGTACAAAACTGAACAAAGAACCAGTCAATAAACTGTACAAAACTCAATAAAGAACCAGTCAATAAACTGTACAAAACTCAATAAAGAACCAGTCAATAAACTGTAGAAAACTCAGTAAAGAACCAGTAAATAAACTGTACAAAACTCAGAAAAGAACCTGTCAATAAACATTACAAAACTAAATAAAGAAACGGTCAATAAACTGTAGAAAACTCAATTAAGAAACAGTCAATAAACTGTACAAAACTCAATAAAGAACCAGTCAATAAATTGTACACAATCTAAATAAAGAACCAGTCAATAAACTGTACAAAACTCAATAAAGAAACAGTCAATAAACTGTACAAAACTGAATAAAGAACCAGTCAATCAACTGTACAAAATTGAATAAAGAAATAGTCAATAAACTGTACAAAACTAAATAAAGAACCAGTCGATAAATTGTACACAAACTAAATAAAGAAACAGCCAATAATCTGTACAAAACTAAATAAAGAAACAATCAATAAACTGTACAAAAGTAAATAAAGAATCAGTCAATAAATTTTACACAAATTCAATAAAGAACCAGTCAATAAACTGTACAAAACTCAATAAAGAACCAGTCAATAAACTGTACAAAACTGAATAAAGAACCAGTCAATAAACTGTACAAAACTCAATAAATAACCAGTCAATAAACATGACAAAACTGAATAAAGAACCAGTCAATCAACTGTAAAAAACTCAATAAAGAACCAGTCAATAAACATTACAAAACTGAATAAAGAACCAGTCAATAAATTGTACACAAACTAAATAAAGAAACAGCCAATAAACTGTACAAAACTAAATAAAGAAACAATCAATAAACTGTACAAAACTAAATAAAGAACCAGTCAATAAATTGTACACAAATTCAATAAAGAACCAGTCAATAAACTGTACAAAACTCAATAAAGAACCAGTCAATAAACATTACAAAACTGAATAAAGAAACAGTAAATAAACTGTACAAAACTCAATAAAGAAACAGTCAATAAACTGTACACAACTCAATAAAAAAACAGTCAATAAACTGTACAAAACTAAATAAAGAACCAGTCAATAAACATTACAAAACTAAATAAAGAAACAGTCAATAAACTGTACAAAACTAAATAAAGAAACAGTCAATAAACTGTACAAAACTAAATAAAGAACCAGTCAATAAATTGTACACAAACCAACTAAGGAAACAGTCAATAAACTGTACAAAACTAATTAAAGAAGCAGTCAATAAACTGTACAAAACCAAATAAAGAACGAGTTAATAAATTGTACACAATCTCAATAAAGAACCAGTCAATAAACAGTACAAAACTGAATGAAGAACCCGTCAATAAACTGTACAAAACTCAATAAAGAACTAGTCAGTAAATTGTACACAAACTCAATAAAGAACCAGTCAATAACCTGTACAAAACTTAATAAAGAACCAGTCAATAAACTGTTCAAAACTCAATAAAGAACCAGTCAATAAATTGTACACAAACTCAATAAAGAACCAGTCAATAAACTGTACAAAACTGAAAAAAGAGCCAGTCAATAAACTGAACAAAACGCAATAAAGAACCAGTCAATAAACTGTACAAAACTAAATAAAGAAACAGTCAATAAACTGTACAAAACTCAATAAAGAACCAGTCAGTAAACATTACAAAACTGAATAAAGAAACAGTCAATAAACTGTACAAAACTCAATAAAGAACCAGTCAATAAACTGTACAAAACTAAATAAAGAAACAGTCAATAAACTGTACAAAAGTAAATAAAAAACCAGTCAATAAATTGTACACAAACTAAATAAAGAAACAGTCAATAAACTGTACAAAACTAAATAAAGAAACAGTCATTAAACTGTATAAAACTAACTAAAGAAACAGTCAATAAACTGTACAAAACTCAATAAAGAAACAGTCAATAAACTGTACAAAACTCAATAAATAAACAGTCAATAAACTGTACAAAACTGAATAAAGAACCAGTCAATAAACTGTACAAAACTGAATAAAGAACCAGTCAATATACTGTACAAAACTCAATAAAGAAACAGTCAATAAACTGTGCAAAACATAATAAAGAAACAGTCAATAAACTGTACAAATCTCAATAAAAAAACAGTCAATAAACTGTACAAAACTCAATAAAGAAACAGTCAATAAACTGTACAAAACTAACAAAAGAAACAGTCAATAAACTGTACGAAACTAAATAAAGAACCAGTCAACAAACTGTACAAAACTAAATAAAGAACCAGTCAATAAAGTGTACAAACCTGAATAAAGAACCAGTCAATAAACTGTACAAACCTGAATAAAGAACCCGTCAATAAACATAACAAAACTGAATAAAGAACCAGTCAATAAACTCTACAAAACTGAATAAAGAACCAGTCAATAAACTGTAGAAAACTCAATAAAGAACCAGTCAATAAACTGTACAAAACTAAATAAAGAACCAGTCAATAAACTGTACAAAACTCAATAAAGAACCAGTCAATAAACTGTACAAAACTAAATAATGAAACAGTCAATAAACTGTACAAAACTAAATAAAGAAACAGTCAATAAACGGTACAAAACTCAATAAAGAAACAGTCAATAAACTGTGCAAAACATAATAAAGAAACAGTCAATAAACTGTACAAATCTCAATAAAAAAACAGTCAATAAACTGTACAAAACTCAATAAAGAAACAGTCAGTAAACTGTACAAAACTAACAAAAGAAACAGTCAGTAAACTGTACAAAACTAAATAAAGAACCAGTCAATAAACTGTACAAAACTAAATAAAGAACCAGTCAATAAAGTGTACAAACCTGAATAAAGAACCAGTCAATAAACTGTACAAACCTGAATAAAGAACCCGTCAATAAACATAACAAAACTGAATAAAGAACCAGTCAATAAACTCTACAAAACTGAATAAAGAACCAGTCAATAAACTGTAGAAAACTCAATAAAGAACCAGTCAATAAACTGTACAAAACTAAATAAAGAACCAGTCAATAAACTGTACAAAACTCAATAAAGAACCAGTCAATAAACTGTACAAAACTAAATAATGAAACAGTCAATAAACTGTACAAAACTAAATAAAGAAACAGTCAATAAACGGTACAAAACTCAATAAAGAAACAGTCAATAAACTGTACAAACCTCAATAAAGAAGCAGTCAATAAACTGTACCAAACTGAATAAAGAAGCAGTCAATTAACTGTACAAAATTGAATAAAGAAACAGTCAATAAACTGTACAAAACTCAAAAAAGAACCAGTCAATAAACTGTACAAAACTCAATAAAGAACCAGTCAATTAACTGTACAAAACTCAATAAAGAACCAGTCAATAACTGTACAAAACTCAAAAAAGAACCAGTCCAAAAACTGTACAAAACTCAATAAAGAAACAGTCAATAAACTGTAGAAAACTCAATAAAGAAACAGTCAATAAACTGTACAAAACTCAATAAAGAACCAGTCAATAAATTGTACACAAACTAAATAAAGAAACAGTCAATAAACTGTACAAAACTAAATAAAGAAACAGTCAATAAACTGTACAAAATTAAATAAAGAAACAGTCAATAAACTGTACAAAACTAAATAAAGAACAAGTCAATAAATTGTACACAAACTAAATAAAGAAACAGTCAATAAACTGTACAAAACTAAATAAAGAAACAGTCAATAAACTGTACAAAACTGAACAAAGAACCAGTCAATAAACTGTACAAAACTCAATTGAGAACCAGTCAATAAACTGTACAAAACTCAATAAAGAACCAGTCAATAAACTGTACAAAACTCAATAAACAAACACTCAATAAACTGTAGAAAACTCAATAAAGAAACAGTCAATAAACTGTACAAAACTAAATAAAGAAACAGTCCATAAACTGTACAAAATTAAATAAAGAAACAGTCAATAAACTGTACAAAACTAAATAAAGAACAAATCAATAAATTGTACACAAACTAAATAAAGAAACAGGCAATAAACTGTACAAAATTAAATAAAGAAACAGTCAATAAACTGTACAAAACTAAATAAACAACCAGTCAATAAATTGTACACAAACTCAATAAAGAACCAGTCAATAAACTGTACAAAACTCAGTAAAGAACCAGTAAATAAACTGTACAAAACTCAGAAAAGAACCAGTCAATAAACATTACAAAACTAAATAAAGAAACGGTCAATAAACTGTAGAAAACTCAATTAAGAAACAGTCAATAAACTGTACAAAACTCAATAAAGAACCAGTCAATAAATTGTACACAATCTAAATAAAGAACCAGTCAATAAACTGTACAAAACTCAATAAAGAAACAGTCAATAAACTGTACAAAACTCAATAAAGAACCAGTCAATAAACTGTACAAAACTAAATAAAGAAATAGTCAATAAACTGTACAAAACTAAATAAAGAACCAGTCGATAAATTGTACACAAACTAAATAAAGAAACAGCCAATAAACTGTACAAAACTAAATAAAGAAACAATCAATAAACTGTACAAAAGTAAATAAAGAATCAGTCAATAAATTTTACACAAATTCAATAAAGAACCAGTCAATAAACTGTACAAAACTCAATAAAGAACCAGTCAATAAACTGTACAAAACTGAATAAAGAACCAGTCAATAAACTGTACAAAACTCAATAAATAACCAGTCAATAAACATGACAAAACTGAATAAAGAACCAGTCAATCAACTGTAAAAAACTCAATAAAGAACCAGTCAATAAACATTACAAAACTGAATAAAGAACCAGTCAATAAATTGTACACAAACTAAATAAAGAAACAGCCAATAAACTGTACAAAACTAAATAAAGAAACAATCAATAAACTGTACAAAACTAAATAAAGAACCAGTCAATAAATTGTACACAAATTCAATAAAGAACCAGTCAATAAACTGTACAAAACTCAATAAAGAACCAGTCAATAAACATTACAAAACTGAATAAAGAAACAGTAAATAAACTGTACAAAACTCAATAAAGAAACAGTCAATAAACTGTACAAAACTCAATAAAAAAACAGTCAATAAACTGTACAAAACTAAATAAAGAACCAGTCAATAAACATTACAAAACTAAATAAAGAAACAGTCAATAAACTGTACAAAACTAAATAAAGAAACAGTCAATAAACTGTACAAAACTAAATAAAGAACCAGTCAATAAATTGTACACAAACCAACTAAGGAAACAGTCAATAAACTGTACAAAACTAATTAAAGAAGCAGTCAATAAACTGTACAAAACCAAATAAAGAACGAGTTAATAAATTGTACACAATCTCAATAAAGAACCAGTCAATAAACAGTACAAAACTGAATGAAGAACCCGTCAATAAACTGTACAAAACTCAATAAAGAACTAGTCAGTAAATTGTACACAAACTCAATAAAGAACCAGTCAATAACCTGTACAAAACTTAATAAAGAACCAGTCAATAAACTGTTCAAAACTCAATAAAGAACCAGTCAATAAATTGTACACAAACTCAATAAAGAACCAGTCAATAAACTGTACAAAACTGAAAAAAGAGCCAGTCAATAAACTGAACAAAACGCAATAAAGAACCAGTCAATAAACTGTACAAAACTGAATAAAGAACCAGTCAATAAACTGTACAAAACTCAATAAAGAACCAGTCAGTAAACATTACAAAACTGAATAAAGAAACAGTCAATAAACTGTACAAAACTCAATAAAGAACCAGTCAATAAACTGTACAAAACTAAATAAAGAAACAGTCAATAAACTGTACAAAAGTAAATAAAAAACCAGTCAATAAATTGTACACAAACTAAATAAAGAAACAGTCAATAAACTGTACAAAACTAAATAAAGAAACAGTCATTAAACTGTATAAAACTAACTAAAGAAACAGTCAATAAACTGTACAAAAGTAAATAAAAAACCAGTCAATAAATTGTACACAAACTAAATAAAGAAACAGTCAATAAACTGTACAAAACTAAATAAAGAACCAGTCAATAAACTGTACAAAACTAAATAATGAAACAGTCAATAAACTGTACAAAACTAAATAAAGAAACAGTCAATAAACGGTACAAAACTCAATAAAGAAACAGTCAATAAACTGTGCAAAACATAATAAAGAAACAGTCAATAAACTGTACAAATCTCAATAAAAAAACAGTCAATAAACTGTACAAAACTCAATAAAGAAACAGTCAATAAACTGTACAAAACTAACAAAAGAAACAGTCAATAAACTGTACAAAACTAAATAAAGAACCAGTCAATAAACTGTACAAAACTAAATAAAGAACCAGTCAATAAAGTGTACAAACCTGAATAAAGAACCAGTCAATAAACTGTACAAACCTGAATAAAGAACCCGTCAATAAACATAACAAAACTGAATAAAGAACCAGTCAATAAACTCTACAAAACTGAATAAAGAACCAGTCAATAAACTGTAGAAAACTCAATAAAGAACCAGTCAATAAACTGTACAAAACTAAATAAAGAACCAGTCAATAAACTGTACAAAACTCAATAAAGAACCAGTCAATAAACTGTACAAAACTAAATAATGAAACAGTCAATAAACTGTACAAAACTAAATAAAGAAACAGTCAATAAACGGTACAAAACTCAATAAAGAAACAGTCAATAAACTGTACAAACCTCAATAAAGAAGCAGTCAATAAACTGTACCAAACTGAATAAAGAAGCAGTCAATTAACTGTACAAAATTGAATAAAGAAACAGTCAATAAACTGTACAAAACTCAAAAACGAACCAGTCAATAAACTGTACAAAACTCAATAAAGAACCAGTCAATTAACTGTACAAAACTCAATAAAGAACCAGTCAATAACTGTACAAAACTCAAAAAAGAACCAGTCCAAAAACTGTACAAAACTCAATAAAGAAACAGTCAATAAACTGTAGAAAACTCAATAAAGAAACAGTCAATAAACTGTACAAAACTCAATAAAGAACCAGTCAATAAATTGTACACAAACTAAATAAAGAAACAGTCAATAAACTGTACAAAACTAAATAAAGAAACAGTCAATAAACTGTACAAAATTAAATAAAGAAACAGTCAATAAACTGTACAAAACTAAATAAAGAACAAGTCAATAAATTGTACACAAACTAAATAAAGAAACAGTCAATAAACTGTACAAAACTAAATAAAGAAACAGTCAATAAACTGTACAAAACTGAACAAAGAACCAGTCAATAAACTGTACAAAACTCAATTGAGAACCAGTCAATAAACTGTACAAAACTCAATAAAGAACCAGTCAATAAACTGTACAAAACTCAATAAACAAACACTCAATAAACTGTAGAAAACTCAATAAAGAAACAGTCAATAAACTGTACAAAACTAAATAAAGAAACAGTCCATAAACTGTACAAAATTAAATAAAGAAACAGTCAATAAACTGTACAAAACTAAATAAAGAACAAATCAATAAATTGTACACAAACTAAATAAAGAAACAGGCAATAAACTGTACAAAATTAAATAAAGAAACAGTCAATAAACTGTACAAAACTAAATAAACAACCAGTCAATAAATTGTACACAAACTCAATAAAGAACCAGTCAATAAACTGTACAAAACTTAATAAAGAACCAGTCAATAAACTGTACAAAACTGAATAAAGAACCAGTCAATAAACTGTACAAAACTCAATGAAAGAACCAGTCAATAAACATTACAAAACTGAATAAAGAACCAGTCAATAAACTGTACAAAACTCAATAAAGAACCAGTCATTAAACATTACAAAAGTGAATAAAGACCCAGTCAATAAACTATACAAAATTCAATAAAGAACCAGTCAATAAACTGTACAGAACTAAATAAAGAAAGAGTCAATAAACTGTACAAAACTAAAAAAAGAAACAGTCAATAAACTGTACAAAACTAAATAAAGAACCAGTCAATAAATTGTACACAAACTATATAAAGAAACAGTCAATATACTGTACAAAACTCAATAAAGAAATAGTCAATAAACTGTGCAAAACATAATAAAGAAACAGTCAATAAACTGTACAAATCTCAATAAAAAAACAGTCAATAAACTGTACAAAACTCAATAAAGAAACAGTCAATAAACTGTACAAAACTAACAAAAGAAACAGTCAATAAACTGTACAAAACTAAATAAAGAACCAGTCAATAAACTGTACAAAACTAAATAAAGAAAAAGTCAATAAACTGTACATAACTAAATAAAGAAACAGTCAATAAACTGTACAAAACTCAATAAATAAACAGTCAATAAACTGTACAAAACTGAATAAAGAACCAGTCAATAAACTGTACAAAACTGAATAAAGAAGCAGTCAATAAACTGTACAAAACTCAATAAAGAACCAGACAATAAACTGTACAAAACTCAATAAATAAACAGTCAATAAACTGTACAAAACTGAATAAAGAACCAGTCAATAAACTGTACAAAACTGAATAAAGAACCAGTCAATAAACTGTACAAAACTGAATAAAGAACCAGTCAATATACTGTACAAAACTCAATAAAGAAATAGTCAATAAACTGTGCAAAACATAATAAAGAAACAGTCAATAAACTGTACAAATCTCAATAAAAAAACAGTCAATAAACTGTACAAAACTCAATAAAGAAACAGTCAATAAACTGTACAAAACTAACAAAAGAAACAGTCAATAAACTGTACAAAACTAAATAAAGAACCAGTCAATAAACTGTACAAAACTAAATAAAGAACCAGTCAATAAACTGTACAAACCTGAATAAAGAACCAGTCAATAAACTGTACAAACCTGAATAAAAAACCCGTCAATAAACATAACAAAACTGAATAAAGAACCAGTCAATAAACTCTACAAAACTGAATAAAGAACCAGTCAATAAACTGTACAAAACTCAATAAAGAACCAGTCAATAAACTGTACAAAACTAAATAAAGAACCAGTCAATAAACTGTACAAAACTCAATAAAGAACCAGTCAATAAACTGTACAAAACTAAATAATGAAACAGTCAATAAACTGTACAAAACTAAATAAAGAAACAGTCAATAAACGGTACAAAACTCAATAAAGAAACAGTCAATAAACTGTACAAAACTCAATAAAGAAGCAGTCAATAAACTGTACAAAACTGAATAAAGAAGCAGTCAATAAACTGTACAAAACTGAATAAAGAAACAGTCAATAAACTGTACAAAACTCAAAAAAGAACCAGTCAATAAACTGTACAAAACTCAATAAAGAACCAGTCAATTAACTGTACAAAACTCAATAAAGAACCAGTCAATAACTGTACAAAACTCAAAAAAGAACCAGTCAAAAAACTGTACAAAACTCAATAAAGAAACAGTCAATAAACTGTAGAAAACTCAATAAAGAACCAGTCAATAAACTGTACAAAACTCAATAAAGAACCAGTCAATAAATTGTACACAAACTAAATAAAGAAACAGTCAATAAACTGTACAAAACTAAATAAAGAAACAGTCAATAAACTGTACAAAATTAAATAAAGAAACAGTCAATAAACTATACAAAACTAAATAAAGAACAAGTCAATAAATTGTACACAAACTAAATAAAGAAACAGTCAATAAACTATACAAAACTAAATAAAGAAACAGTCAATAAACTGTACAAAACTGAACAAAGAACCAGTCAATAAACTGTACAAAACTCAATAAAGAACCAGTCAATAAACTGTACAAAACTCAATAAAGAAACAGTCAATAAACTGTACAAAACTAAATAAAGAAACAGTCAATAAACTGTACAAAATTAAATAAAGAAACAGACAATAAACTGTACAAAACTAAATAAAGAACAAATCAATAAATTGTACACAAACTAAATAAAGAAACAGACAATAAACTGTACAAAATTAAATAAAGAAACAGTCAATAAACTGTACAAAACTAAATAAACAACCAGTCAATAAATTGTACACAAACTCAATAAAGAACCAGTCAATAAACTGTACAAAACTGAATAAAGAACCAGTCAATAAACTGTACCAAACTGAATAAAGAACCAGTCAATAAACTGTACAAAACTCAATGAAAGAACCAGTCAATAAACATTACAAAACTGAATAAAGAACCAGTCAATAAACTGTACAAAACTCAATAAAGAACCAGTCATTAAACATTACAAAAGTGAATAATAAAGACCCAGTCAATAAACTATACAAAATTCAATAAAGAACCAGTCAATAAACTGTACAGAACTAAATAAAGAAACAGTCAATAAACTGTACAAAACTAAAAAAAGAAACAGTCAATAAACTGTACAAAACTGAATAAAGAACCAGTCAATAAACTCTACAAAACTGAATAAAGAACCAGTCAATAAACTGTACAAAACTCAATAAAGAACCAGTCAATAAACTGTACAAAACTAAATAAAGAACCAGTCAATAAACTGTACAAAACTCAATAAAGAACCAGTCAATAAACTGTACAAAACTAAATAATGAAACAGTCAATAAACTGTACAAAACTAAATAAAGAAACAGTCAATAAACGGTACAAAACTCAATAAAGAAACAGTCAATAAACTGTACAAAACTCAATAAAGAAGCAGTCAATAAACTGTACAAAACTGAATAAAGAAGCAGTCAATAAACTGTACAAAATTGAATAAAGAAACAGTCAATAAACTGTACAAAACTCAAAAAAGAACCAGTCAATAAACTGTACAAAACTCAATAAAGAACCAGTCAATTAACTGTACAAAACTCAATAAAGAACCAGTCAATAACTGTACAAAACTCAAAAAAGAACCAGTCAAAAAACTGTACAAAACTCAATAAAGAAACAGTCAATAAACTGTAGAAAACTCAATAAAGAAACAGTCAATAAACTGTACAAAACTCAATAAAGAACCAGTCAATAAATTGTACACAAACTAAATAAAGAAACAGTCAATAAACTGTACAAAACTAAATAAAGAAACAGTCAATAAACTGTACAAAATTAAATAAAGAAACAGTCAATAAACTATACAAAACTAAATAAAGAACAAGTCAATAAATTGTACACAAACTAAATAAAGAAACAGTCAATAAACTATACAAAACTAAATAAAGAAACAGTCAATAAACTGTACAAAACTGAACAAAGAACCAGTCAATAAACTGTACAAAACTCAATAGAGAACCAGTCAATAAACTGTACAAAACTCAATAAAGAAACAGTCAATAAACTGTACAAAACTAAATAAAGAAACAGTCAATAAACTGTACAAAATTAAATAAAGAAACAGTCAATAAACTGTACAAAACTAAATAAAGAACAAATCAATAAATTGTACACAAACTAAATAAAGAAACAGTCAATAAACTGTACAAAACTAAATAAAGAAACAGTCAATAAACTGTACAAAATTAAATAAAGAAACAGTCAATAAACTATACAAAACTAAATAAAGAACAAGTCAATAAATTGTACACAAACTAAATAAAGAAACAGTCAATAAACTATACAAAACTAAATAAAGAAACAGTCAATAAACTGTACAAAACTGAACAAAGAACCAGTCAATAAACTGTACAAAACTCAATAGAGAACCAGTCAATAAACTGTACAAAACTCAATAAAGAAACAGTCAATAAACTGTACAAAACTAAATAAAGAAACAGTCAATAAACTGTACAAAATTAAATAAAGAAACAGTCAATAAACTGTACAAAACTAAATAAAGAACAAATCAATAAATTGTACACAAACTAAATAAAGAAACAGACAATAAACTGTACAAAATTAAATAAAGAAACAGTCAATAAACTGTACAAAACTAAATAAACAACCAGTCAATAAATTGTACACAAACTCAATAAAGAACCAGTCAATAAACTGTACAAAACTGAATAAAGAACCAGTCAATAAACTGTACCAAACTGAATAAAGAACCAGTCAATAAACTGTACAAAACTCAATGAAAGAACCAGTCAATAAACATTACAAAACTGAATAAAGAACCAGTCAATAAACTGTACAAAACTCAATAAAGAACCAGTCATTAAACATTACAAAAGTGAATAATAAAGACCCAGTCAATAAACTATACAAAATTCAATAAAGAACCAGTCAATAAACTGTACAGAACTAAATAAAGAAACAGTCAATAAACTGTACAAAACTAAAAAAAGAAACAGTCAATAAACTGTACAAAACTGAATAAAGAACCAGTCAATAAACTCTACAAAACTGAATAAAGAACCAGTCAATAAACTGTACAAAACTCAATAAAGAACCAGTCAATAAACTGTACAAAACTAAATAAAGAACCAGTCAATAAACTGTACAAAACTCAATAAAGAACCAGTCAATAAACTGTACAAAACTAAATAATGAAACAGTCAATAAACTGTACAAAACTAAATAAAGAAACAGTCAATAAACGGTACAAAACTCAATAAAGAAACAGTCAATAAACTGTACAAAACTCAATAAAGAAGCAGTCAATAAACTGTACAAAACTGAATAAAGAAGCAGTCAATAAACTGTACAAAATTGAATAAAGAAACAGTCAATAAACTGTACAAAACTCAAAAAAGAACCAGTCAATAAACTGTACAAAACTCAATAAAGAACCAGTCAATTAACTGTACAAAACTCAATAAAGAACCAGTCAATAACTGTACAAAACTCAAAAAAGAACCAGTCAAAAAACTGTACAAAACTCAATAAAGAAACAGTCAATAAACTGTAGAAAACTCAATAAAGAAACAGTCAATAAACTGTACAAAACTCAATAAAGAACCAGTCAATAAATTGTACACAAACTAAATAAAGAAACAGTCAATAAACTGTACAAAACTAAATAAAGAAACAGTCAATAAACTGTACAAAATTAAATAAAGAAACAGTCAATAAACTATACAAAACTAAATAAAGAACAAGTCAATAAATTGTACACAAACTAAATAAAGAAACAGTCAATAAACTATACAAAACTAAATAAAGAAACAGTCAATAAACTGTACAAAACTGAACAAAGAACCAGTCAATAAACTGTACAAAACTCAATAGAGAACCAGTCAATAAACTGTACAAAACTCAATAAAGAAACAGTCAATAAACTGTACAAAACTAAATAAAGAAACAGTCAATAAACTGTACAAAATTAAATAAAGAAACAGTCAATAAACTGTACAAAACTAAATAAAGAACAAATCAATAAATTGTACACAAACTAAATAAAGAAACAGACAATAAACTGTACAAAATTAAATAAAGAAACAGTCAATAAACTGTACAAAACTAAATAAACAACCAGTCAATAAATTGTACACAAACTCAATAAAGAACCAGTCAATAAACTGTACAAAACTGAATAAAGAACCAGTCAATAAACTGTACCAAACTGAATAAAGAACCAGTCAATAAACTGTACAAAACTCAATGAAAGAACCAGTCAATAAACATTACAAAACTGAATAAAGAACCAGTCAATAAACTGTACAAAACTCAATAAAGAACCAGTCATTAAACATTACAAAAGTGAATAATAAAGACCCAGTCAATAAACTATACAAAATTCAATAAAGAACCAGTCAATAAACTGTACAGAACTAAATAAAGAAACAGTCAATAAACTGTACAAAACTAAAAAAAGAAACAGTCAATAAACTGTACAAAACTAAATAAAGAACCAGTGAATAAATTGTACACAAACTATATAAAGAAACAGTCAATAAACTGTACAAAACTAAATAAAGAAAAAGTCAATAAACTGTACAAAACTAAATAAAGAAACAGTCAATAAACTGTACAAAACTCAATAAATAAACAGTCAATAAACTGTACAAAACTGAATAAAGAACCAGTCAATAAACTGTACAAAACTGAATAAAGAACCAGACAATATACTGTACAAAACTCAATAAAGAAACAGTCAATAAACTGTGCAAAACATAATAAAGAAACAGTCAATAAACTGTACAAATCTCAATAAAAAAACAGTCAATAAACTGTACAAAACTCAATAAAGAAACAGTCAATAAACTGTACAAAACTAACAAAAGAAACAGTCAATAAACTGTACAAAACTAAATAAAGAACCAGTCAATAAACTGTGCAAAACTAAATAAAGAACCAGTCAATAAACTGTACAAACCTGAATAAAGAACCAGTCAATAAACTGTACAAACCTGAATAAAGAACCCGTCAATAAACATAACAAAACTGAATAAAGAACCAGTCAATAAACTCCACAAAACTGAATAAAGAACCAGTCAATAAACATTACAAAACTGAATAAAGAACCAGTCAATAAACTGTACAAAACTAAATAAAGAGCCAGTCAATAAACTGTACAAAACTCAATAAAGAACCAGTCAATAAACTGTACAAAACTAAATAATGAAACAGTCAATAAACTGTACAAAACTAAATAAAGAAACAGTCAATAAACGGTACAAAACTCAATAAAGAAACAGTCAATAAACTGTACAAAACTCAATAAAGAAGCAGTCAATAAACTGTACAAAACTGAATAAAGAAGCAGTCAATAAACTGTACAAAATTGAATAAAGAAACAGTCAATAAACTGTACAAAACTCAAAAAAGAACCAGTCAATAAACTGTACAAAACTCAATAAAGAACCAGTCAATTAACTGTACAAAACTCAATAAAGAACCAGTCAATAACTGTACAAAACTCAAAAAAGAACCAGTCAAAAAACTGTACAAAACTCAATAAAGAAACAGTCAATAAACTGTAGAAAACTCAATAAAGAAACAGTCAATAAACTGTACAAAACTCAATAAAGAACCAGTCAATAAATTGTACACAAACTAAATAAAGAAACAGTCAATAAACTGTACAAAACTAAATAAAGAAACAGTCAATAAACTGTACAAAATTAAATAAAGAAACAGTCAATAAACTGTACAAAACTAAATAAAGAACAAGTCAATAAATTGTACACAAACTAAATAAAGAAACAGTCAATAAACTGTACAAAACTAAATAAAGAAACAGTCAATAAACTGTACAAAACTGAACAAAGAACCAGTCAATAAACTGTACAAAACTCAATAGAGAACCAGTCAATAAACTGTTCAAAACTCAATAAAGAACCAGTCAATAAACTGTACAAAACTCAATAAAGAAACACTCAATAAACTGTTGAAAACTCAATAAAGAAACAGTCAATAAACTGTACAAAACTCAATAAAGAACCAGTCAATAAACTGTACAAAACTAAATAAAGAACCAGTCAATAAACTGTACAAAACTCAATAAAGAACCAGTCAATAAACTGTACAAAACTAAATAATGAAACAGTCAATAAACTGTACAAAACTAAATAAAGAAACAGTCAATAAACGGTACAAAACTCAATAAAGAAACAGTCAATAAACTGTACAAAACTCAATAAAGAAGCAGTCAATAAACTGTACAAAACTGAATAAAGAAGCAGTCAATAAACTGTACAAAATTGAATAAAGAAACAGTCAATAAACTGTACAAAACTCAAAAAAGAACCAGTCAATAAACTGTACAAAACTCAATAAAGAACCAGTCAATTAACTGTACAAAACTCAATAAAGAACCAGTCAATAACTGTACAAAACTCAAAAAAGAACCAGTCAAAAAACTGTACAAAACTCAATAAAGAAACAGTCAATAAACTGTACAAAACTCAATAAAGAAACAGTCAATAAACTGTACAAAACTCAATAAAGAACCAGTCAATAAATTGTACACAAACTAAATAAAGAAACAGTCAATAAACTGTACAAAACTAAATAAAGAAACAGTCAATAAACTGTACAAAATTAAATAAAGAAACAGTCAATAAACTATACAAAACTAAATAAAGAACAAGTCAATAAATTGTACACAAACTAAATAAAGAAACAGTCAATAAACTATACAAAACTAAATAAAGAAACAGTCAATAAACTGTACAAAACTGAACAAAGAACCAGTCAATAAACTGTACAAAACTCAATAGAGAACCAGTCAATAAACTGTACAAAACTCAATAAAGAAACAGTCAATAAACTGTACAAAACTAAATAAAGAAACAGTCAATAAACTGTACAAAATTAAATAAAGAAACAGTCAATAAACTGTACAAAACTAAATAAAGAACAAATCAATAAATTGTACACAAACTAAATAAAGAAACAGACAATAAACTGTACAAAATTAAATAAAGAAACAGTCAATAAACTGTACAAAACTAAATAAACAACCAGTCAATAAATTGTACACAAACTCAATAAAGAACCAGTCAATAAACTGTACAAAACTGAATAAAGAACCAGTCAATAAACTGTGCCAAACTGAATAAAGAACCAGTCAATAAACTGTACAAAACTCAATGAAAGAACCAGTCAATAAACATTACAAAACTGAATAAAGAACCAGTCAATAAACTGTACAAAACTCAATAAAGAACCAGTCATTAAACATTACAAAAGTGAATAATAAAGACCCAGTCAATAAACTATACAAAATTCAATAAAGAACCAGTTAATAAACTGTACAGAACTAAATAAAGAAACAGTCAATAAACTGTACAAAACTAAAAAAAGAAACAGTCAATAAACTGTACAAAACTAAATAAAGAACCAGTGAATAAATTGTACACAAACTATATAAAGAAACAGTCAATAAACTGTACAAAACTAAATAAAGAAAAAGTCAATAAACTGTACAAAACTAAATAAAGAAACAGTCAATAAACTGTACAAAACTCAATAAATAAACAGTCAATAAACTGTACAAAACTGAATAAAGAACCAGTCAATAAACTGTACAAAACTGAATAAAGAACCAGACAATATACTGTACAAAACTCAATAAAGAAACAGTCAATAAACTGTGCAAAACATAATAAAGAAACAGTCAATAAACTGTACAAATCTCAATAAAAAAACAGTCAATAAACTGTACAAAACTCAATAAAGAAACAGTCAATAAACTGTACAAAACTAACAAAAGAAACAGTCAATAAACTGTACAAAACTAAATAAAGAACCAGTCAATAAACTGTGCAAAACTAAATAAAGAACCAGTCAATAAACTGTACAAACCTGAATAAAGAACCAGTCAATAAACTGTACAAACCTGAATAAAGAACCCGTCAATAAACATAACAAAACTGAATAAAGAACCAGTCAATAAACTCCACAAAACTGAATAAAGAAACAGTCAATAAACTGTACAAAACTCAATAAAGAACCAGTCAATAAACTGTACAAAACTAAATAAAGAGCCAGTCAATAAACTGTACAAAACTCAATAAAGAACCAGTCAATAAACTGTACAAAACTAAATAATGAAACAGTCAATAAACTGTACAAAACTAAATAAAGAAACAGTCAATAAACGGTACAAAACTCAATAAAGAAACAGTCAATAAACTGTACAAAACTCAATAAAGAAGCAGTCAATAAACTGTACAAAACTGAATAAAGAAGCAGTCAATAAACTGTACAAAATTGAATAAAGAAACAGTCAATAAACTGTACAAAACTCAAAAAAGAACCAGTCAATAAACTGTACAAAACTCAATAAAGAACCAGTCAATTAACTGTACAAAACTCAATAAAGAACCAGTCAATAACTGTACAAAACTCAAAAAAGAACCAGTCAAAAAACTGTACAAAACTCAATAAAGAAACAGTCAATAAACTGTAGAAAACTCAATAAAGAAACAGTCAATAAACTGTACAAAACTCAATAAAGAACCAGTCAATAAATTGTACACAAACTAAATAAAGAAACAGTCAATAAACTGTACAAAACTAAATAAAGAAACAGTCAATAAACTGTACAAAATTAAATAAAGAAACAGTCAATAAACTGTACAAAACTAAATAAAGAACAAGTCAATAAATTGTACACAAACTAAATAAAGAAACAGTCAATAAACTGTACAAAACTAAATAAAGAAACAGTCAATAAACTGTACAAAACTGAACAAAGAACCAGTCAATAAACTGTACAAAACTCAATAGAGAACCAGTCAATAAACTGTTCAAAACTCAATAAAGAACCAGTCAATAAACTGTACAAAACTCAATAAAGAAACACTCAATAAACTGTTGAAAACTCAATAAAGAAACAGTCAATAAACTGTACAAAACTAAATAAAGAAACAGTCAATAAACTGTACAAAATTAAATAAAGAAACAGTCAATAAACTGTACAAAACTAAATAAAGAACAAATCAATAAACTGTACACAAACTAAATAAAGGAACAGGCAATAAACTGTACAAAATTAAATAAAGAAACAGTCAATAAACTGTACAAAACTAAATAAACAACCAGTCAATAAATTGTACACAAACTGAATAAAGAACCAGTCAATAAAATGTACAAAACTGAATAAAGAACCAGTCAATAAACTGTACAAAACTGAATAAAGAACCAGTCAATAAACTGTACAAAACTCAATGAAAGAACCAGTCAATAAACATTACAAAACTGAATAAAGAACCAGTCAATAAACTGTACAAAACTCAATAAAGAACCAGTCATTAAACATTACAAAAGTGAATAAAGAACCAGTCATTAAACATTACAAAAGTGAATAAAGAACCAGTCAATAAACTATACAAAATTCAATAAAGAACCAGTCAATAAACTGTACAGAACTAAATAAAGAAACAGTCAATAAACTGTACAAAACTAAAAAAAGAAACAGTCAATAAACTGTACAAAACTAAATAAGGAACCAGTCAATAAATTGTACACAAACTATATAAAGAAACAGTCAATAAACTGTACAAAACTAAATAAAGAAACAGTCAATAAACTGTACAAAACTAAATAAACAACCAGTCAATAAATTGTACACAAACTCAATAAAGAACCAGTCAATAAACTGTACAAAACTGAATAAAGAACCAGTCAATAAACTGTACCAAACTGAATAAAGAACCAGTCAATAAACTGTACAAAACTCAATGAAAGAACCAGTCAATAAACATTACAAAACTGAATAAAGAACCAGTCAATAAACTGTACAAAACTCAATAAAGAACCAGTCATTAAACATTACAAAAGTGAATAATAAAGACCCAGTCAATAAACTATACAAAATTCAATAAAGAACCAGTCAATAAACTGTACAGAACTAAATAAAGAAACAGTCAATAAACTGTACAAAACTAAAAAAAGAAACAGTCAATAAACTGTACAAAACTAAATAAAGAACCAGTGAATAAATTGTACACAAACTATATAAAGAAACAGTCAATAAACTGTACAAAACTAAATAAAGAAAAAGTCAATAAACTGTACAAAACTAAATAAAGAAACAGTCAATAAACTGTACAAAACTCAATAAATAAACAGTCAATAAACTGTACAAAACTGAATAAAGAACCAGTCAATAAACTGTACAAAACTGAATAAAGAACCAGACAATATACTGTACAAAACTCAATAAAGAAACAGTCAATAAACTGTGCAAAACATAATAAAGAAACAGTCAATAAACTGTACAAATCTCAATAAAAAAACAGTCAATAAACTGTACAAAACTCAATAAAGAAACAGTCAATAAACTGTACAAAACTAACAAAAGAAACAGTCAATAAACTGTACAAAACTAAATAAAGAACCAGTCAATAAACTGTGCAAAACTAAATAAAGAACCAGTCAATAAACTGTACAAACCTGAATAAAGAACCAGTCAATAAACTGTACAAACCTGAATAAAGAACCCATCAATAAACATAACAAAACTGAATAAAGAACCAGTCAATAAACTGTACAAAACTGAATAAAGAAACAGTCAATAAACTGTACAAAACTCAATAAAGAACCAGTCAATAAACTGTACAAAACTAAATAAAGAGCCAGTCAATAAACTGTACAAAACTCAATAAAGAACCAGTCAATAAACTGTACAAAACTAAATAATGAAACAGTCAATAAACTGTACAAAACTAAATAAAGAAACAGTCAATAAACGGTACAAAACTCAATAAAGAAACAGTCAATAAACTGTACAAAACTCAATAAAGAAGCAGTCAATAAACTGTACAAAACTGAATAAAGAAGCAGTCAATAAACTGTACAAAATTGAATAAAGAAACAGTCAATAAACTGTACAAAACTCAAAAAAGAACCAGTCAATAAACTGTACAAAACTCAATAAAGAACCAGTCAATAAACTGTACAAAACTCAATAAAGAACCAGTCAATAACTGTACAAAACTCAAAAAAGAACCAGTCAAAAAACTGTACAAAACTCAATAAAGAAACAGTCAATAAACTGTAGAAAACTCAATAAAGAAACAGTCAATAAACTGTACAAAACTCAATAAAGAACCAGTCAATAAATTGTACACAAATTAAATAAAGAAACAGTCAATAAACTGTACAAAACTAAATAAAGAAACAGTCAATAAACTGTACAAAATTAAATAAAGAAACAGTCAATAAACTGTACAAAACTAAATAAAGAACAAGTCAATAAATTGTACACAAACTAAATAAAGAAACAGTCAATAAACTGTACAAAACTAAATAAAGAAACAGTCAATAAACTGTACAAAACTGAACAAAGAACCAGTCAATAAACTGTACAAAACTCAATAGAGAACCAGTCAATAAACTGTTCAAAACTCAATAAAGAACCAGTCAATAAACTGTACAAAACTCAATAAAGAAACACTCAATAAACTGTTGAAAACTCAATAAAGAAACAGTCAATAAACTGTACAAAACTAAATAAAGAAACAGTCAATAAACTGTACAAAATTAAATAAAGAAACAGTCAATAAACTGTACAAAACTAAATAAAGAACAAATCAATAAATTGTACACAAACTAAATAAAGGAACAGGCAATAAACTGTACAAAACTAAATAAAGAAACAGTCAATAAACTGTACAAAACTAAATAAACAACCAGTCAATAAATTGTACACAAACTGAATAAAGAACCAGTCAATAAACTGTACAAAACTGAATAAAGAACCAGTCAATAAACTGTACAAAACTGAATAAAGAACCAGTCAATAAACTGTACAAAACTCAATGAAAGAACCAGTCAATAAACATTACAAAACTGAATAAAGAACCAGTCAATAAACTGTACAAAACTCAATAAAGAACCAGTCATTAAACATTACAAAAGTGAATAAAGAACCAGTCATTAAACATTACAAAAGTGAATAAAGAACCAGTCAATAAACTATACAAAATTCAATAAAGAACCAGTCAATAAACTGTACAGAACTAAATAAAGAAACAGTCAATAAACTGTACAAAACTAAAAAAAGAAACAGTCAATAAACTGTACAAAACTAAATAAGGAACCAGTCAATAAATTGTACACAAACTATATAAAGAAACAGTCAATAAACTGTACAAAACTAAATAAAGAAAAAGTCAATAAACTGTACAAAACTAAATAAAGAAACAGTCAATAAACTGTACAAAACTAAATAAAGAAAAAGTCAATAAACTGTACAAAACTAAATAAAGAAACAGTCAATAAACTGTACAAAACTCAATAAATAAACAGTCAATAAACTGTACAAAACTGAATAAAGAACCAGTCAATAAACTGTACAAAACTGAATAAAGAACCAGACAATATACTGTACAAAACTCAATAAAGAAACAGTCAATAAACTGTGCAAAACATAATAAAGAAACAGTCAATAAACTGTACAAATCTCAATAAAAAAACAGTCAATAAACTGTACAAAACTCAATGAAGAAACAGTCAATAAACTGTACAAAACTAACAAAAGAAACAGTCAATAAACTGTACAAAACTAAATAAAGAACCAGTCAATAAACTGTGCAAAACTAAATAAAGAACCAGTCAATAAACTGTACAAACCTGAATAAAGAACCAGTCAATAAACTGTACAAACCTGAATAAAGAACCCATCAATAAACATAACAAAACTGAATAAAGAACCAGTCAATAAACTCCACAAAACTGAATAAAGAACCAGTCAATAAACTGTACAAAACTCAATAAAGAACCAGTCAATAAACTGTACAAAACTAAATAAAGAGCCAGTCAATAAACTGTACAAAACTCAATAAAGAACCAGTCAATAAACTGTACAAAACTAAATAATGAAACAGTCAATAAACTGTACAAAACTAAATAAAGAAACAGTCAATAAACGGTACAAAACTCAATAAAGAAACAGTCAATAAACTGTACAAAACTCAATAAAGAAGCAGTCAATAAACTGTACAAAACTGAATAAAGAAGCAGTCAATAAACTGTACAAAATTGAATAAAGAAACAGTCAATAAACTGTACAAAACTCAAAAAAGAACCAGTCAATAAACTGTACAAAACTCAATAAAGAACCAGTCAATTAACTGTACAAAACTCAATAAAGAACCAGTCAATAACTGTACAAAACTCAAAAAAGAACCAGTCAAAAAACTGTACAAAACTCAATAAAGAAACAGTCAATAAACTGTAGAAAACTCAATAAAGAAACAGTCAATAAACTGTACAAAACTCAATAAATAAACAGTCAATAAACTGTACAAAACTGAATAAAGAACCAGTCAATAAACTGTACAAAACTGAATAAAGAACCAGACAATATACTGTACAAAACTCAATAAAGAAACAGTCAATAAACTGTGCAAAACATAATAAAGAAACAGTCAATAAACTGTACAAATCTCAATAAAAAAACAGTCAATAAACTGTACAAAACTCAATAAAGAAACAGTCAATAAACTGTACAAAACTAACAAAAGAAACAGTCAATAAACTGTACAAAACTAAATAAAGAACCAGTCAATAAACTGTGCAAAACTAAATAAAGAACCAGTCAATAAACTGTACAAACCTGAATAAAGAACCAGTCAATAAACTGTACAAACCTGAATAAAGAACCCATCAATAAACATAACAAAACTGAATAAAGAACCAGTCAATAAACTCCACAAAACTGAATAAAGAACCAGTCAATAAACTGTACAAAACTAAATAAAGAACCAGTCAATAAACTGTACAAAACTAAATAAAGAGCCAGTCAATAAACTGTACAAAATTCAATAAAGAACCAGTCAATAAAATGTACAAAACTAAATAATGAAACAGTCAATAAACTGTACAAAACTAAATAAAGAAACAGTCAATAAACGGTACAAAACTCAATAAAGAAACAGTCAATAAACTGTACAAAACTCAATAAAGAAGCAGTCAATAAACTGTACAAAACTGAATAAAGAAGCAGTCAATAAACTGTACAAAATTGAATAAAGAAACAGTCAATAAACTGTACAAAACTCAAAAAAGAACCAGTCAATAAACTGTACAAAACTCAATAAAGAACCAGTCAATTAACTGTACAAAACTCAATAAAGAACCAGTCAATAACTGTACAAAACTCAAAAAAGAACCAGTCAAAAAACTGTACAAAACTCAATAAAGAAACAGTCAATAAACTGTAGAAAACTCAATAAAGAAACAGTCAATAAACTGTACAAAACTCAATAAAGAACCAGTCAATAAATTGTACACAAACTAAATAAAGAAACAGTCAATAAACTGTACAAAACTAAATAAAGAAACAGTCAATAAACTGTACAAAATTAAATAAAGAAACAGTCAATAAACTGTACAAAACTAAATAAAGAACAAGTCAATAAATTGTACACAAACTAAATAAAGAAACAGTCAATAAACTGTACAAAACTAAATAAAGAAACAGTCAATAAACTGTACAAAACTGAACAAAGAACCAGTCAATAAACTGTACAAAACTCAATAGAGAACCAGTCAATAAACTGTTCAAAACTCAATAAAGAACCAGTCAATAAACTGTACAAAACTCAATAAAGAAACACTCAATAAACTGTTGAAAACTCAATAAAGAAACAGTCAATAAACTGTACAAAACTAAATAAAGAAACAGTCAATAAACTGTACAAAATTAAATAAAGAAACAGTCAATAAACTGTACAAAACTAAATAAAGAACAAATCAATAAATTGTACACAAACTAAATAAAGGAACAGGCAATAAACTGTACAAAATTAAATAAAGAAACAGTCAATAAACTGTACAAAACTAAATAAACAACCAGTCAATAAATTGTACACAAACTGAATAAAGAACCAGTCAATAAACTGTACAAGACTGAATAAAGAACCAGTCAATAAACTGTACAAAACTGAATAAAGAACCAGTCAATAAACTGTACAAAACTCAATGAAAGAACCAGTCAATAAACATTACAAAACTGAATAAAGAACCAGTCAATAAACTGTACAAAACTCAATAAAGAACCAGTCATTAAACATTACAAAAGTGAATAAAGAACCAGTCATTAAACATTACAAAAGTGAATAAAGAACCAGTCAATAAACTATACAAAATTCAATAAAGAACCAGTCAATAAACTGTACAGAACTAAATAAAGAAACAGTCAATAAACTGTACAAAACTAAAAAAAGAAACAGTCAATAAACTGTACAAAACTAAATAAGGAACCAGTCAATAAATTGTACACAAACTATATAAAGAAACAGTCAATAAACTGTACAAAACTAAATAAAGAAAAAGTCAATAAACTGTACAAAACTAAATAAAGAAACAGTCAATAAACTGTACAAAACTCAATAAATAAACAGTCAATAAACTGTACAAAACTGAATAAAGAACCAGTCAATAAACTGTACAAAACTGAATAAAGAAGCAGTCAATAAACTGTACAAAACTCAATAAAGAACCAGTCAATAAACTGTACAAAACTAAATAAAGAACCAGTCAATAAACTGTACAAAACTCAATAAAGAACCAGTCAATAAACTGTACAAAACTCAATAAAGAACCAGTCAATGAACTCTACAAAACTCAATAAAGAACCAGTCAATAAACTGTACAAACTAAATAAAGAAACAGTCAATAAACTGTACAAAACTCAATAAAGAACCAGTCAATAAACTGTACAAAACTGAATAAAGAACTATTCAATAAATTGTACAAAACTGAACAAAGAACCAGTCAATAAACTGTACAAAACTCAATAAAGAACCAGTCAATAAACTGTACAAAACTCAATAAAGAACCAGTCAATAAACTGTAGAAAACTCCAAAAATAACCAGTCAATAAACTGTACAAAACTCAATAAAGAAACAGTCAATAAACTGTACAAAACTAAATAAAGAAATAGTCAATAAACTGTACAAAACTAAAATAGAACCAGTCAATAAATTGTACACAAACTAAATAAAGAAACAGCCAATAAACTGTACAAAACTAAATAAAGAAACAGTCAATAAACTGTTCAAAACTAAATAAAGAACCAGTCAATAAATTGTTCACAAACTCAATAAAGAACCAGTCAATAAACTGTACAAAACTCAATAAAGAACCAGTCAATAAACTGTAGAAAACTGAATAAAGAACCAGTCAATAAACTGTACAAAACTCAATAAATAACCAGTGAATAAACATTACAAAACTGAATAAAGAACCAGTCAATCAACTGTACAAAATTGAATAAAGAAACAGTCAATAAACTGTACAAAACTCAAAAAAGAACCAGTCAATAAACTGTACAAAACTCAATAAAGAACCAGTCAATTAACTGTACAAAACTCAATAAAGAACCAGTCAATAACTGTACAAAACTCAAAAAAGAACCAGTCAAAAAACTGTACAAAACTCAATAAAGAAACAGTCAATAAACTGTTGAAAACTCAATAAATAAACAGTCAATAAACTGTACAAAACTCAATAAAGAACCAGTCAATAAATTGTACACAAACTAAATAAAGAAACAGTCAATAAACTGTACAAAAAATTAAATAAAGAAACAGTCAATAAACTGTACAAAATTAAATAAAGAAACAGTCAATAAACTGTACAAAACTAAATAAAGAACAAGTCAATAAATTGTACACAAACTAAATAAAGAAACAGTCAATAAACTGTACAAAACTAAATAAAGAAACAGTCAATAAACTGTACAAAACTGAACAAAGAACCAGTCAATAAACTGTACAAAACTCAATAAAGAACCAGTCAATAAACTGTACAAAACTCAATAAAGAACCAGTCAATAAACTGTACAAAACTCAATAAAGAAACACTCAATAAACTGTAGAAAACTCAATCAAGAAACAGTCAATAAACTGTACAAAACTCAATAAAGAACCAGTCAATAAATTGTACACAAACTAAATAAAGAAACAGTCAAAAAACTGTACAAAACTAAATAAAGAAACAGTCAATAAACTGTACAAAATTAAATAAAGAAACAGTCAATAAACTGTACAAAACTAAATAAAGAACAAATCAATAAATTGTACACAAACTAAATAAAGAAACAGGCAATAAACTGTACAAAATTAAATAAAGAAACAGTCAATAAACTGTACAAAACTAAATAAACAACCAGTCAATAAATTGTACACAAACTCAATAAAGAACCAGTCAATAAACTGTACAAAACTGAATAAAGAACCAGTCAATAAACTGTGCAAAACATAATAAAGAAACAGTCAATAAACTGTACAAATCTCAATAAAAAAACAGTCAATAAACTGTACAAAACTCAATAAAGAAACAGTCAATAAACTGTACAAAACTAACAAAAGAAACAGTCAATAAACTGTACAAAACTAAATAAAGAACCAGTCAATAAACTGTGCAAAACTAAATAAAGAACCAGTCAATAAACTGTACAAACCTGAATAAAGAACCAGTCAATAAACTGTACAAACCTGAATAAAGAACCCGTCAATAAACATAACAAAACTGAATAAAGAACCAGTCAATAAACTCCACAAAACTGAATAAAGAACTAGTCAATAAACTGTACAAAACTCAATAAAGAACCAGTCAATAAACTGTACAAAACTAAATAAAGAACCAGTCAATAAACTGTACAAAACTCAATAAAGAACCAGTCAATAAACTGTACAAAACTAAATAATGAAACAGTCAATAAACTGTACAAAACTAAATAAAGAAACAGTCAATAAACGGTACAAAACTCAATAAAGAAACAGTCAATAAACTGTACAAAACTGAATAAAGAAGCAGTCAATAAACTGTACAAAACTGAATAAAGAAGCAGTCAATAAACTGTACAAAATTGAATAAAGAAACAGTCAATAAACTGTACAAAACTCAAAAAAGAACCAGTCAATAAACTGTACAAAACTCAATAAAGAACCAGTCAATTAACTGTACAAAACTCAATAAAGAACCAGTCAATAACTGTACAAAACTCAAAAAAGAACCAGTCAAAAAACTGTACAAAACTCAATAAAGAAACAGTCAATAAACTGTAGAAAACTCAATAAAGAAACAGTCAATAAACTGTACAAAACTCAATAAAGAACCAGTCAATAAATTGTACACAAAATAAATAAAGAAACAGTCAATAAACTGTACAAAACTAAATAAAGAAACAGTCAATAAACTGTACAAAATTAAATAAAGAAACAGTCAATAAACTGTACAAAACTAATTAAAGAACAAGTCAATAAATTGTACACAAACTAAATAAAGAAACAGTCAATAAACTGTACAAAACTAAATAAAGAAACAGTCAATAAACTGTACAAAACTGAACAAAGAACCAGTCAATAAACTGTACAAAACTCAATAGAGAACCAGTCAATAAACTGTTCAAAACTCAATAAAGAACCAGTCCATAAACTGTACAAAACTCAATAAAGAAACACTCAATAAACTGTAGAAAACTCAATAAAGAAACAGTCAATAAACTGTACAAAACTAAATAAAGAAACAGTCAATAAACTGTACAAAATTAAATAAGGAAACAGTCAATAAACTGTACAAAACTAAATAAAGAACAAATCAATAAATTGTACACAAACTAAATAAAGAAACAGGCAATAAACTGTACAAAATTAAATAAAGAAACAGTCAATAAACTGTACAAAACTAAATAAACAACCAGTCAATAAATTGTACACAAACTCAATAAAGAACCAGTCAATAAACTGTACAAAACTGAATAAAGAACCAGTCAATAAACTGTACAAAACTGAATAAAGAACCAGTCAATAAACTGTACAAAACTCAATGAAAGAACCAGTCAATAAACATTACAAAACTGAATAAAGAACCAGTCAATAAACTGTACAAAACTCAATAAAGAACCAGTCATTAAACATTACAAAAGTGAATAAAGAACCAGTCAATAAACTATACAAAATTCAATAAAGAACCAGTCAATAAACTGTACAGAACTAAATAAAGAAACAGTCAATAAACTGTACAAAACTAAATAAAGAAACAGTCAATAAACTGTACAAAACTCAATAAATAAACAGTCAATAAACTGTTCAAAACTGAATAAAGAACCAGTCAATAAACTGTACAAAACTGAATAAAGAAGCAGTCAATAAACTGTACAAAACTCAATAAAGAACCAATCAATAAACTGTACAAAACTCAATAAATAAACAGTCAATAAACTGTACAAAACTGAATAAAGAACCAGTCAATAAACTGTACAAAACTGAATAAAGAACCAGTCAATATACTGTACAAAACTCAATAAAGAAACAGTCAATAAACTGTGCAAAACATAATACAGAAACAGTCAATAAACTGTACAAATCTCAATAAAAAAACAGTCAATAAACTGTACAAAACTCAATAAAGAAACAGTCAATAAACTGTACAAAACTAACAAAAGAAACAGTCAATAAACTGTACAAAACTAAATAAAGAACCAGTCAATAAACTGTGCAAAACTAAATAAAGAACCAGTCAATAAACTGTACAAACCTGAATAAAGAACCAGTCAATAAACTGTACAAACCTGAATAAAGAACCCGTCAATAAACATAACAAAACTGAATAAAGAACCAGTCAATAAACTGTACAAAACTCCAAAAATAACCAGTCAATAAACTGTACAAAACTCAATAAAGAAACAGTCAATAAACTGTACAAAACTCAATAAAGAACCAGTCAATAAATTGTACACAAACTAAATAAAAGAACAGTCAATAAACTGTACAAAACTAAATAAAGAAACAGTCAATAAACTGTACAAAACTAAATAAAGAAATAGTCAATAAACTGTACAAAACTAAAATAGAACCAGTCAATAAATTGTACACAAACTAAATAAAGAAACAGCCAATAAACTGTACAAAACTAAATAAAGAACCAGTCAATAAATTGTACAAAACTAAATAAAGAACCAGTCAATAAATTGTACACAAACTCAATAAAGAACCAGTCAATAAACTGTACAAAACTCAATAAAGAACCAGTCAATAAACTGTACAAAACTGAATAAAGAACCAGTCAATAAACTGTACAAAACTCAATAAATAACCAGTAAATAAACATTACAAAACTGAATAAAGAACCAGTCAATCAACTGTACAAAATTGAATAAAGAAACAGTCAATAAACTGTACAAAACTCAAAAAAGAACCAGTCAATAAACTGTACAAAACTCAATAAAGAACCAGTCAATTAACTGTACAAAACTCAATAAAGAACCAGTCAATAAACTGTACAAAACTAAATAATGAAACAGTCAATAAACTGTACAAAACTAAATAAAGAAAAAGTCAATAAACGGTACAAAACTCAATAAAGAAACAGTCAATAAACTGTACAAAACTCAATAAAGAAGCAGTCAATAAACTGTACAAAACTGAATAAAGAAGCAGTCAATAAATTGTACACAAACTCAATAAAGAACCAGTCAATAAACTGTACAAAACTGAATAAAGAACCAGTCAATAAACTGTACAAAACTGAATAAAGAACCAGTCAATAAACTGTACAAAACTCAATGAAAGAACCAGTCAATAAACATTACAAAACTGAATAAAGAACCAGTCAATAAACTGTACAAAACTCAATAAAGAACCAGTCATTAAACATTACAAAAGTGAATAAAGAACCAGTCAATAAACTATACAAAATTCAATAAAGAACCAGTCAATAAACTGTACAGAACTAAATAAAGAAACAGTCAATAAACTGTACAAAACTAAATAAAGAAACAGTCAATAAACTGTACAAAACTCAATAAATAAACAGTCAATAAACTGTTCAAAACTGAATAAAGAACCAGTCAATAAACTGTACAAAACTGAATAAAGAAGCAGTCAATAAACTGTACAAAACTCAATAAAGAACCAGTCAATAAACTGTACAAAACTCAATAAATAAACAGTCAATAAACTGTACAAAACTGAATAAAGAACCAGTCAATAAACTGTACAAAACTGAATAAAGAACCAGTCAATATACTGTACAAAACTCAATAAAGAAACAGTCAATAAACTGTGCAAAACATAATACAGAAACAGTCAATAAACTGTACAAATCTCAATAAAAAAACAGTCAATAAACTGTACAAAACTCAATAAAGAAACAGTCAATAAACTGTACAAAACTAACAAAAGAAACAGTCAATAAACTGTACAAAACTAAATAAAGAACCAGTCAATAAACTGTGCAAAACTAAATAAAGAACCAGTCAATAAACTGTACAAACCTGAATAAAGAACCAGTCAATAAACTGTACAAACCTGAATAAAGAACCCGTCAATAAACATAACAAAACTGAATAAAGAACCAGTCAATAAACTGTACAAAACTCCAAAAATAACCAGTCAATAAACTGTACAAAACTCAATAAAGAAACAGTCAATAAACTGTACAAAACTCAATAAAGAACCAGTCAATAAATTGTACACAAACTAAATAAAAGAACAGTCAATAAACTGTACAAAACTAAATAAAGAAACAGTCAATAAACTGTACAAAACTAAATAAAGAAATAGTCAATAAACTGTACAAAACTAAAATAGAACCAGTCAATAAATTGTACACAAACTAAATAAAGAAACAGCCAATAAACTGTACAAAACTAAATAAAGAAACAGTCAATAAACTGTACAAAACTAAATAAAGAACCAGTCAATAAATTGTACACAAACTCAATAAAGAACCAGTCAATAAACTGTACAAAACTCAATAAAGAACCAGTCAATAAACTGTACAAAACTGAATAAAGAACCAGTCAATAAACTGTACAAAACTCAATAAATAACCAGTAAATAAACATTACAAAACTGAATAAAGAACCAGTCAATCAACTGTACAAAATTGAATAAAGAAACAGTCAATAAACTGTACAAAACTCAAAAAAGAACCAGTCAATAAACTGTACAAAACTCAATAAAGAACCAGTCAATTAACTGTACAAAACTCAATAAAGAACCAGTCAATAAACTGTACAAAACTAAATAATGAAACAGTCAATAAACTGTACAAAACTAAATAAAGAAAAAGTCAATAAACGGTACAAAACTCAATAAAGAAACAGTCAATAAACTGTACAAAACTCAATAAAGAAGCAGTCAATAAACTGTACAAAACTGAATAAAGAAGCAGTCAATAAACTGTACAAAATTTAATTAAAGAAACAGTCAATAAACTGTACAAAACTCAAAAAAGAACCAGTCAATAAACTGTACAAAACTCAATAAAGAACCAGTCAATTAACTGTACAAAACTCAATAAAGAACAAGTCAATAACTGTACAAAACTCAAAAAAGAACCAGTCAATAAACTGTACAAAACTCAATAAATAAACAGTCAATAAACTGTACAAAACTGAATAAAGAACCAGTCAATAAACTGTACAAAACTGAATAAAGAACCAGTCAATAAACTGTACAAAACTGAATAAAGAACCAGTCAATATACTGTTCAAAACTCAATGAAGAAACAGTCAATAAACTGTGCAAAACATAATAAAGAAACAGTCAATAAACTGTACAAATCTCAATAAAAAAACAGTCAATAAACTGTACAAAACTCAATAAAGAAACAGTCAATAAACTGTACAAAACTAACAAAAGAAACAGTCAATAAACTGTACAAAACTAAATAAAGAACCAGTCAATAAACTGTGCAAAACTAAATAAAGAACCAGTCAATAAACTGTACAAACCTGAATAAAGAACCAGTCAATAAACTGTACAAACCTGAATAAAGAACCCGTCAATAAACTGTACAAAACTGAATAAAGAACCAGTCAATAAACTCCACAAAACTGAATAAAGAACCAGTCAATAAACTGTACAAAACTCAATAAAGAACCAGTCAATAAACTGTACAAAACTAAATAAAGAACCAGTCAATAAACTGTACAAAACTCAATAAAGAACCAGTCAATAAACTGTACAAAACTAAATAATGAAACAGTCAATAAACTGTACAAAACTAAATAAAGAAACAGTCAATAAACGGTACAAAACTCAATAAAGAAACAGTCAATAAACTGTACAAAACTCAATAAAGAAGCAGTCAATAAACTGTACAAAACTGAATAAAGAAGCAGTCAATAAACTGTACAAAATTGAATAAAGAAACAGTCAATAAACTGTACAAAACTCCAAAAAGAACCAGTCAATAAACTGTACAAAACTCAATAAAGAACCAGTCAATTAACTGTACAAAACTCAATAAAGAACCAGTCAATAACTGTACAAAACTCAAAAAAGAACCAGTCAAAAAACTGTACAAAACTCAATAAAGAAACAGTCAATAAACTGTACAAAACTCAATAAAGAACCAGTCAATAAACTGTACAAAACTGAATAAAGAACCAGTCAATAAATTGTACACAAAATAAATAAAGAAACAGTCAATAAACTGTACAAAACTAAATAAAGAAACAGTCAATAAACTGTACAAAATTAAATAAAGAAACAGTCAATAAACTGTACAAAACTAATTAAAGAACAAGTCAATAAATTGTACACAAACTAAATAAAGAAACAGTCAAAAAACTGTACAAAACTAAATAAAGAAACAGTCAATAAACTGTACAAAACTGAACAAAGAACCAGTCAATAAACTGTACAAAACTCAATAGAGAACCAGTCAATAAACTGTTCAAAACTCAATAAAGAACCAGTCCATAAACTGTACAAAACTCAATAAAGAAACACTCAATAAACTGTAGAAAACTCAATAAAGAAACAGTCAATAAACATTACAAAACTGAATAAAGAAACAGTCAATAAACTGTACAAAACTCAATAAAGAAACAGTCAATAAACTGTACAAAACTAAATAAAGAACAAATCAATAAATTGTACACAAACTAAATAAAGAAACAGGCAATAAACTGTACAAAATTAAATAAAGAAACAGTCAATAAACTGTACAAAACTAAATAAACAACCAGTCAATAAATTGTAAACAAACTCAAAAAAGAACCAGTCAATAAACTGTACAAAACTGAATAAAGAACCAGTCAATAAACTGTACAAAACTGAATAAAGAACCAGTCAATAAACTGTACAAAACTCAATGAAAGAACCAGTCAATAAACATTACAAAACTGAATAAAGAACCAGTCAATAAACTGTACAAAACTCAATAAAGAACCAGTCATTAAACATTACAAAAGTGAATAAAGAACCAGTCAATAAACTATACAAAATTCAATAAAGAACCAGTCAATAAACTGTACAGAACTAAATAAAGAAAGAGTCAATAAACTGTACAAAACTAAATAAAGAAACAGTCAATAAACTGTTCAAAACTGAATAAAGAACCAGTCAATAAACTGTACAAAACTGAATAAAGAAGCAGTCAATAAACTGTACAAAACTCAATAAAGAACCAGTCAATAAACTGTACAAAACTCAATAAATAAACAGTCAATAAACTGTACAAAACTGAATAAAGAACCAGTCAATAAACTGTACAAAACTGAATAAAGAACCAGTCAATAAACTGTACAAAACTGAATAAAGAACCAGTCAATATACTGTACAAAACTCAATAAAGAAACAGTCAATAAACTGTGCAAAACATAATAAAGAAACAGTCAATAAACTGTACAAATCTCAATAAAAAACAGTCAATAAACTGTACAAAACTCAATAAAGAAACAGTCAATAAACTGTACAAAACTAACAAAAGAAACAGTCAATAAACTGTACAAAACTAAATAAAGAACCAGTCAATAAACTGTGCAAAACTAAATAAAGAACCAGTCAATAAACTGTACAAACCTGAATAAAGAACCAGTCAATAAACTGTACAAACCTGAATAAAGAACCCGTCAATAAACATAACAAAACTGAATAAAGAACCAGTCAATAAACTGTACAAAACTCCAAAAATAACCAGTCAATAAACTGTACAAAACTCAATAAAGAAACAGTCAATAAACTGTACAAAACTCAATAAAGAACCAGTCAATAAATTGTACACAAACTAAATAAAAGAACAGTCAATAAACTGTACAAAACTAAATAAAGAAACAGTCAATAAACTGTACAAAACTAAATAAAGAACCAGTCAATAAACTGTACAAAACTAAAATAGAACCAGTCAATAAATTGTACACAAACTAAATAAAGAAACAGCCAATAAACTGTACAAAACTAAATAAAGAAACAGTCAATAAACTGTACAAAACTAAATAAAGAACCAGTCAATAAATTGTACACAAACTCAATAAAGAACCAGTCAATAAACTGTACAAAACTCAATAAAGAACCAGTCAATAAACTGTACAAAACTGAATAAAGAAACAGTCAATAAACTGTACAAAACTCAATAAATAACCAGTGAATAAACATTACAAAACTGAATAAAGAACCAGTCAATCAACTGTACAAAATTGAATAAAGAAACAGTCAATAAACTGTACAAAACTCAAAAAAGAACCAGTCAATAAACTGTACAAAACTCAATAAAGAACCAGTCAATTAACTGTACAAAACTCAATAAAGAACCAGTCAATAAACTGTACAAAACTAAATAATGAAACAGTCAATAAACTGTACAAAACTAAATAAAGAAACAGTCAATAAACGGTACAAAACTCAATAAAGAAACAGTCAATAAACTGTACAAAACTCAATAAAGAAGCAGTCAATAAACTGTACAAAACTGAATAAAGAAGCAGTCAATAAACTGTACAAAATTGAATAAAGAAACAGTCAATAAACTGTACAAAACTCAAAAAAGAACCAGTCAATAAACTGTACAAAACTCAATAAAGAACCAGTCAATTAACTGTACAAAACTCAATAAAGAACAAGTCAATAACTGTACAAAACTCAAAAAAGAACCAGTCAAAAAACTGTACAAAACTCAATAAAGAAACAGTCAATAAACTGTAGAAAACTCAATAAAGAAACAGTCAATAAACTGTACAAAACTCAATAAAGAACCAGTCAATAAATTGTACACAAACTAAATAAAGAAACAGTCAATAAACTGTACAAAACTAAATAAAGAAACAGTCAATAAACTGTACAAAACTAAATAAAGAAACAGTCAATAAACTGTACAAAACTAAATAAAGAACAAGTCAATAAATTGTACACAAACTAAATAAAGAAACAGTCAATAAACTATACAAAACTAAATAAAGAAACAGTCAATAAACTGTACAAAACTGAACAAAGAACCAGTCAATAAATTGTACACAAACTCAATAAAGAACCAGTCAATAAACTGTACAAAACTAAATAAAGAAACAGTCAATAAACGGTACAAAACTCAATAAAGAAACAGTCAATAAACTGTACAAAACTCAATAAAGAAGCAGTCAATAAACTGTACAAAACTGAATAAAGAAGCAGTCAATAAACTGTACAAAATTGAATAAAGAAACAGTCAATAAACTGTACAAAACTCCAAAAAGAACCAGTCAATAAACTGTACAAAACTCAATAAAGAACCAGTCAATTAACTGTACAAAACTCAATAAAGAACCAGTCAATAACTGTACAAAACTCAAAAAAGAACCAGTCAAAAAACTGTACAAAACTCAATAAAGAAACAGTCAATAAACTGTAGAAAACTCAATAAAGAAACAGTCAATAAACTGTACAAAACTGAATAAAGAACCAGTCAATAAATTGTACACAAAATAAATAAAGAAACAGTCAATAAACTGTACAAAACTAAATAAAGAAACAGTCAATAAACTGTACAAAATTAAATAAAGAAACAGTCAATAAACTGTACAAAACTAATTAAAGAACAAGTCAATAAATTGTACACAAACTAAATAAAGAAACAGTCAAAAAACTGTACAAAACTAAATAAAGAAACAGTCAATAAACTGTACAAAACTGAACAAAGAACCAGTCAATAAACTGTACAAAACTCAATAGAGAACCAGTCAATAAACTGTTCAAAACTCAATAAAGAACCAGTCCATAAACTGTACAAAACTCAATAAAGAAACACTCAATAAACTGTAGAAAACTCAATAAAGAAACAGTCAATAAACTGTACAAAACTAAATAAAGAAACAGTCAATAAACTGTACAAAATTAAATAAAGAAACAGTCAATAAACTGTACAAAACTAAATAAAGAACAAATCAATAAATTGTACACAAACTAAATAAAGAAACAGGCAATAAACTGTACAAAATTAAATAAAGAAACAGTCAATAAACTGTACAAAACTAAATAAACAACCAGTCAATAAATTGTAAACAAACTCAAAAAAGAACCAGTCAATAAACTGTACAAAACTGAATAAAGAACCAGTCAATAAACTGTACAAAACTGAATAAAGAACCAGTCAATAAACTGTACAAAACTCAATGAAAGAACCAGTCAATAAACATTACAAAACTGAATAAAGAACCAGTCAATAAACTGTACAAAACTCAATAAAGAACCAGTCATTAAACATTACAAAAGTGAATAAAGAACCAGTCAATAAACTATACAAAATTCAATAAAGAACCAGTCAATAAACTGTACAGAACTAAATAAAGAAAGAGTCAATAAACTGTACAAAACTAAATAAAGAAACAGTCAATAAACTGTTCAAAACTGAATAAAGAACCAGTCAATAAACTGTACAAAACTGAATAAAGAAGCAGTCAATAAACTGTACAAAACTCAATAAAGAACCAGTCAATAAACTGTACAAAACTCAATAAATAAACAGTCAATAAACTGTACAAAACTGAATAAAGAACCAGTCAATAAACTGTACAAAACTGAATAAAGAACCAGTCAATAAACTGTACAAAACTGAATAAAGAACCAGTCAATATACTGTACAAAACTCAATAAAGAAACAGTCAATAAACTGTGCAAAACATAATAAAGAAACAGTCAATAAACTGTACAAATCTCAATAAAAAACAGTCAATAAACTGTACAAAACTCAATAAAGAAACAGTCAATAAACTGTACAAAACTAACAAAAGAAACAGTCAATAAACTGTACAAAACTAAATAAAGAACCAGTCAATAAACTGTGCAAAACTAAATAAAGAACCAGTCAATAAACTGTACAAACCTGAATAAAGAACCAGTCAATAAACTGTACAAACCTGAATAAAGAACCCGTCAATAAACATAACAAAACTGAATAAAGAACCAGTCAATAAACTGTACAAAACTCCAAAAATAACCAGTCAATAAACTGTACAAAACTCAATAAAGAAACAGTCAATAAACTGTACAAAACTCAATAAAGAACCAGTCAATAAATTGTACACAAACTAAATAAAAGAACAGTCAATAAACTGTACAAAACTAAATAAAGAAACAGTCAATAAACTGTACAAAACTAAATAAAGAACCAGTCAATAAACTGTACAAAACTAAAATAGAACCAGTCAATAAATTGTACACAAACTAAATAAAGAAACAGCCAATAAACTGTACAAAACTAAATAAAGAAACAGTCAATAAACTGTACAAAACTAAATAAAGAACCAGTCAATAAATTGTACACAAACTCAATAAAGAACCAGTCAATAAACTGTACAAAACTCAATAAAGAACCAGTCAATAAACTGTACAAAACTGAATAAAGAACCAGTCAATAAACTGTACAAAACTCAATAAATAACCAGTGAATAAACATTACAAAACTGAATAAAGAACCAGTCAATCAACTGTACAAAATTGAATAAAGAAACAGTCAATAAACTGTACAAAACTCAAAAAAGAACCAGTCAATAAACTGTACAAAACTCAATAAAGAACCAGTCAATTAACTGTACAAAACTCAATAAAGAACCAGTCAATAAACTGTACAAAACTAAATAATGAAACAGTCAATAAACTGTACAAAACTAAATAAAGAAACAGTCAATAAACGGTACAAAACTCAATAAAGAAACAGTCAATAAACTGTACAAAACTCAATAAAGAAGCAGTCAATAAACTGTACAAAACTGAATAAAGAAGCAGTCAATAAACTGTACAAAATTGAATAAAGAAACAGTCAATAAACTGTACAAAACTCAAAAAAGAACCAGTCAATAAACTGTACAAAACTCAATAAAGAACCAGTCAATTAACTGTACAAAACTCAATAAAGAACAAGTCAATAACTGTACAAAACTCAAAAAAGAACCAGTCAAAAAACTGTACAAAACTCAATAAAGAAACAGTCAATAAACTGTAGAAAACTCAATAAAGAAACAGTCAATAAACTGTACAAAACTCAATAAAGAACCAGTCAATAAATTGTACACAAACTAAATAAAGAAACAGTCAATAAACTGTACAAAACTAAATAAAGAAACAGTCAATAAACTGTACAAAATTAAATAAAGAAACAGTCAATAAACTGTACAAAACTAAATAAAGAACAAGTCAATAAATTGTACACAAACTAAATAAAGAAACAGTCAATAAACTATACAAAACTAAATAAAGAAACAGTCAATAAACTGTACAAAACTGAACAAAGAACCAGTCAATAAACTGTACAAAACTCAATAGAGAACCAGTCAATAAACTGTACAAAACTCAATAAAGAACCAGTCAATAAACTGTACAAAACTCAATAAAGAAACACTCAATAAACTGTAGAAAACTCAATAAAGAAACAGTCAATAAACTGTACAAAACTAAATAAAGAAACAGTCAATAAACTGTACAAAATTAAATAAAGAAACAGTCAATAAACTGTACAAAACTAAATAAAGAACAAATCAATAAATTGTACACAAACTAAATAAAGAAACAGGCAATAAACTGTACAAAATTAAATAAAGAAACAGTCAATAAACTGTACAAAACTAAATAAACAACCAGTCAATAAATTGTACACAAACTCAATAAAGAACCAGTCAATAAACTGTACAAAACTGAATAAAGAACCAGTCAATAAACTGTACCAAACTGAATAAAGAACCAGTCAATAAACTGTACAAAACTCAATGAAAGAACCAGTCAATAAACATTACAAAACTGAATAAAGAACCAGTCAATAAACTGTACAAAACTCAATAAAGAACCAGTCATTAAACATTACAAAAGTGAATAAAGACCCAGTCAATAAACTATACAAAATTCAATAAAGAACCAGTCAATAAACTGTACAGAACTAAATAAAGAAACAGTCAATAAACTGTACAAAACTAAAAAAAGAAACAGTCAATAAACTGTACAAAACTAAATAAAGAACCAGTGAATAAATTGTACACAAACTATATAAAGAAACAGTCAATAAACTGTACAAAACTAAATAAAGAAAAAGTCAATAAACTGTACAAAACTAAATAAAGAAACAGTCAATAAACTGTACAAAACTCAATAAATAAACAGTCAATAAACTGTACAAAACTGAATAAAGAACCAGTCAATAAACTGTACAAAACTGAATAAAGAAGCAGTCAATAAACTGTACAAAACTCAATAAAGAACCAGTCAATAAACTGTACAAAACTCAATAAATAAACAGTCAATAAACTGTACAAAACTGAATAAAGAACCAGTCAATAAACTGTACAAAACTGAATAAAGAACCAGTCAATAAACTGTACAAAACTGAATAAAGAACCAGTCAATATACTGTACAAAACTCAATAAAGAAACAGTCAATAAACTGTGCAAAACATAATAAAGAAACAGTCAATAAACTGTACAAATCTCAATAAAAAAACAGTCAATAAACTGTACAAAACTCAATAAAGAAACAGTCAATAAACTGTACAAAACTAACAAAAGAAACAGTCAATAAACTGTACAAAACTAAATAAAGAACCAGTCAATAAACTGTGCAAAACTAAATAAAGAACCAGTCAATAAACTGTACAAACCTGAATAAAGAACCAGTCAATAAACTGCACAAACCTGAATAAAGAACCCGTCAATAAACTGTACAATACTGAATAAAGAACCAGTCAATAAACTCCACAAAACTGAATAAAGAACCAGTCAATAAACTGTACAAAACTCAATAAAGAACCAGTCAATAAACTGTACAAAACTAAATAAAGAACCAGTCAATAAACTGTACAAAACTCAATAAAGAACCAGTCAATAAACTGTACAAAACTAAATAATGAAACAGTCAATAAACTGTACAAAACTAAATAAAGAAACAGTCAATAAACGGTACAAAACTCAATAAAGAAACAGTCAATAAACTGTACAAAACTCAATAAAGAAGCAGTCAATAAACTGTACAAAACTGAATAAAGAAGCAGTCAATAAACTGTACAAAATTGAATAAAGAAACAGTCAATAAACTGTACAAAACTCAAAAAAGAACCAGTCAATAAACTGTACAAAACTCAATAAAGAACCAGTCAATTAACTGTACAAAACTCAATAAAGAACCAGTCAATAACTGTACAAAACTCAAAAAAGAACCAGTAAAAAAACTGTACAAAACTCAATAAAGAAACAGTCAATAAACTGTAGAAAACTCAATAAAGAAACAGTCAATAAACTGTACAAAACTCAATAAAGAACCAGTCAATAAATTGTACACAAACTAAATAAAGAAACAGTCAATAAACTGTACAAAACTAAATAAAGAAACAGTCAATAAACTGTACAAAATTAAATAAAGAAACAGTCAATAAACTGTACAAAACTAAATAAAGAACAAGTCAATAAATTGTACACAAACTAAATAAAGAAACAGTCAATAAACTGTACAAAACTAAATGAAGAAACAGTCAATAAACTGTACAAAACTGAACAAAGAACCAGTCAATAAACTGTACAAAACTCAATAGAGAACCAGTCAATAAACTGTTCAAAACTCAATAAAGAACCAGTCAATAAACTGTACAAAACTAAATAAAGAAACAGTCAATAAACTGTACAAAATTAAATAAAGAAACAGTCAATAAACTGTACAAAACTAAATAAAGAACAAATCAATAAATTGTACACAAACTAAATAAAGGAACAGGCAATAAACTGTACAAAATTAAATAAAGAAACAGTCAATAAACTGTACAAAACTAAATAAACAACCAGTCAATAAATTGTACACAAACTCAATAAAGAACCAGTCAATAAACTGTACAAAACTGAATAAAGAACCAGTCAATAAACTGTACAAAACTGAATAAAGAACCAGTCAATAAACTGTACAAAACTCAATGAAAGAACCAGTCAATAAACATTACAAAACTGAATAAAGAACCAGTCAATAAACTGTACAAAACTCAATAAAGAACCAGTCATTAAACATTACAAAAGTGAATAAAGAACCAGTCATTAAACATTACAATAGTGAATAAAGAACCAGTCAATAAACTATACAAAATTCAATAAAGAACCAGTCAATAAACTGTACAGAACTAAATAAAGAAACAGTCAATAAACTGTACAAAACTAAAAAAAGAAACAGTCAATAAACTGTACAAAACTAAATAAAGAACCAGTCAATAAATTGTACACAAACTATATAAAGAAACAGTCAATAAACTGTACAAAACTAAATAAAGAAAAAGTCAATAAACTGTACAAAACTAAATAAAGAAACAGTCAATAAACTGTACAAAACTCAATAAATAAACAGTCAATAAACTGTACAAAACTGAATAAAGAACCAGTCAATAAACTGTACAAAACTGAATAAAGAAGCAGTCAATAAACTGTACAAAACTCAATAAAGAACCAGTCAATAAACTGTACAAAACTAAATAAAGGACCAGTCAATAAACTGTACAAAACTCAATAAAGAACCAGTCAATAAACTGTACAAAACTCAATAAAGAACCAGTCAATGAACTCTACAAAACTCAATAAAGAACCAGTCAATAAACTGTACAAACTAAATAAAGAAACAGTCAATAAACTGTACAAAACTCAATAAAGAACCAGTCAATAAACTGTACAAAACTGAATAAAGAACTATTCAATAAATTGTACAAAACTGAACAAAGAACCAGTCAATAAACTGTACAAAACTCAATAAAGAACCAGTCAATAAACTGTACAAAACTCAATAAAGAACCAGTCAATAAACTGTACAAAACTCCAAAAATAACCAGTCAATAAACTGTACAAAACTCAATAAAGAAACAGTCAATAAACTGTACAAAACTCAATAAAGAACGAGTCAATAAATTGTACACAAACTAAATAAAAGAACAGTCAATAAACTGTACAAAACTAAATAAAGAAACAGTCAATAAACTGTACAAAACTAAATAAAGAAATAGTCAATAAACTGTACAAAACTAAAATAGAACCAGTCAATAAATTGTACACAAACTAAATAAAGAAACAGCCAATAAACTGTACAAAACTAAATAGAGAAACAGTCAATAAACTGTACAAAACTAAATAAAGAACCAGTCAATAAATTGTACACAAACGCAATAAAGAACCAGTCAATAAACTGTACAAAACTCAATAAAGAACCAGTCAATAAACTGTACAAAACTGAATAAAGAACCAGTCAATAAACTGTACAAAACTCAATAAATAACCAGTGAATAAACATTACAAAACTGAATAAAGAACCAGTCAATCAACAGTACAAAATTGAATAAAGAAACAGTCAATAAACTGTACAAAACTCAAAAAAGAACCAGTCAATAAACTGTACAAAACTCAATAAAGAACCAGTCAATTAACTGTACAAAACTCAATAAAGAACCAGTCAATAACTGTACAAAACTCAAAAAAGAACCAGTCAAAAAACTGTACAAAACTCAATAAAGAAACAGTCAATAAACTGTTGAAAACTCAATAAATAAACAGTCATTAAACTGTACAAAACTCAATAAAGAACCAGTCAATAAATTGTACACAAACTAAATAAAGAAACAGTCAATAAACTGTACAAAACTAAATAAAGAAACAGTCAATAAACTGTACAAAATTAAATAAAGAAACAGTCAATAAACTGTACAAAACTAAATAAAGAACAAATCAATAAATTGTACACAAACTAAATAAAGAAACAGGCAATAAACTGTACAAAATTAAATAAAGAAACAGTCAATAAACTGTACAAAACTAAATAAACAACCAGTCAATAAATTGTACACAAACTCAATAAAGAACCAGTCAATAAACTGTGCAAAACATAATAAAGAAACAGTCAATAAACTGTACAAATCTCAATAAAAAAACAGTCAATAAACTGTACAAAACTCAATAAAGAAACAGTCAATAAACTGTACAAAACTAACAAAAGAAACAGTCAATAAACTGTACAAAACTGAATAAAGAACCAGTCAATAAACTGTGCAAAACATAATAAAGAAACAGTCAATAAACTGTACAAATCTCAATAAAAAAACAGTCAATAAACTGTACAAAACTCAATAAAGAACCAGTCAATAAATTGTACACAAACTAAATAAAGAAACAGTCAATAAACTGTACAAAAAATTAAATAAAGAAACAGTCAATAAACTGTACAAAATTAAATAAAGAAACAGTCAATAAACTGTACAAAACTAAATAAAGAACAAGTCAATAAATTGTACACAAACTAAATAAAGAAACAGTCAATAAACTGTACAAAACTAAATAAAGAAACAGTCAATAAACTGTACAAAACTGAACAAAGAACCAGTCAATAAACTGTACAAAACTCAATAAAGAACCAGTCAATAAACTGTACAAAACTCAATAAAGAACCAGTCAATAAACTGTACAAAACTCAATAAAGAAACACTCAATAAACTGTAGAAAACTCAATAAAGAAACAGTCAATAAACTGTACAAAACTCAATAAAGAACCAGTCAATAAATTGTACACAAACTAAATAAAGAAACAGTCAAAAAACTGTACAAAACTAAATAAAGAAACAGTCAATAAACTGTACAAAATTAAATAAAGAAACAGTCAATAAACTGTACAAAACTAAATAAAGAACAAATCAATAAATTGTACACAAACTAAATAAAGAAACAGGCAATAAACTGTACAAAATTAAATAAAGAAACAGTCAATAAACTGTACAAAACTAAATAAACAACCAGTCAATAAATTGTACACAAACTCAATAAAGAACCAGTCAATAAACTGTGCAAAACATAATAAAGAAACAGTCAATAAACTGTACAAATCTCAATAAAAAAACAGTCAATAAACTGTACAAAACTCAATAAAGAAACAGTCAATAAACTGTACAAAACTAACAAAAGAAACAGTCAATAAACTGTACAAAACTGAATAAAGAACCAGTCAATAAACTGTGCAAAACATAATAAAGAAACAGTCAATAAACTGTACAAATCTCAATAAAAAAACAGTCAATAAACTGTACAAAACTCAATAAAGAAACAGTCAATAAACTGTACAAAACTAACAAAAGAAACAGTCAATAAACTGTACAAAACTAAATAAAGAACCAGTCAATAAACTGTGCAAAACTAAATAAAGAACCAGTCAATAAACTGTACAAACCTGAATAAAGAACCAGTCAATAAACTGTACAAACCTGAATAAAGAACCCGTCAATAAACATAACAAAACTGAATAAAGAACCAGTCAATAAACTCCACAAAACTGAATAAAGAACCAGTCAATAAACTGTAAAAAACTCAATAAAGAACCAGTCAATAAACTGTACAAAACTAAATAAAGAACCAGTCAATAAACTGTACAAAACTCAATAAAGAACCAGTCAATAAACTGTACAAAACTAAATAATGAAACAGTCAATAAACTGTACAAAACTAAATAAAGAAACAGTCAATAAACGGTACAAAACTCAATAAAGAAACAGTCAATAAACTGTACAAAACTCAATAAAGAAGCAGTCAATAAACTGTACAAAACTGAATAAAGAAGCAGTCAATAAACTGTACAAAATTGAATAAAGAAACAGTCAATAAACTGTACAAAACTCAAAAAAGAACCAGTCAATAAACTGTACAAAACTCAATAAAGAACCAGTCAATTAACTGTACAAAACTCAATAAAGAACCAGTCAATAACTGTACAAAACTCAAAAAAGAACCAGTCAAAAAACTGAACAAAACTCAATAAAGAAACAGTCAATAAACTGTAGAAAACTCAATAAAGAAACAGTCAATAAACTGTACAAAACTCAATAAAGAACCAGTCAATAAATTGTACACAAAATAAATAAAGAAACAGTCAATAAACTGTACAAAACTAAATAAAGAAACAGTCAATAAACTGTACAAAATTAAATAAAGAAACAGTCAATAAACTGTACAAAACTAAATAAAGAACAAGTCAATAAATTGTACACAAACTAAATAAAGAAACAGTCAATAAACTGTACAAAACTAAATAAAGAAACAGTCAATAAACTGTACAAAACTGAACAAAGAACCAGTCAATAAACTGTACAAAACTCAATAGAGAACCAGTCAATAAACTGTTCAAAACTCAATAAAGAACCAGTCCATAAACTGTACAAAACTCAATAAAGAAACACTCAATAAACTGTAGAAAACTCAATAAAGAAACAGTCAATAAACTGTACAAAACTAAATAAAGAAACAGTCAATAAACTGTACAAAATTAAATAAAGAAACAGTCAATAAACTGTACAAAACTAAATAAAGAACAAATCAATAAATTGTACACAAACTAAATAAAGAAACAGGCAATAAACTGTACAAAATTAAATAAAGAAACAGTCAATAAACTGTACAAAACTAAATAAACAACCAGTCAATAAATTGTACACAAACTCAATAAAGAACCAGTCAATAAACTGTACAAAACTGAATAAAGAACCAGTCAATAAACTGTACAAAACTGAATAAAGAACCAGTCAATAAACGTACAAAACTCAATGAAAGAACCAGTCAATAAACATTACAAAACTGAATAAAGAACCAGTCAATAAACTGTACAAAACTCAATAAAGAACCAGTCATTAAACATTACAAAAGTGAATAAAGAACCAGTCAATAAACTATACAAAATTCAATAAAGAACCAGTCAATAAACTGTACAGAACTAAATAAAGAAACAGTCAATAAACTGTACAAAACTAAATAAAGAAACAGTCAATAAACTGTACAAAACTCAATAAATAAACAGTCAATAAACTGTACAAAACTGAATAAAGAACCAGTCAATAAACTGTACAAAACTGAATAAAGAAGCAGTCAATAAACTGTACAAAACTCAATAAAGAACCAGTCAATAAACTGTACAAAACTCAATAAATAAACAGTCAATAAACTGTACAAATCTGAATAAAGAACCAGTCAATAAACTGTACAAAACTGAATAAAGAACCAGTCAATAAACTGTACAAAACTGAATAAAGAACCAGTCAATATACTGTACAAAACTCAAGAAAGAAACAGTCAATAAACTGTGCAAAACATAATAAAGAAACAGTCAATAAACTGTACAAATCTCAATAAAAAAACAGTCAATAAACTGTACAAAACTCAATAAAGAAACAGTCAATAAACTGTAAAAAACTAACAAAAGAAACAGTCAATAAACTGTACAAAACTAAATAAAGAACCAGTCAATAAACTGTGCAAAACTAAATAAAGAACCAGTCAATAAACTGTACAAACCTGAATAAAGAACCAGTCAATAAACTGTACAAACCTGAATAAAGAACCCGTCAATAAACATAACAAAACTGAATAAAGAACCAGTCAATAAACTGTACAAACTCCAAAAATAACCAGTCAATAAACTGTACAAAACTCAATAAAGAAACAGTCAATAAACTGTACAAAACTCAATAAAGAACCAGTCAATAAATTGTACACAAACTAAATAAAAGAACAGTCAATAAACTGTACAAAACTAAATAAAGAAACAGTCAATAAACTGTACAAAACTAAATAAAGAAATAGTCAATAAACTGTACAAAACTAAAATAGAACCAGTCAATAAATTGTACACAAACTAAATAAAGAAACAGCCAATAAACTGTACAAAACTAAATAAAGAAACAGTCAATAAACTGTACAAAACTGAATAAAGAACCAGTCAATAAACTGTACAAAACTCAATAAATAACCAGTGAATAAACATTACAAAACTGAATAAAGAACCAGTCAATCAACTGTACAAAATTGAATAAAGAAACAGTCAATAAACTGTACAAAACTCAAAAAAGAACCAGTCAATAAACTGTACAAAACTCAATAAAGAACCAGTCAATTAACTGTACAAAACTCAATAAAGAACCAGTCAATAACTGTACAAAACTCAAAAAAGAACCAGTCAAAAAACTGTACAAAACTCAATAAAGAAACAGTCAATAAACTGTTGAAAACTCAATAAATAAACAGTCAATAAACTGTACAAAACTCAATAAAGAACCAGTCAATAAATTGTACACAAACTAAATAAAGAAACAGTCAATAAACTGTACAAAAAATTAAATAAAGAAACAGTCAATAAACTGTACAAAATTAAATAAAGAAACAGTCAATAAACTGTACAAAACTAAATAAAGAACAAGTCAATAAATTGTACACAAACTAAATAAAGAAACAGTCAATAAACTGTACAAAACTGAACAAAGAACCAGTCAATAAACTGTACAAAACTCAATAAAGAACCAGTCAATAAACTGTACAAAACTCAATAAAGAACCAGTCAATAAACTGTACAAAACTCAATAAAGAAACACTCAATAAACTGTAGAAAACTCAATAAAGAAACAGTCAATAAACTGTACAAAACTCAATAAAGAACCAGTCAATAAATTGTACACAAACTAAATAAAGAAACAGTCAAAAAACTGTACAAAACTAAATAAAGAAACAGTCAATAAACTGTACAAAATTAAATAAAGAAACAGTCAATAAACTGTACAAAACTAAATAAAGAACAAATCAATAAATTGTACACAAACTAAATAAAGAAACAGGCAATAAACTGTACAAAATTAAATAAAGAAACAGTCAATAAACTGTACAAAACTAAATAAACAACCAGTCAATAAATTGTACACAAACTCAATAAAGAACCAGTCAATAAACTGTACAAAACTGAATAAAGAACCAGTCAATAAACTGTACAAAACTGAATAAAGAACCAGTCAATAAACTGTGCAAAACATAATAAAGAAACAGTCAATAAACTGTACAAATCTCAATAAAAAAACAGTCAATAAACTGTACAAAACTCAATAAAGAAACAGTCAATAAACTGTGCAAAACTAAATAAAGAACCAGTCAATAAACTGTACAAACCTGAATAAAGAACCAGTCAATAAACTGTACAAACGTGAATAAAGAACCCGTCAATAAACATAACAAAACTGAATAAAGAACCAGTCAATAAACTCCACAAAACTGAATAAAGAACCAGTCAATAAACTGTACAAAACTCAATAAAGAACCAGTCAATAAACTGTACAAAACTAAATAAAGAACCAGTCAATAAACTGTACAAAACTCAATAAAGAACCAGTCAATAAACTGTACAAAACTAAATAATGAAACAGTCAATAAACTGTACAAAACTAAATAAAGAAACAGTCAATAAACGGTACAAAACTCAATAAAGAAACAGTCAATAAACTGTACAAAACTCAATAAAGAAGCAGTCAATAAACTGTACAAAACTGAATAAAGAAGCAGTCAATAAACTGTACAAAATTGAATAAAGAAACAGTCAATAAACTGTACAAAACTCAAAAAGAACCAGTCAATAAACTGTACAAAACTCAATAAAGAACCAGTCAATTAACTGTACAAAACTCAATAAAGAACCAGTCAATAACTGTACAAAACTCAAAAAAGAACCAGTCAAAAAACTGTACAAAACTCAATAAAGAAACAGTCAATAAACTGTAGAAAACTCAATAAAGAAACAGTCAATAAACTGTACAAAACTCAATAAAGAACCAGTCAATAAATTGTACACAAACTAAATAAAGAAACAGTCAATAAACTGTACAAAACTAAATAAAGAAACAGTCAATAAACTGTACAAAATTAAATAAAGAAACAGTCAATAAACTGTACAAAACTAAATAAAGAACAAGTCAATAAATTGTACACAAACTAAATAAAGAAACAGTCAATAAACTGTACAAAACTGAATAAAGAAACAGTCAATAAACTGTACAAAACTGAACAAAGAACCAGTCAATAAACTGTACAAAACTCAATAGAGAACCAGTCAATAAACTGTTCAAAACTCAATAAAGAACCAGTCAATAAACTGTACAAAACTCAATAAAGAAACACTCAATAAACTGTAGAAAACTCAATAAAGAAACAGTCAATAACTGTACAAAACTCAAAAAAGAACCAGTTAAAAAACTGCACAAAACTCAATAAAGAAACAGTCAATAAACTGTTGAAAACTCAATAAATAAACAGTCAATAAACTGTACAAAACTCAATAAAGAATCAGTCAATAAATTGTACACAAACTAAATAAAGAAACAGTCAATAAACTGTACAAAAAATTAAATAAAGAAACAGTCAATAAACTGTACAAAATTAAATAAAGAAACAGTCAATAAACTGTACAAAACTAAATAAAGAACAAGTCAATAAATTGTACACAAACTAAATAAAGAAACAGTCAATAAACTGTACAAAACTAAATAAAGAAACAGTCAATAAACTGTACAAAACTGAACAAAGAAACAGTCAATAAACTGTACAAAACTCAATAAAGAACCAGTCAATAAACTGTACAAAACTCAATAAAGAACCAGTCAATAAACTGTACAAAACTCAATAAAGAAACACTCAATAAACTGTAGAAAACTCAATAAAGAAACAGTCAATAAACTGTACAAAACTCAATAAAGAACCAGTCAATAAATTGTACACAAACTAAATAAAGAAACAGTCAAAAAACTGTACAAAACTAAATAAAGAAACAGTCAATAAACTGTACAAAATTAAATAAAGAAACAGTCAATAAACTGTACAAAACTAAGTAAAGAACAAATCTATAAATTGTACACAAACTAAATAAAGAAACAGGCAATAAACTGTACAAAATTAAATAAAGAAACAGTCAATAAACTGTACAAAACTAAATAAACAACCAGTCAATAAATTGTACACAAACTCAATAAAGAACCAGTCAATAAACTGTACAAAACTGAATAAAGAACCAGTCAATAAACTGTGCAAAACATAATAAAGAAACAGTCAATAAACTGTACAAATCTCAATAAAAAAACAGTCAATAAACTGTACAAAACTCAATAAAGAAACAGTCAATAAACTGTGCAAAACTAAATAAAGAACCAGTCAATAAACTGTACAAACCTGAATAAAGAACCAGTCAATAAACTGTACAAACCTGAATAAAGAACCCGTCAATAAACATAACAAAACTGAATAAAGAACCAGTCAATAAACTCCACAAAACTGAATAAAGAACCAGTCAATAAACTGTACAAAACTCAATAAAGAACCAGTCAATAAACTGTACAAAACTAAATAAAGAACCAGTCAATAAACTGTACAAAACTCAATAAAGAACCAGTCAATAAACTGTACAAAACTAAATAATGAAACAGTCAATAAACTGTACAAAACTAAATAAAGAAACAGTCAATAAACGGTACAAAACTCAATAAAGAAACAGTCAATAAACTGTACAAAACTCAATAAAGAAGCAGTCAATAAACTGTACAAAACTGAATAAAGAAGCAGTCAATAAACTGTACAAAATTGAATAAAGAAACAGTCAATAAACTGTACAAAACTCAAAAAAGAACCAGTCAATAAACTGTACAAAACTCAATAAAGAACCAGTCAATTAACTGTACAAAACTCAATAAAGAACCAGTCAATAACTGTACAAAACTCAAAAAAGAACCAGTCAAAAAACTGTACAAAACTCAATAAAGAAACAGTCAATAAACTGTAGAAAACTCAATAAAGAAACAGTCAATAAACTGTACAAAACTCAATAAAGAACCAGTCAATAAATTGTACACAAACTAAATAAAGAAACAGTCAATAAACTGTACAAAACTAAATAAAGAAACAGTCAATAAACTGTACAAAATTAAATAAAGAAACAGTCAATAAACTGTACAAAACTAAATAAAGAACAAGTCAATAAATTGTACACAAACTAAATAAAGAAACAGTCAATAACCTGTACAAAACTGAATAAAGAAACAGTCAATAAACTGTACAAAACTGAACAAACAACCAGTCAATAAACTGTACAAAACTCAATAGAGAACCAGTCAATAAACTGTTCAAAACTCAATAAAGAACCAGTCAATAAACTGTACAAAACTCAATAAAGAAACACTCAATAAACTGTAGAAAACTCAATAAAGAAACAGTCAATAAACTGTACAAAACTAAATAAAGAAACAGTCAATAAACTGTACAAAATTAAATAAAGAAACAGTCAATAAACTGTACAAAACTAAATAAAGAACAAATCAATAAATTGTACACAAACTAAATAAAGAAACAGGCAATAAACTGTACAAAATTAAATAAAGAAACAGTCAATAAACTGTACAAAACTAAATAAACAACCAGTCAATAAATTGTACACAAACTCAATAAAGAACCAGTCAATAAACTGTACAAAACTGAATAAAGAACCAGTCAATAAACTGTACAAAACTGAATAAAGAACCAGTCAATAAACTGTACAAAACTCAATGAAAGAACCAGTCAATAAACATTACAAAACTGAATAAAGAACCAGTCAATAAACTGTACAAAACTCAATAAAGAACCAGTCATTAAACATTACAAAAGTGAATAAAGAACCAGTCAATAAACTATACAAAATTCAATAAAGAACCAGTCAATAAACTGTACAGAACTAAATAAAGAAACAGTCAATAAACTGTAAAAACTAAAAAAAGAAACAGTCAATAAACTGTACAAAACTAAATAAAGAACCAGTCAATAAATTGTACACAAACTATATAAAGAAACAGTCAATAAACTGTACAAAACTAAATAAAGAAAAAGTCAATAAACTGTACAAAACTAAATAAAGAAACAGTCAATAAACTGTACAAAACTCAATAAATAAACAGTCAATAAACTGTACAAAACTGAATAAAGAACCAGTCAATAAACTGTACAAAACTGAATAAAGAAGCAGTCAATAAACTGTACAAAACTCAATAAAGAACCAGTCAATAAACTGTACAAAACTAAATAAAGGACCAGTCAATAAACTGTACAAAACTCAATAAAGAACCAGTCAATAAACTGTACAAAACTCAATAAAGAACCAGTCAATGAACTCTACAAAACTCAATAAAGAACCAGTCAATAAACTGTACAAACTAAATAAAGAAACAGTCAATAAACTGTACAAAACTAAATAAAGAAACAGTCAATAAACGGTACAAAACTCAATAAAGAAACAGTCAATAAACTGTACAAAACTCAATAAAGAAGCAGTCAATAAACTGTACAAAACTGAATAAAGAAGCAGTCAATAAACTGTACAAAATTGAATAAAGAAACAGTCAATAAACTGTACAAAACTCAAAAAAGAACCAGTCAATAAACTGTACAAAACTCAATAAAGAACCAGTCAATTAACTGTACAAAACTCAATAAAGAACCAGTCAATAACTGTACAAAACTCAAAAAAGAACCAGTCAAAAAACTGTACAAAACTCAATAAAGAAACAGTCAATAAACTGTAGAAAACTCAATAAAGAAACAGACAATAAACTGTACAAAACTCAATAAAGAACCAGTCAATAAATTGTACACAAACTAAATAAAGAAACAGTCAATAAACTGTACAAAACTAAATAAAGAAACAGTCAATAAACTGTACAAAATTAAATAAAGAAACAGTCAATAAACTGTACAAAACTAAATAAAGAACAAGTCAATAAATTGTACACAAACTAAATAAAGAAACAGTCAATAAACTGTACAAAACTCAAAAAAGAACCAGTCAATAAACTGTACAAAACTCAATAAAGAACCAGTCAATTAACTGTACAAAACTCAATAAAGAACCAGTCAATAACTGTACAAAACTCAAAAAAGAACCAGTCAAAAAACTGTACAAAACTCAATAAAGAAACAGTCAATAAACTGTACAAAACTCAATAAAGAAACACTCAATAAACTGTAGAAAACTCAATAAAGAAACAGTCAATAAACTGTACAAAACTCAATAAAGAACCAGTCAATAAATTGTACACAAACTAAATAAAGAAACAGTCAAAAAACTGTACAAAACTAAATAAAGAAACAGTCAATAAACTGTACAAAATTAAATAAAGAAACAGTCAATAAACTGTACAAAACTAAATAAAGAACAAATCAATAAATTGTACACAAACTAAATAAAGAAACAGGCAATAAACTGTACAAAATTAAATAAAGAAACAGTCAATAAACTGTACAAAACTAAATAAACAACCAGTCAATAAATTGTACACAAACTCAATAAAGAACCAGTCAATAAACTGTACAAAACTGAATAAAGAACCAGTCAATAAACTGTACAAAACTGAATAAAGAACCAGTCAATAAACTGTGCAAAACATAATAAAGAAACAGTCAATAAACTGTACAAATCTCAATAAAAAAACAGTCAATAAACTGTACAAAACTCAATAAAGAAACAGTCAATAAACTGTGCGAAACTAAATAAAGAACCAGTCAATAAACTGTACAAACCTGAATAAAGAACCAGTCAATAAACTGTACAAACCTGAATAAAGAACCCGTCAATAAACATAACAAAACTGAATAAAGAACCAGTCAATAAACTCCACAAAACTGAATAAAGAACCAGTCAATAAACTGTACAAAACTCAATAAAGAACCAGTCAATAAACTGTACAAAACTAAATAAAGAACCAGCCAATAAACTGTACAAAACTCAATAAAGAACCAGTCAATAAACTGTACAAAACTAAATAATGAAACAGTCAATAAACTGTACAAAACTAAATAAAGAAACAGTCAATAAACGGTACAAAACTCAATAAAGAAACAGTCAATAAACTGTACAAAACTCAATAAAGAAGCAGTCAATAAACTGTACAAAACTGAATAAAGAAGCAGTCAATAAACTGTACAAAATTGAATAAAGAAACAGTCAATAAACTGTACAAAACTCAAAAAAGAACCAGTCAATAAACTGTACAAAACTCAATAAAGAACCAGTCAATTAACTGTACAAAACTCAATAAAGAACCAGTCAATAACTGTACAAAACTCAAAAAAGAACCAGTCAAAAAACTGTACAAAACTCAATAAAGAAACAGTCAATAAACTGTAGAAAACTCAATAAAGAAACAGTCAATAAACTGTACAAAACTCAATAAAGAACCAGTCAATAAATTGTACACAAACTAAATAAAGAAACAGTCAATAAACTGTACAAAACTAAATAAAGAAACAGTCAATAAACTGTACAAAATTAAATAAAGAAACAGTCAATAAACTGTACAAAACTAAATAAAGAACAAGTCAATAAATTGTACAAAAACTAAATAAAGAAACAGTCAATAAACTGTACAAAACTGAATAAAGAAACAGTCAATAAACTGTACAAAACTGAACAAAGAACCAGTCAATAAACTGTACAAAACTCAATAGAGAACCAGTCAATAAACTGTTCAAAACTCAATAAAGAACCAGTCAATAAACTGTACAAAACTCAATAAAGAAACAATCAATAAACTGTAGAAAACTCAATAAAGAAACAGTCAATAACTGTACAAAACTCAAAAAAGAACCAGTCAAAAAACTGTACAAAACTCAATAAAGAAACAGTCAATAAACTGTTGAAAACTCAATAAATAAACAGTCAATAAACTGTACAAAACTCAATAAAGAACCAGTCAATAAATTGTACACAAACTAAATAAAGAAACAGTCAATAAACTGTACAAAAAATTAAATAAAGAAACAGTCAATAAACTGTACAAAATTAAATAAAGAAACAGTCAATAAACTGTACAAAACTAAATAAAGAACAAGTCAATAAATTGTACACAAACTAAATAAAGAAACAGTCAATAAACTGTACAAAACTAAATAAAGAAACAGTCAATAAACTGTACAAAACTGAACAAAGAACCAGTCAATAAACTGTACAAAACTCAATAAAGAACCAGTCAATAAACTGTACAAAACTCAATAAAGAACCAGTCAATAAACTGTACAAAACTCAATAAAGAAACACTCAATAAACTGTAGAAAACTCAATAAAGAAACAGTCAATAAACTGTACAAAACTCAATAAAGAACCAGTCAATAAATTGTACACAAACTAAATAAAGAAACAGTCAAAAAACTGTACAAAACTAAATAAAGAAACAGTCAATAAACTGTACAAAATTAAATAAAGAAACAGTCAATAAACTGTACAAAACTAAGTAAAGAACAAATCTATAAATTGTACACAAACTAAATAAAGAAACAGGCAATAAACTGTACAAAATTAAATAAAGAAACAGTCAATAAACTGTACAAAACTAAATAAACAACCAGTCAATAAATTGTGCACAAACTCAATAAAGAACCAGTCAATAAACTGTACAAAACTGAATAAAGAACCAGTCAATAAACTGTGCAAAACATAATAAAGAAACAGTCAATAAACTGTACAAATCTCAATAAAAAAACAGTCAATAAACTGTACAAAACTCAATAAAGAAACAGTCAATAAACTGTACAAAACTAAATAAAGAACCAGTCAATAAACTGTACAAACCTGAATAAAGAACCAGTCAATAAACTGTACAAACCTGAATAAAGAACCCGTCAATAAACATAACAAAACTGAATAAAGAACCAGTCAATAAACTCCACAAAACTGAATAAAGAACCAGTCAATAAACTGTACAAAACTCAATAAAGAACCAGTCAATAAACTGTACAAAACTAAATAAAGAACCAGTCAATAAACTGTACAAAACTCAATAAAGAACCAGTCAATAAACTGTACAAAACTAAATAATGAAACAGTCAATAAACTGTACAAAACTAAATAAAGAAACAGTCAATAAACGGTACAAAACTCAATAAAGAAACAGTCAATAAACTGTACAAAACTCAATAAAGAAGCAGTCAATAAACTGTACAAAACTGAATAAAGAAGCAGTCAATAAACTGTACAAAATTGAATAAAGAAACAGTCAATAAACTGTACAAAACTCAAAAAAGAACCAGTCAATAAACTGTACAAAACTCAATAAAGAACCAGTCAATTAACTGTACAAAACTCAATAAAGAACCAGTCAATAACTGTACAAAACTCAAAAAAGAACCAGTCAAAAAACTGTACAAAACTCAATAAAGAAACAGTCAATAAACTGTAGAAAACTCAATAAAGAAACAGTCAATAAACTGTACAAAACTCAATAAAGAACCAGTCAATAAATTGTACACAAACTAAATAAAGAAACAGTCAATAAACTGTACAAAACTAAATAAAGAAACAGTCAATAAACTGTACAAAATTAAATAAAGAAACAGTCAATAAACTGTACAAAACTAAATAAAGAACAAGTCAATAAATTGTACACAAACTAAATAAAGAAACAGTCAATAACCTGTACAAAACTGAATAAAGAAACAGTCAATAAACTGTACAAAACTGAACAAACAACCAGTCAATAAACTGTACAAAACTCAATAGAGAACCAGTCAATAAACTGTTCAAAACTCAATAAAGAACCAGTCAATAAACTGTACAAAACTCAATAAAGAAACACTCAATAAACTGTAGAAAACTCAATAAAGAAACAGTCAATAAACTGTACAAAACTAAATAAAGAAACAGTCAATAAACTGTACAAAATTAAATAAAGAAACAGTCAATAAACTGTACAAAACTAAATAAAGAACAAATCAATAAATTGTACACAAACTAAATAAAGAAACAGGCAATAAACTGTACAAAATTAAATAAAGAAACAGTCAATAAACTGTACAAAACTAAATAAACAACCAGTCAATAAATTGTACACAAACTCAATAAAGAACCAGTCAATAAACTGTACAAAACTGAATAAAGAACCAGTCAATAAACTGTACAAAACTGAATAAAGAACCAGTCAATAAACTGTACAAAACTCAATGAAAGAACCAGTCAATAAACATTACAAAACTGAATAAAGAACCAGTCAATAAACTGTACAAAACTCAATAAAGAACCAGTCATTAAACATTACAAAAGTGAATAAAGAACCAGTCAATAAACTATACAAAATTCAATAAAGAACCAGTCAATAAACTGTACAGAACTAAATAAAGAAACAGTCAATAAACTGTACAAAACTAAAAAAAGAAACAGTCAATAAACTGTACAAAACTAAATAAAGAACCAGTCAATAAATTGTACACAAACTATATAAAGAAACAGTCAATAAACTGTACAAAACTAAATAAAGAAAAAGTCAATAAACTGTACAAAACTAAATAAAGAAACAGTCAATAAACTGTACAAAACTCAATAAATAAACAGTCAATAAACTGTACAAAACTGAATAAAGAACCAGTCAATAAACTGTACAAAACTGAATAAAGAAGCAGTCAATAAACTGTACAAAACTCAATAAAGAACCAGTCAATAAACTGTACAAAACTAAATAAAGGACCAGTCAATAAACTGTACAAAACTCAATAAAGAACCAGTCAATAAACTGTACAAAACTCAATAAAGAACCAGTCAATGAACTCTACAAAACTCAATAAAGAACCAGTCAATAAACTGTACAAACTAAATAAAGAAACAGTCAATAAACTGTACAAAACTCAATAAAGAACCAGTCAATAAACTGTACAAAACTGAATAAAGAACTATTCAATAAATTGTACAAAACTGAACAAAGAACCAGTCAATAAACTGTACAAAACTCAATAAAGAACCAGTCAATAAACTGTACAAAACTCAATAAAGAACCAGTCAATAAACTGTACAAAACTTCAAAAATAACCAGTCAATAAACTGTACAAAACTCAATAAAGAAACAGTCAATAAACTGTACAAAACTCAATAAAGAACCAGTCAATAAATTGTACACAAACTAAATAAAAGAACAGTCAATAAACTGTACAAAACTAAATAAAGAAACAGTCAATAAACTGTACAAAACTAAATAAAGAAATAGTCAATAAACTGTACAAAACTAAAATAGCACCAGTCAATAAATTGTACACAAACTAAATAAAGAAACAGCCAATAAACTGTACAAAACTAAATAAAGAAACAGTCAATAAACTGTACAAACTAAATAAAGAACCAGTCAATAAATTGTACACAAACTCAATAAAGAACCAGTCAATAAACTGTACAAAACTCAATAAAGAACCAGTCAATAAACTGTACAAAACTCAATAAAGAACCAGTCAATAAACTGTACAAAACTCAATAAATAACCAGTGAATAAACATTACAAAACTGAATAAAGAACCAGTCAATCAACTGTACAAAATTGAATAAAGAAACAGTCAATAAACTGTACAAAACTCAAAAAAGAACCAGTCTATAAACTGTACAAAACTCAATAAAGAACCAGTCAATTAACTGTACAAAACTCAATAAAGAACCAGTCAATAACTGTACAAAACTCAAAAAAGAACCAGTCAAAAAACTGTACAAAACTCAATAAAGAAACAGTCAATAAACTGTTGAAAACTCAATAAATAAACAGTCAATAAACTGTACAAAACTCAATAAAGAACCAGTCAATAAATTGTACACAAACTAAATAAAGAAACAGTCAATAAACTGTACAAAAAATTAAATAAAGAAACAGTCAATAAACTGTACAAAATTAAATAAAGAAACAGTCAATAAACTGTACAAAACTAAATAAAGAACAAGTCAATAAATTGTACACAAACTAAATAAAGAAACAGTCAATAAACTGTACAAAACTAAATAAAGAAACAGTCAATAAACTGTACAAAACTGAACAAAGAACCAGTCAATAAACTGTACAAAACTCAAAAAAGAACCAGTCAATAAACTGTACAAAACTCAATAAAGAACCAGTCAATAAACTGTACAAAACTCAATAAAGAAACACTCAATAAACTGTAGAAAACTCAATAAAGAAACAGTCAATAAACTGTAGAAAACTCAATAAAGAAACAGTCAATAAACTGTACAAAACTCAATAAAGAACCAGTCAATAAATTGTACACAAACTAAATAAAGAAACAGTCAATAAACTGTACAAAACTAAATAAAGAAACAGTCAATAAACTGTACAAAATTAAATAAAGAAACAGTCAATAAACTGTACAAAACTGAATAAAGAACTATTCAATAAATTGTACAAAACTGAACAAAGAACCAGTCAATAAACTGTACAAAACTCAATAAAGAACCAGTCAATAAACTGTACAAAACTCAATAAAGAACCAGTCAATAAACTGTACAAAACTTCAAAAATAACCAGTCAATAAACTGTACAAAACTCAATAAAGAAACAGTCAATAAACTGTACAAAACTCAATAAAGAACCAGTCAATAAATTGTACACAAACTAAATAAAAGAACAGTCAATAAACTGTACAAAACTAAATAAAGAAACAGTCAATAAACTGTACAAAACTAAATAAAGAAATAGTCAATAAACTGTACAAAACTAAAATAGCACCAGTCAATAAATTGTACACAAACTAAATAAAGAAACAGCCAATAAACTGTACAAAACTAAATAAAGAAACAGTCAATAAACTGTACAAACTAAATAAAGAACCAGTCAATAAATTGTACACAAACTCAATAAAGAACCAGTCAATAAACTGTACAAAACTCAATAAAGAACCAGTCAATAAACTGTACAAAATTGAATAAAGAACCAGTCAATAAACTGTACAAAACTCAATAAATAACCAGTGAATAAACATTACAAAACTGAATAAAGAACCAGTCAATCAACTGTACAAAATTGAATAAAGAAACAGTCAATAAACTGTACAAAACTCAAAAAAGAACCAGTCAATAAACTGTACAAAACTCAATAAAGAACCAGTCAATTAACTGTACAAAACTCAATAAAGAACCAGTCAATAACTGTACAAAACTCAAAAAAGAACCAGTCAAAAAACTGTACAAAACTCAATAAAGAAACAGTCAATAAACTGTTGAAAACTCAATAAATAAACAGTCAATAAACTGTACAAAACTCAATAAAGAACCAGTCAATAAATTGTACACAAACTAAATAAAGAAACAGTCAATAAACTGTACAAAAAATTAAATAAAGAAACAGTCAATAAACTGTACAAAATTAAATAAAGAAACAGTCAATAAACTGTACAAAACTAAATAAAGAACAAGTCAATAAATTGTACACAAACTAAATAAAGAAACAGTCAATAAACTGTACAAAACTAAATAAAGAAACAGTCAATAAACTGTACAAAACTGAACAAAGAACCAGTCAATAAACTGTACAAAACTCAATAAAGAACCAGTCAATAAACTGTACAAAACTCAATAAAGAACCAGTCAATAAACTGTACAAAACTCAATAAAGAAACACTCAATAAACTGTAGAAAACTCAATAAAGAAACAGTCAATAAACTGTAGAAAACTCAATAAAGAAACAGTCAATAAACTGTACAAAACTCAATAAAGAACCAGTCAATAAATTGTACACAAACTAAATAAAGAAACAGTCAATAAACTGTACAAAACTAAATAAAGAAACAGTCAATAAACTGTACAAAATTAAATAAAGAAACAGTCAATAAACTGTACAAAACTAAATAAAGAACAAGTCAATAAATTGTACACAAACTAAATAAAGAAACAGTCAATAAACTGTACAAAACTAAATAAAGAAACAGTCAATAAACTGTACAAAACTGAACAAAAACCAGTCAATAAACTGTACAAAACTCAATAGAGAACCAGTCAATAAACTGTTCAAAACTCAATAAAGAACCAGTCAATAAACTGTACAAAACTCAATAAAGAAACACTCAATAAACTGTAGAAAACTCAATAAAGAAACAGTCAATAAACTGTACAAAACTAAATAAAGAAACAGTCAATAAACTGTACAAAATTAAATAAAGAAACAGTCAATAAACTGTACAAAACTAAATAAAGAACAAATCAATAAATTGTACACAAATTAAATAAAGAAACAGGCAATAAACTGTACAAAATTAAATAAAGAAACAGTCAATAAACTGTACAAAACTAAATAAACAACCAGTCAATAAATTGTACACAAACTCAATAAAGAACCAGTCAATAAACTGTACAAAACTGAATAAAGAACCAGTCAATAAACTGTACAAAACTGAATAAAGAACCAGTCAATAAACTGTACAAAACTCAATGAAAGAACCAGTCAATAAACATTACAAAACTGAATAAAGAATCAGTCAATAAACTGTACAAAACTCAATAAAGAACCAGTCATTAAACGTTACAAAAGTGAATAAAGAACCAGTCAATAAACTATACAAAATTCAATAAAGAACCAGTCAATAAACTGTACAGAACTAAATAAAGAAACAGTCAATAAACTGTACAAAACTAAAAAAAGAAACAGTCAATAAACTGTACAAAACTAAATAAAGAACCAGTCAATAAATTGTACACAAACTATATAAAGAAACAGTCAATAAACTGTACAAAACTAAATAAAGAAAAAGTCAATAAACTGTACAAAACTAAATAAAGAAACAGTCAATAAACTGTACAAAACTCAATAAATAAACAGTCAATAAACTGTACAAAACTGAATAAAGAACCAGTCAATAAACTGTACAAAACTGAATAAAGAAGCAGTCAATAAACTGTACAAAACTCAATAAAGAACCAGTCAATAAACTGTACAAAACTAAATAAAGGACCAGTCAATAAACTGTACAAAACTCAATAAAGAACCAGTCAATAAACTGTACAAAACTCAATAAAGAACCAGTCAATGAACTCTACAAAACTCAATAAAGAACCAGTCAATAAACTGTACAAACTAAATAAAGAAACAGTCAATAAACTGTACAAAACTCAATAAAGAACCAGTCAATTAACTGTACAAAACTGAATAAAGAACTATTCAATAAATTGTACAAAACTGAACAAAGAACCAGTCAATAAACTGTACAAAACTCAATAAAGAACCAGTCAATAAACTGTACAAAACTCAATAAAGAACCAGTCAATAACTGTACAAAACTCAAAAAAGAACCAGTCAAAAAACTGTACAAAACTCAATAAAGAAACAGTCAATAAACTGTAGAAAACTAAATAAAGAAACAGTCAATAAACTGTACAAAACTCAATAAAGAACCAGTCAATAAATTGTACACAAACTAAATAAAGAAACAGTCAATAAACTGTACAAAAAATTAAATAAAGAAACAGTCAATAAACTGTACAAAATTAAATAAAGAAACAGTCAATAAACTGTACAAAACTAAATAAAGAAATAGTCAATAAACTGTACAAAACTAAAATAGCACCAGTCAATAAATTGTACACAAACTAAATAAAGAAACAGCCAATAAACTGTACAAAACTAAATAAAGAAACAGTCAATAAACTGTACAAACTAAATAAAGAACCAGTCAATAAATTGTACACAAACTCAATAAAGAACCAGTCAATAAACTGTACAAAACTCAATAAAGAACCAGTCAATAAACTGTACAAAACTGAATAAAGAACCAGTCAATAAACTGTACAAAACTCAATAAATAACCAGTGAATAAACATTACAAAACTGAATAAAGAACCAGTCAATCAACTGTACAAAATTGAATAAAGAAACAGTCAATAAACTGTACAAAACTCAAAAAAGAACCAGTCAATAAACTGTACAAAACTCAATAAAGAACCAGTCAATTAACTGTACAAAACTCAATAAAGAACCAGTCAATAACTGTACAAAACTCAAAAAAGAACCAGTCAAAAAACTGTGCAAAACTCAATAAAGAAACAGTCAATAAACTGTTGAAAACTCAATAAATAAACAGTCAATAAACTGTACAAAACTCAATAAAGAACCAGTCAATAAATTGTACACAAACTAAATAAAGAAACAGTCAATAAACTGTACAAAAAATTAAATAAAGAAACAGTCAATAAACTGTACAAAATTAAATAAAGAAACAGTCAATAAACTGTACAAAACTAAATAAAGAACAAGTCAATAAATTGTACACAAACTAAATAAAGAAACAGTCAATAAACTGTACAAAACTAAATAAAGAAACAGTCAATAAACTGTACAAAACTGAACAAAGAACCAGTCAATAAACTGTACAAAACTCAATAAAGAACCAGTCAATAAACTGTACAAAACTCAATAAAGAACCAGTCAATAAACTGTACAAAACTCAATAAAGAAACACTCAATAAACTGTAGAAAACTCAATAAAGAAACAGTCAATAAACTGTAGAAAACTCAATAAAGAAACAGTCAATAAACTGTACAAAACTCAATAAAGAACCAGTCAATAAATTGTACACAAACTAAATAAAGAAACAGTCAATAAACTGTACAAAACTAAATAAAGAAACAGTCAATAAACTGTACAAAATTAAATAAAGAAACAGTCAATAAACTGTACAAAACTAAATAAAGAACAAGTCAATAAATTGTACACAAACTAAATAAAGAAACAGTCAATAAACTGTACAAAACTAAATAAAGAAACAGTCAATAAACTGTACAAAACTGAACAAAAACCAGTCAATAAACTGTACAAAACTCAATAGAGAACCAGTCAATAAACTGTTCAAAACTCAATAAAGAACCAGTCAATAAACTGTACAAAACTCAATAAAGAAACACTCAATAAACTGTAGAAAACTCAATAAAGAAACAGTCAATAAACTGTACAAAACTAAATAAAGAAACAGTCAATAAACTGTACAAAATTAAATAAAGAAACAGTCAATAAACTGTACAAAACTAAATAAAGAACAAATCAATAAATTGTACACAAACTAAATAAAGAAACAGGCAATAAACTGTACAAAATTAAATAAAGAAACAGTCAATAAACTGTACAAAACTCAATAAAGAACCAGTCAATAAACTGTACAAAACTCAATAAAGAACCAGTCAATGAACTCTACAAAACTCAATAAAGAACCAGTCAATAAACTGTACAAACTAAATAAAGAAACAGTCAATAAACTGTACAAAACTCAATAAAGAACCAGTCAATTAACTGTACAAAACTGAATAAAGAACTATTCAATAAATTGTACAAAACTGAACAAAGAACCAGTCAATAAACTGTACAAAACTAAATAAAGAACCAGTCAATAAACTGTACAAAACTCAATAAAGAACCAGTCAATAACTGTACAAAACTCAAAAAAGAACCAGTCAAAAAACTGTACAAAACTCAATAAAGAAACAGTCAATAAACTGTTGAAAACTCAATAAATAAACAGTCAATAAACTGTACAAAACTCAATAAAGAACCAGTCAATAAATTGTACACAAACTAAATAAAGAAACAGTCAATAAACTGTACAAAAAATTAAATAAAGAAACAGTCAATAAACTGTACAAAATTAAATAAAGAAACAGTCAATAAACTGTACAAAACTAAATAAAGAAATAGTCAATAAACTGTACAAAACTAAAATAGCACCAGTCAATAAATTGTACACAAACTAAATAAAGAAACAGCCAATAAACTGTACAAAACTAAATAAAGAAACAGTCAATAAACTGTACAAACTAAATAAAGAACCAGTCAATAAATTGTACACAAACTCAATAAAGAACCAGTCAATAAACTGTACAAAACTCAATAAAGAACCAGTCAATAAACTGTACAAAACTGAATAAAGAACCAGTCAATAAACTGTACAAAACTCAATAAATAACCAGTGAATAAACATTACAAAACTGAATAAAGAACCAGTCAATCAACTGTACAAAATTGAATAAAGAAACAGTCAATAAACTGTACAAAACTCAAAAAAGAACCAGTCAATAAACTGTACAAAACTCAATAAAGAACCAGTCAATTAACTGTACAAAACTCAATAAAGAACCAGTCAATAACTGTACAAAACTCAAAAAAGAACCAGTCAAAAAACTGTGCAAAACTCAATAAAGAAACAGTCAATAAACTGTTGAAAACTCAATAAATAAACAGTCAATAAACTGTACAAAACTCAATAAAGAACCAGTCAATAAATTGTACACAAACTAAATAAAGAAACAGTCAATAAACTGTACAAAAAATTAAATAAAGAAACAGTCAATAAACTGTACAAAATTAAATAAAGAAACAGTCAATAAACTGTACAAAACTAAATAAAGAACAAGTCAATAAATTGTACACAAACTAAATAAAGAAACAGTCAATAAACTGTACAAAACTAAATAAAGAAACAGTCAATAAACTGTACAAAACTGAACAAAGAACCAGTCAATAAACTGTACAAAACTCAATAAAGAACCAGTCAATAAACTGTACAAAACTCAATAAAGAACCAGTCAATAAACTGTACAAAACTCAATAAAGAAACACTCAATAAACTGTAGAAAACTCAATAAAGAAACAGTCAATAAACTGTAGAAAACTCAATAAAGAAACAGTCAATAAACTGTACAAAACTCAATAAAGAACCAGTCAATAAATTGTACACAAACTAAATAAAGAAACAGTCAATAAACTGTACAAAACTAAATAAAGAAACAGTCAATAAACTGTACAAAATTAAATAAAGAAACAGTCAATAAACTGTACAAAACTAAATAAAGAACAAGTCAATAAATTGTACACAAACTAAATAAAGAAACAGTCAATAAACTGTACAAAACTAAATAAAGAAACAGTCAATAAACTGTACAAAACTGAACAAAAACCAGTCAATAAACTGTACAAAACTCAATAGAGAACCAGTCAATAAACTGTTCAAAACTCAATAAAGAACCAGTCAATAAACTGTACAAAACTCAATAAAGAAACACTCAATAAACTGTAGAAAACTCAATAAAGAAACAGTCAATAAACTGTACAAAACTAAATAAAGAAACAGTCAATAAACTGTACAAAATTAAATAAAGAAACAGTCAATAAACTGTACAAAACTAAATAAAGAACAAATCAATAAATTGTACACAAACTAAATAAAGAAACAGGCAATAAACTGTACAAAATTAAATAAAGAAACAGTCAATAAACTGTACAAAACTAAATAAACAACCAGTCAATAAATTGTACACAAACTCAATAAGGAACCAGTCAATAAACTGTACAAAACTGAATAAAGAACCAGTCAATAAACTGTACAAAACTGAATAAAGAACCAGTCAATAAACTGTACAAAACTCAATGAAAGAACCAGTCAATAAACATTACAAAACTGAATAAAGAATCAGTCAATAAACTGTACAAAACTCAATAAAGAACCAGTCATTAAACGTTACAAAAGTGAATAAAGAACCAGTCAATAAACTATACAAAATTCAATAAAGAACCAGTCAATAAACTGTACAGAACTTAATAAAGAAACAGTCAATAAACTGTACAAAACTAAAAAAAGAAACAGTCAATAAACTGTACAAAACTAAATAAAGAACCAGTCAATAAATTGTACACAAACTATATAAAGAAACAGTCAATAAACTGTACAAAACTAAATAAAGAAAAAGTCAATAAACTGTACAAAACTAAATAAAGAAACAGTCAATAAACTGTACAAAACTCAATAAATAAACAGTCAATAAACTGTACAAAACTGAATAAAGAACCAGTCAATAAACTGTACAAAACTGAATAAAGAAGCAGTCAATAAACTGTACAAAACTCAATAAAGAACCAGTCAATAAACTGTACAAAACTAAATAAAGGACCAGTCAATAAACTGTACAAAACTCAATAAAGAACCAGTCAATAAACTGTACAAAACTCAATAAAGAACCAGTCAATGAACTCTACAAAACTCAATAAAGAACCAGTCAATAAACTGTACAAACTAAATAAAGAAACAGTCAATAAACTGTACAAAACTCAATAAAGAACCAGTCAATTAACTGTACAAAACTGAATAAAGAACTATTCAATAAATTGTACAAAACTGAACAAAGAACCAGTCAATAAACTGTACAAAACTCAATAAAGAACCAGTCAATAAACTGTACAAAACTCAATAAAGAACCAGTCAATAAACTGTACAAAACTCCAAAAATAACCAGTCAATAAACTGTACAAAACTCAATAAAGAAACAGTCAATAAACTGTACAAAACTCAATAAAGAACCAGTCAATTAACTGTACAAAACTGAATAAAGAACTATTCAATAAATTGTACAAAACTGAACAAAGAACCAGTCAATAAACTGTACAAAACTCAATAAAGAACCAGTCAATAAACTGTACAAAACTCAATAAAGAACCAGTCAATAACTGTACAAAACTCAAAAAAGAACCAGTCAAAAAACTGTACAAAACTCAATAAAGAAACAGTCAATAAACTGTTGAAAACTCAATAAATAAACAGTCAATAAACTGTACAAAACTCAATAAAGAACCAGTCAATAAATTGTACACAAACTAAATAAAGAAACAGTCAATAAACTGTACAAAAAATTAAATAAAGAAACAGTCAATAAACTGTACAAAATTAAATAAAGAAACAGTCAATAAACTGTACAAAACTAAATAAAGAAATAGTCAATAAACTGTACAAAACTAAAATAGCACCAGTCAATAAATTGTACACAAACTAAATAAAGAAACAGCCAATAAACTGTACAAAACTAAATAAAGAAACAGTCAATAAACTGTACAAACTAAATAAAGAACCAGTCAATAAATTGTACACAAACTCAATAAAGAACCAGTCAATAAACTGTACAAAACTCAATAAAGAACCAGTCAATAAACTGTACAAAACTGAATAAAGAACCAGTCAATAAACTGTACAAAACTCAATAAATAACCAGTGAATAAACATTACAAAACTGAATAAAGAACCAGTCAATCAACTGTACAAAATTGAATAAAGAAACAGTCAATAAACTGTACAAAACTCAAAAAAGAACCAGTCAATAAACTGTACAAAACTCAATAAAGAACCAGTCAATTAACTGTACAAAACTCAATAAAGAACCAGTCAATAACTGTACAAAACTCAAAAAAGAACCAGTCAAAAAACTGTGCAAAACTCAATAAAGAAACAGTCAATAAACTGTTGAAAACTCAATAAATAAACAGTCAATAAACTGTACAAAACTCAATAAAGAACCAGTCAATAAATTGTACACAAACTAAATAAAGAAACAGTCAATAAACTGTACAAAAAATTAAATAAAGAAACAGTCAATAAACTGTACAAAATTAAATAAAGAAACAGTCAATAAACTGTACAAAACTAAATAAAGAACAAGTCAATAAATTGTACACAAACTAAATAAAGAAACAGTCAATAAACTGTACAAAACTAAATAAAGAAACAGTCAATAAACTGTACAAAACTGAACAAAGAACCAGTCAATAAACTGTACAAAACTCAATAAAGAACCAGTCAATAAACTGTACAAAACTCAATAAAGAACCAGTCAATAAACTGTACAAAACTCAATAAAGAAACACTCAATAAACTGTAGAAAACTCAATAAAGAAACAGTCAATAAACTGTAGAAAACTCAATAAAGAAACAGTCAATAAACTGTACAAAACTCAATAAAGAACCAGTCAATAAATTGTACACAAACTAAATAAAGAAACAGTCAATAAACTGTACAAAACTAAATAAAGAAACAGTCAATAAACTGTACAAAATTAAATAAAGAAACAGTCAATAAACTGTACAAAACTAAATAAAGAACAAGTCAATAAATTGTACACAAACTAAATAAAGAAACAGTCAATAAACTGTACAAAACTAAATAAAGAAACAGTCAATAAACTGTACAAAACTGAACAAAAACCAGTCAATAAACTGTACAAAACTCAATAGAGAACCAGTCAATAAACTGTTCAAAACTCAATAAAGAACCAGTCAATAAACTGTACAAAACTCAATAAAGAAACACTCAATAAACTGTAGAAAACTCAATAAAGAAACAGTCAATAAACTGTACAAAACTAAATAAAGAAACAGTCAATAAACTGTACAAAATTAAATAAAGAAACAGTCAATAAACTGTACAAAACTAAATAAAGAACAAATCAATAAATTGTACACAAACTAAATAAAGAAACAGGCAATAAACTGTACAAAATTAAATAAAGAAACAGTCAATAAACTGTACAAAACTAAATAAACAACCAGTCAATAAATTGTACACAAACTCAATAAAGAACCAGTCAATAAACTGTACAAAACTGAATAAAGAACCAGTCAATAAACTGTACAAAACTGAATAAAGAACCAGTCAATAAACTGTACAAAACTCAATGAAAGAACCAGTCAATAAACATTACAAAACTGAATAAAGAATCAGTCAATAAACTGTACAAAACTCAATAAAGAACCAGTCATTAAACGTTACAAAAGTGAATAAAGAACCAGTCAATAAACTATACAAAATTCAATAAAGAACCAGTCAATAAACTGTACAGAACTTAATAAAGAAACAGTCAATAAACTGTACAAAACTAAAAAAAGAAACAGTCAATAAACTGTACAAAACTAAATAAAGAACCAGTCAATAAATTGTACACAAACTATATAAAGAAACAGTCAATAAACTGTACAAAACTAAATAAAGAAAAAGTCAATAAACTGTACAAAACTAAATAAAGAAACAGTCAATAAACTGTACAAAACTCAATAAATAAACAGTCAATAAACTGTACAAAACTGAATAAAGAACCAGTCAATAAACTGTACAAAACTGAATAAAGAAGCAGTCAATAAACTGTACAAAACTCAATAAAGAACCAGTCAATAAACTGTACAAAACTAAATAAAGGACCAGTCAATAAACTGTACAAAACTCAATAAAGAACCAGTCAATAAACTGTACAAAACTCAATAAAGAACCAGTCAATGAACTCTACAAAACTCAATAAAGAACCAGTCAATAAACTGTACAAACTAAATAAAGAAACAGTCAATAAACTGTACAAAACTCAATAAAGAACCAGTCAATTAACTGTACAAAACTGAATAAAGAACTATTCAATAAATTGTACAAAACTGAACAAAGAACCAGTCAATAAACTGTACAAAACTCAATAAAGAACCAGTCAATAAACTGTACAAAACTCAATAAAGAACCAGTCAATAAACTGTACAAAACTCCAAAAATAACCAGTCAATAAACTGTACAAAACTCAATAAAGAAACAGTCAATAAACTGTACAAAACTCAATAAAGAACCAGTCAATAAATTGTACACAAACTAAATAAAAGAACAGTCAATAAACTGTACAAAACTAAATAAAGAAACAGTCAATAAACTGTACAAAACTAAATAAAGAAATAGTCAATAAACTGTACAAAACTAAAATAGAACCAGTCAATAAATTGTACACAAACTAAATAAAGAAACAGCCCATAAACTGTACAAAACTAAATAAAGAAACAGTCAATAAACTGTACAAAATTAATAAAGAACCAGTCAATAAATTGTACACAAACTCAATAAAGAACCAGTCAATAAACTGTACAAAACTCAATAAAGAACCAGTCAATAAACTGTACAAAACTGAATAAAGAACCAGTCAATAAACTGTACAAAACTCAATAAATAACCAGTGAATAAACATTACAAAACTGAATAAAGAACCAGTCAAACAACTGTACAAAATTGAATAAAGAAACAGTCAATAAACTGTACAAAACTCAAAAAAGAACCAGTCAATAAACTGTACAAAACTCAATAAAGAACCAGTCAATTAACTGTACAAAACTCAATAAAGAACCAGTCAATAACTGTACAAAACTCAAAAAAGAACCAGTCAAAAAACTGTACAAAACTCAATAAAGAAACAGTCAATAAACTGTTGAAAACTCAATAAATAAACAGTCAATAAACTGTACAAAACTCAATAAAGAACCAGTCAATAAATTGTACACAAACTAAATAAAGAAACAGTCAATAAACTGTACAAAAAATTAAATAAAGAAACAGTCAATAAACTGTACAAAATTAAATAAAGAAACAGTCAATAAACTGTACAAAACTAAATAAAGAACAAGTCAATAAATTGTACACAAACTAAATAAAGAAACAGTCAATAAACTGTACAAAACTAAATAAAGAAACAGTCAATAAACTGTACAAAACTGAACAAAGAACCAGTCAATAAACTGTACAAAACTCAATAAAGAACCAGTCAATAAACTGTACAAAACTCAATAAAGAACCAGTCAATAAACTGTAGAAAACTCAATAAAGAAACACTCAATAAACTGTAGAAAACTCAATAAAGAAACAGTCAATAAACTGTACAAAACTCAATAAAGAACCAGTCAATAAATTGTACACAAACTAAATAAAGAAACAGTCAAAAAACTGTACAAAACTAAATAAAGAAACAGTCAATAAACTGTACAAAATTAAATAAAGAAACAGTCAATAAACTGTACAAAACTAAATAAAGAACAAATCAATAAATTGTACACAAACTAAATAAAGAAACAGGCAATAAACTGTACAAAATTAAATAAAGAAACAGTCAATAAACTGTACAAAACTAAATAAACAACCAGTCAATAAATTGTACACAAACTCAATAAAGAACCAGTCAATAAACTGTACAAAACTGAATAAAGAACCAGTCAATAAACTGTACAAAACTGAATAAAGAACCAGTCAATAAACTGTACAAAACTCAATGAAAGAACCAGTCAATAAACATTACAAAACTGAATAAAGAACCAGTCAATAAACTGTACAAAACTCAATAAAGAACCAGTCATTAAACATTACAAAAGTGAATAAAGAACCAGTCAATAAACTGTACAAAGCTAAATAAAGAAACAGTCAATAAACTGTACAAAACTAAAAAAAGAAACAGTCAATAAACTGTACAAAACTAAATAAAGAACCAGTCAATTAATTGTACACAAACTATATAAAGAAACAGTCAATAAACTGTACAAAACTAAATAAAGAAAAAGTCAATAAACTGTACAAAACTAAATAAAGAAACAGTCAATAAACTGTTCAAAACTCAATAAATAAACAGTCAATAAACTGTACAAAACTGAATAAAGAACCAGTCACTAAACTGTACAAAACTGAATAAAGAAGCAGTCAATAAACTGTACAAAACTCAATAAAGAACCAGTCAATAAACTGTACAAAACTAAATAAAGAACCAGTCAATAAACTGTACAAAACTCAATAAAGAACCAGTCAATAAACTGTACAAAACTCAATAAAGAACAAGTCAATGAACTCTACAAAACTCAATAAAGAACCAGTCAATAAACTGTACAAACTAAATAAAGAAACAGTCAATAAACTGTACAAAACTCAATAAAGAACCAGTCAATAAACTGTACAAAACTGAATAAAGAACTATTCAATAAATTGTACAAAACTGAACAAAGAACCAGTCAATAAACTGTACAAAACTCAATAAAGAACCAGTCAATAAACTGTACAAAACTCAATAAAAAACCAGTCAATAAACTGTACAAAACTCAAAAAATAACCAGTCAATAAACTGTACAAAACTCAATAAAGGAACAGTCAATAAACTGTACAAAACTCAATAAAGAACCAGTCAATAAATTGTACACAAACTAAATAAAAGAACAGTCAATAAACTGTACAAAACTAAATAAAGAAACAGTCAATAAACTGTACAAAACTCAATAAAGAACCAGTCAATAAACTGTACAAAACTGAATAAAGAACTATTCAATAAATTGTACAAAACTGAACAAAGAACCAGTCAATAAACTGTACAAAACTCAATAAAGAACCAGTCAATAAACTGTACAAAACTCAATAAAGAACCAGTCAATAAACTGTACAAAACTCCAAAAATAACCAGTCAATAAACTGTACAAAACTCAATAAAGAAACAGTCAATAAACTGTACAAAACTCAATAAAGAACCAGTCAATAAATTGTACACAAACTAAATAAAAGAACAGTCAATAAACTGTACAAAACTAAATAAAGAAACAGTCAATAAACTGTACAAAACTAAATAAAGAAACAGTCAATAAACTGTACAAAAAATTAAATAAAGAAACAGTCAATAAACTGTACAAAATTAAATAAAGAAACAGTCAATAAACTGTACAAAACTAAATAAAGAACAAGTCAATAAATTGTACACAAACTAAATAAAGAAACAGTCAATAAACTGTACAAAACTAAATAAAGAAACAGTCAATAAACTGTACAAAACTGAACAAAGAACCAGTCAATAAACTGTACAAAACTCAATAAAGAACCAGTCAATAAACTGTACAAAACTCAATAAAGAACCAGTCAATAAACTGTAGAAAACTCAATAAAGAAACACTCAATAAACTGTAGAAAACTCAATAAAGAAACAGTCAATAAACTGTACAAAACTCAATAAAGAACCAGTCAATAAATTGTACACAAACTAAATAAAGAAACAGTCAAAAAACTGTACAAAACTAAATAAAGAAACAGTCAATAAACTGTACAAAATTAAATAAAGAAACAGTCAATAAACTGTACAAAACTAAATAAAGAACAAATCAATAAATTGTACACAAACTAAATAAAGAAACAGGCAATAAACTGTACAAAATTAAATAAAGAAACAGTCAATAAACTGTACAAAACTAAATAAACAACCAGTCAATAAATTGTACACAAACTCAATAAAGAACCAGTCAATAAACTGTACAAAACTGAATAAAGAACCAGTCAATAAACTGTACAAAACTGAATAAAGAACCAGTCAATAAACTGTACAAAACTCAATGAAAGAACCAGTCAATAAACATTACAAAACTGAATAAAGAACCAGTCAATAAACTGTACAAAACTCAATAAAGAACCAGTCATTAAACATTACAAAAGTGAATAAAGAACCAGTCAATAAACTGTACAAAGCTAAATAAAGAAACAGTCAATAAACTGTACAAAACTAAAAAAAGAAACAGTCAATAAACTGTACAAAACTAAATAAAGAACCAGTCAATAAATTGTACACAAACTATATAAAGAAACAGTCAATAAACTGTACAAAACTAAATAAAGAAAAAGTCAATAAACTGTACAAAACTAAATAAAGAAACAGTCAATAAACTGTACAAAACTCAATAAATAAACAGTCAATAAACTGTACAAAACTGAATAAAGAACCAGTCACTAAACTGTACAAAACTGAATAAAGAAGCAGTCAATAAACTGTACAAAACTCAATAAAGAACCAGTCAATAAACTGTACAAAACTAAATAAAGGACCAGTCAATAAACTGTACAAAACTCAATAAAGAACCAGTCAATAAACTGTACAAAACTCAATAAAGAACAAGTCAATGAACTCTACAAAACTCAATAAAGAACCAGTCAATAAACTGTACAAACTAAATAAAGAAACAGTCAATAAACTGTACAAAACTCAATAAAGAACCAGTCAATAAACTGTACAAAACTGAATAAAGAACTATTCAATAAATTGTACAAAACTGAACAAAGAACCAGTCAATAAACTGTACAAAACTCAATAAAGAACCAGTCAATAAACTGTACAAAACTCAATAAAAAACCAGTCAATAAACTGTACAAAACTCCAAAAATAACCAGTCAATAAACTGTACAAAACTCAATAAAGGAACAGTCAATAAACTGTACAAAACTCAATAAAGAACCAGTCAATAAATTGTACACAAACTAAATAAAAGAACAGTCAATAAACTGTACAAAACTAAATAAAGAAACAGTCAATAAACTGTACAAAACTCAATAAAGAACCAGTCAATAAACTGTACAAAACTGAATAAAGAACTATTCAATAAATTGTACAAAACTGAATAAAGAACCAGTCAATAAACTGTACAAAACTCAATAAAGAACCAGTCAATAAACTGTACAAAACTCAATAAAGAACCAGTCAATAAACTGTACAAAACTCCAAAAATAACCAGTCAATAAACTGTACAAAACTCAATAAAGAAACAGTCAATAAACTGTACAAAACTCAATAAAGAACCAGTCAATAAATTGTACACAAACTAAATAAAAGAACAGTCAATAAACTGTACAAAACTAAATAAAGAAACAGTCAATAAACTGTACAAAACTAAATAAAGAAATAGTCAATAAACTGTACAAAACTAAAATAGAACCAGTCAATAAATTGTACACAAACTAAATAAAGAAACAGCCAATAAACTGTACTAAACTAAATAAAGAAACAGTCAATAAACTGTACAAAACTAAATAAAGAACCAGTCAATAAATTGTACACAAACTCAATAAAGAACCAGTCAATAAACTGTACAAAACTCAATAAAGAACCAGTCAATAAACTGTACAAAACTGAATAAAGAACCAGTCAATAAACTGTACAAAACTCAATAAATAACCAGTGAATAAACATTACAAAACTGAATAAAGAACCAGTCAATCAACTGTACAAAATTGAATAAAGAAACAGTCAATAAACTGTACAAAACTCAAAAAAGAACCAGTCAATAAACTGTACAAAACTCAATAAAGAACCAGTCAATTAACTGTACAAAACTCAATAAAGAACCAGTCAATAACTGTAGAAAACTCAAAAAAGAACCAGTAAAAAAACTGTACAAAACTCAATAAAGAAACAGTCAATAAACTGTTGAAAACTCAATATATAAACAGTCAATAAACTGTACAAAACTCAATAAAGAACCAGTCAATAAATTGTACACAAACTAAATAAAGAAACAGTCAATAAACTGTACAAAAAATTAAATAAAGAAACAGTCAATAAACTGTACAAAATTAAATAAAGAAACAGTCAATAAACTGTACAAAACTAAATAAAGAACAAGTCAATAAATTGTACACAAACTAAATAAAGAAACAGTCAATAAACTGTACAAAACTAAATAAAGAAACAGTCAATAAACTGTACAAAACTGAACAAAGAACCAGTCAATAAACTGTACAAAACTCAATAAAGAACCAGTCAATAAACTGTACAAAACTCAATAAAGAACCAGTCAATAAACTGTACAAAAATCAATAAAGAAACACTCAATAAACTGTAGAAAACTCAATAAAGAAACACTCAATAAACTGTACAAAACTCAATAAAGAACCAGTCAATAAATTGTACACAAACTAAATAAAGAAACAGTCAATAAACTGTACAAAACTAAATAAAGAAACAGTCAATAAACTGTACAAAACTAAATAAAGAAACAGTCAATAAACTGTACAAAATTAAATAAAGAAACAGTCAATAAACTGTACAAAACTAAATAAAGAACAAATCAATAAATTGTACACAAACTAAATAAAGAAACAGGCAATAAACTGTACAAAATTAAATAAAGAAACAGTCAATAAACTGTACAAAACTAAATAAACAACCAGTCAATAAATTGTACACAAACTCAATAAAGAACCAGTCAATAAACTGTACACAACTGAATAAAGAACCAGTCAATAAACTGTACAAAACTGAATAAAGAACCAGTCAATAAACTGTACAAAACTCAATGAAAGAACCAGTCAATAAACATTACAAAACTGAATAAAGAACCAGTCATTAAACATTACAAAAGTGAATAAAGAACCAGTCAATAAACTATACAAAATTCAATAAAGAACCAGTCAATAAACATAACAAAACTGAATAAAAAACCAGTCAATAAACTCTACAAAACTGAATAAAGAACCAGTCAATAAACTGTACAAAACTCAATAAAGAACCAGTCAATAAACTGTACAAAACTAAATAAAGAACCAGTCAATAAACTGTACAAAACTCAATAAAGAACCAGTCAATAAACTGTACAAAACTAAATAATGAAACAGTCAATAAACTGTACAAAACTAAATAAAGAAACAGTCAATAAACGGAACAAAACTCAATAAAGAAACAGTCAATAAACTGTACAAAACTCAATAAAGAAGCAGTCAATAAACTGTACAAAACTGAATAAAGAAGCAGTCAATAAACTGTACAAAATTGAATAAAGAAACAGTCAATAAACTGTACAAAACTCAAAAAAGAACCAGTCAATAAACTGTACAAAACTCAATAAAGAACCAGTCAATTAACTGTACAAAACTCAATAAAGAACAAGTCAATAACTGTACAAAACTCAAAAAAGAACCAGTCAAAAAACTGTACCAAACTCAATAAAGAAACAGTCAATAAACTGTAGAAAACTCAATAAAGAAACAGTCAATAAACTGTACAAAACTCAATAAAGAACCAGTCAATAAATTGTACACAAACTAAATAAAGAAAAAGTCAATAAACTGTACAAAACTAAATAAAGAAACAGTCAATAAACTGTACAAAATTAAATAAAGAAACAGTCAATAAACTGTAGAAAACTAAATAAAGAACAAGTCAATAAATTGTACACAAACTAAATAAAGAAACAGTCAATAAACTGTACAAAACTAAATAAAGAAACAGTCAATAAACTGTACAAAACTGAACAAAGAACCAGTCAATAAACTGTACAAAACTCAATAGAGAACCAGTCAATAAACTGTACAAAACTCAATAAAGAACCAGTCAATAAACTGTACAAAACTCAATAAAGAAACACTCAATAAACTGTAGAAAACTCAATAAAGAAACAGTCAATAAACTGTACAAAACTAAATAAAGAAACAGTCAATAAACTGTACAAAATTAAATAAAGAAACAGTCGATAAACTGTACAAAACTAAATAAAGAACAAATCAATAAATTGTACACAAACTAAATAAAGAAACAGGCAATAAACTGTACAAAATTAAATAAAGAAGCAGTCAATAAACTGTACAAAACTAAATAAACAACCAGTCAATAAATTGTACACAAACTCAATAAAGAACCAGTCAATAAACTGTACAAAACTGAATAAAGAACCAGTCAATAAACTGTACCAAACTGAATAAAGAACCAGTCAATAAACTGTACAAAACTCAATGAAAGAACCAGTCAATAAACATTACAAAACTGAATAAAGAACCAGTCAATAAACTGTACAAAACTCAATAAAGAACCAGTCATTAAACATTACAAAAGTGAATAAAGACCCAGTCAATAAACTATACAAAATTCAATAAAGAACCAGTCAATAAACTGTACAGAACTAAATAAAGAAACAGTCAATAAACTGTACAAAACTAAAAAAAGAAACAGTCAATAAACTGTACAAAACTAAATAAAGAACCAGTCAATAAATTGTACACAAACTATATAAAGAAACAGTCAATAAACTGTACAAAACTAAATAAAGAAAAAGTCAATAAACTGTACAAAACTAAATAAAGAAACAGTCAATAAACTGTACAAAACTCAATAAATAAACAGTCAATAAACTGTACAAAACTGAATAAAGAACCAGTCAATAAACTGTACAAAACTGAATAAAGAAGCAGTCAATAAACTGTACAAAACTCAATAAAGAACCAGTCAATAAACTGTACAAAACTCAATAAATAAACAGTCAATAAACTGTACAAAACTGAATAAAGAACCAGTCAATAAACTGTACAAAACTGAATAAAGAACCAGTCAATAAACTGTACAAAACTGAATAAAGAACCAGTCAATATACTGTACAAAACTCAATAAAGAAACAGTGAATAAACTGTGCAAAACATAATAAAGAAACAGTCAATAAACTGTACAAATCTCAATAAAAAAACAGTCAATAAACTGTACAAAACTCAATAAAGAAACAGTCAATAAACTGTACAAAACTAACAAAAGAAACAGTCAATAAACTGTACAAAACTAAATAAAGAACCAGTCAATAAACTGTGCAAAACTAAATAAAGAACCAGTCAATAAACTGTACAAACCTGAATAAAGAACCAGTCAATAAACTGTACAAACCTGAATAAAGAACCGGTCAATAAACATAACAAAACTGAATAAAGAACCAGTCAATAAACTCCACAAAACTGAATAAAGAACCAGTCAATAAACTGTACAAAACTCAATAAAGAACCAGTCAATAAACTGTACAAAACTAAATAAAGAACCAGTCAATAAACTGTACAAAACTCAATACAGAACCAGTCAATAAACTCTACAAAACTAAATAATGAAACAGTCAATAAACTGTACAAAACTAAATAAAGAAACAGTCAATAAACGGTACAAAACTCAATAAAGAAACAGTCAATAAACTGTACAAAACTCAATAAAGAAGCAGTCAATAAACTGTACAAAACTGAATAAAGAAGCAGTCAATAAACTGTACAAAATTGAATAAAGAAACAGTCAATAAACTGTACAAAACTCAAAAAAGAACCAGTCAATAAACTGTACAAAACTCAATAAAGAACCAGTCAATTAACTGTACAAAACTCAATAAAGAACCAGTCAATAACTGTACAAAACTCAAAAAAGAACCAGTCAAAAAACTGTACAAAACTCAATAAAGAAACAGTCAATAAACTGTAGAAAACTCAATAAAGAAACAGTCAATAAACTGTACAAAACTCAATGAAGAACCAGTCAATAAATTGTACACAAACTAAATAAAGAAACAGTCAATAAACTGTACAAAACTAAATAAAGAAACAGTCAATAAACTGTACAAAATTAAATAAAGAAACAGTCAATAAACTGTACAAAACTAAATAAAGAACAAGTCAATAAATTGTACACAAACTAAATAAAGAAACAGTCAATAAACTGTACAAAACTAAATAAAGAAACAGTCAATAAACTGTACAAAACTGAACAAAGAACCAGTCAATAAACTGTACAAAACTCAATAGAGAACCAGTCAATAAACTGTTCAAAACTCAATAAAGAACCAGTCAATAAACTGTACAAAACTCAATAAAGAAACACTCAATAAACTGTAGAAAACTCAATAAAGAAACAGTCAATAAACTGTACAAAACTAAATATAGAAACAGTCAATAAACTGTACAAAATTAAATAAAGAAACAGTCAATAAACTGTACAAAACTAAATAAAGAACAAATCAATAAATTGTACACAAACTAAATAAAGAAACAGGCAATAAACTGTACAAAATTAAATAAAGAAACAGTCAATAAACTGTACAAAACTAAATAAACAACCAGTCAATAAATTGTACACAAACTCAATAAAGAACCAGTCAATAAACTGTACAAAACTGAATAAAGAACCAGTCAATAAACTGTACAAAACTGAATAAAGAACCAGTCAATAAACTGTACAAAACTCAATGAAAGAACCAGTCAATAAACATTACAAAACTGAATAAAGAACCAGTCAATAAACTGTACAAAACTCAATAAAGAACCAGTCATTAAACATTACAAAAGTGAATAAAGAACCAGTCAATAAACTATACAAAATTCAATAAAGAACCAGTCAATAAACTGTACAGAACTAAATAAAGAAACAGTCAATAAACTGTACAAAACTAAAAAAAGAAACAGTCAATAAACTGTACAAAACTAAATAAAGAACCAGTCAATAAATTGTACACAAACTATATAAAGAAACAGTCAATAAACTGTACAAAACTAAATAAAGAAAAAGTCAATAAACTGTACAAAACTAAATAAAGAAACAGTCAATAAACTGTACAAAACTGAATAAATAAACAGTCAATAAACTGTACAAAACTGAATAAATAACCAGTCAATAAACTGTACAAAACTGAATAAAGAAGCAGTCAATAAACTGTACAAAACTCAATAAAGAACCAGTCAATAAACTGAACAAAACTAAATAAAGGACCAGTCAATAAACTGTACAAAACTCAATAAAGAACCAGTCAATAAACTGTACAAAACTCAATAAAGAACCAGTCAATGAACTCTACAAAACTCAATAAAGAACCAGTCAATAAACTGTACAAACTAAATAAAGAAACAGTCAATAAACTGTACAAAACTCAATAAAGAACCAGTCAATAAACTGTACAAAACTGAATAAAGAACTATTCAATAAATTGTACAAAACTGAACAAAGAACCAGTCAATAAACTGTACAAAACTCAATAAAGAACCAGTCAATAAACTGTACAAAACTCAATAAAGAACCAGTCAATAAACTGTACAAAACTCCAAAAATAACCAGTCAATAAACTGTACAAACTCAATAAAGAAACAGTCAATAAACTGTACAAAACTCAATAAAGAACCAGTCAATAAATTGTACACAAACTAAATAAAAGAACAGTCAATAAACTGTACAAAACTAAATAAAGAAACAGTCAATAAACTGTACAAAACTAAATAAAGAAATAGTCAATAAACTGTACAAAACTAAAATAGAACCAGTCAATAAATTGTACACAAACTAAATAAAGAAACAGCCAATAAACTGTACAAAACTAAATAAAGAAACAGTCAATAAACTGTACAAAACTAAATAAGGAACCAGTCAATAAATTGTACACAAACTCAATAAAGAACCAGTCAATAAACTGTACAAAACTCAATAAAGAACCAATCAATAAACTGTACAAAACTGAATAAAGAACCAGTCAATAAACTGTACAAAACTCAATAAATAAGCAGTGAATAAACATTACAAAACTGAATAAAGAACCAGTCAATCAACTGTACAAAATTGAATAAAGAAACAGTCAATAAACTGTACAAAACTCAAAAAAGAACCAGTCAATAAACTGTACAAAACTCAATAAAGAACCAGTCAATTAACTGCACAAAACTCAATAAAGAACCAGTCAATAACTGTACAAAACTCAAAAAAGAACCAGTCAAAAAACTGTACAAAACTCAATAAAGAAACAGTCAATAAACTGTTGAAAACTCAATAAATAAACAGTCAATAAACTGTACAAAACTCAATAAAGAACCAGTCAATAAATTGTACACAAACTAAATAAAGAAACAGTCAATAAACTGTACAAAACTCAATAAAGAACCAGTCAATAAATTGTACACAAACTAAATAAAGAAACAGTCAATAAACTGTACAAAAAATTAAATAAAGAAACAGTCAATAAACTGTACAAAATTAAATAAAGAAACAGTCAATAAACTGTACAAAACTAAATAAAGAACAAGTCAATAAATTGTACACAAACTAAATAAAGAAACAGTCAATAAACTGTACAAAACTAAATAAAGAAACAGTCAATAAACTGTACAAAACTGAACAAAGAACCAGTCAATAAACTGTACAAAACTCAATAAAGAACCAGTCAATAAACTGTACAAAACTCAATAAAGAACCAGTCAATAAACTGTACAAAACTCAATAAAGAAACACTCAATAAACTGTAGAAAACTCAATAAAGAAACAGTCAATAAACTGTACAAAACTCAATAAAGAACCAGTCTATAAATTGTACACAAACTAAATAAAGAAACAGTCTATAAACTGTACAAAACTAAATAAAGAAACAGTCAATAAACTGTACAAAATTAAATAAAGAAACAGTCAATAAACTGTACAAAACTAAATAAAGAACAAATCAATAAATTGTACACAAACTAAATAAAGAAACAGGCAATAAACTGTACAAAATTAAATAAAGAAACAGTCAATAAACTGTACAAAACTAAATAAACAACCAGTCAATAAATTGTACACAAACTCAATAAAGAACCAGTCAATAAACTGTACAAAACTGAATAAAGAACCAGTCAATAAACTGTACAAAACTGAATAAAGAACCAGTCAATAAACTGTACAAAACTCAATGAAAGAACCAGTCAATAAACATTACAAAACTGAATAAAGAACCAGTCAATAAACTGTACAAAACTCAATAAAGAACCAGTCATTAAACATTACAAAAGTGAATAAAGAACCAGTCAATAAACTATACAAAATTCAATAAAGAACCAGTCAATAAACTGTACAAAACTAAATAAAGAAACAGTCAATAAACTGTACAAAACTAAAAAAAGAAACAGTCAATAAACTGTTCAAAACTAAATAAAGAACCAGTCAATAAATTGTACACAAACTATATAAAGAAACAGTCAATAAACTGTACAAAACTAAATAAAGAAAAAGTCAATAAACTGTACAAAACTAAATAAAGAAACAGTCAATAAACTGTACAAAACTCAATAAATAAACAGTCAATAAACTGTACAAAACTGAATAAAGAACCAGTCAATAAACTGTACAAAACTGAATAAAGAAGCAGTCAATAAACTGTACAAAACTCAATAAAGAACCAGTCAATAAACTGTACAAAACTAAATAAAGGACCAGTCAATAAACTGTACAAAACTCAATAAAGAACCAGTCAATAAACTGTACAAAACTCAATAAAGAACCAGTCAATGAACTCTACAAAACTCAATAAAGAACCAGTCAATAAACTGTACAAACTAAATAAAGAAACAGTCAATAAACTGTACAAAACTCAATAAAGAACCAGTCAATAAACTGTACAAAACTGAATAAAGAACTATTCAATAAATTGTACAAAACTGAACAAAGAACCAGTCAATAAACTGTACAAAACTCAATAAAGAACCAGTCAATAAACTGTACAAAACTCAATAAAGAACCAGTCAATAAACTGTACAAAACTCCAAAAATAACCAGTCAATAAACTGTACAAAACTCAATAAAGAAACAGTCAATAAACTGTACAAAACTCAATAAAGAACCAGTCAATAAATTGTACACAAACTAAATAAAAGAACAGTCAATAAACTGTACAAAACTAAATAAAGAAACAGTCAATAAACTGTACAAAACTAAATAAAGAAATAGTCAATAAACTGTACAAAACTAAAATAGAACCAGTCAATAAATTGTACACAAACTAAATAACGAAACAGCCAATAAACTGTACAAAACTAAATAAAGAAACAGTCAATAAACTGTACAAAACTAAATAAAGAACCAGTCAATAAATTGTACACAAACTCAATAAAGAACCAGTCAATAAACTGTACAAAACTCAATAAAGAACCAGTCAATAAACTGTACAAAACTGAATAAAGAACCAGTCAATAAACTGTACAAAACTCAATAAATAACCAGTGAATAAACATTACAAAACTGAATAAAGAACCAGTCAATTAACTGTACAAAACTCAATAAAGAACCAGTCAATAACTGTACAAAACTCAAAAAAGAACCATTCAAAAAACTGTACAAAACTCAATAAAGAAACAGTCAATAAACTGTTGAAAACTCAATATATAAACAGTCAATAAACTGTACAAAACTCAATAAAGAACCAGTCAATAAATTGTACACAAACTAAATAAAGAAACAGTCAATAATCTGTACAAAACTAAATAAAGAAACAGTCAATAAACTGTACAAAACTGAACAAAGAACCAGTCAATAAACTGTACAAAACTCAATAAAGAACCAGTCAATAAACTGTACAAAACTCAATAAAGAACCAGTCAATAAACTGTACAAAACTCAATAAAGAAACACTCAATAAACTGTAGAAAACTCAATAAAGAAACAGTCAATAAACTGTACAAAACTCAATAAAGAACCAGTCAATAAATTGTACACAAACTAAATAAAGAAACAGTCAATAAACTGTACAAAACTAAATAAAGAAACAGTCAATAAACTGTACAAAATTAAATAAAGAAACAGTCAATAAACTGTACAAAACTAAAAAAAGAACAAAATCAATAAATTGTACACAAACTAAATAAAGAAACAGGCAATAAACTGTACAAAATTAAATAAAGAAACAGTCAATAAACTGTACAAAACTAAATAAACAACCAGTCAATAAATTGTACACAAACTCAATAAAGAACCAGTCAATAAACTGTACAAAACTGAATAAAGAACCAGTCAATAAACTGTACAAAACTGAATAAAGAACCAGTCAATAAACTGTACAAAACTCAATGAAAGAACCAGTCAATAAACATTACAAAACTGAATAAAGAACCAGTCAATAAACTGTACAAAACTCAATAAAGAACCAGTCATTAAACGTTACAAAAGTGAATAAAGAACCAGTCAATAAACTATACAAAATTCAATAAAGAACCAGTCAATAAACTGTACAAAACTAAATAAAGAAACAGTCAATAAACTGTACAAAACTAAAAAAAGAAACAGTCAATAAACTGTACAAAACTAAATAAAGAACCAGTCAATAAATTGTACACAAACTATATAAAGAAACAGTCAATAAACTGTACAAAACTAAATAAAGAAAAAGTCAATAAACTGTACAAAACTAAATAAAGAAACAGTCAATAAACTGTACAAAACTCAATAAATAAACAGTCAATAAACTGTACAAAGCTGAATAAAAAACCAGTCAATAAACTGTACAAAACTGAATAAAGAAGCAGTCAATAAACTGTACAAAACTCAATAAAGAACCAGTCAATAAACTGTACAAAACTTAATAAAGAACCAGTCAATAAACTGTGCAAAACTCAATAAAGAACCAGTCAATAAACTGTACAAAACTCAATAAAGAACCATTCAATGAACTCTACAAAACTCAATAAAGAACCAGTCAATAAACTGTACAAACTAAATAAAGAAACAGTCAATAAACTGTACAAAACTCAATAAAGAACCAGTCAATAAACTGTACAAAACTGAATAAAGAACTATCCAATAAATTGTACAAAACTGAACAAAGAACCAGTCAATAAACTGTACAAAACTCAATAAAGAACCAGTCAATAAACTGTACAAAACTCAATAAAGAACCAGTCACTAAATTGTACACAATCTAAATAAAGAACCAGTCAATAAACTGTACAAAACTCAATACAGAAACAGTAAATAAACTGTACAAAACTCAATAAAGAACCAGTCAATAAATTGTACACAAACTAAATAAAGGAACAGTCAATAAACTGTACAAAACTAAATAAAGAAACAGTCAATAAACTGTACAAAACTAAATAAAGAAATAGTCAATAAACTGTACAAAACTAAAATAGAACCAGTTAATAAATTGTACACAAACTAAATAAAGAAACAGCCAATAAACTGTACAAAACTAAATAAAGAAACAGTCAATAAACTGTACAAAACTAAATAAAGAACCAGTCAATAAATTGAACACAAATTCAATAAAGAACCAGTCAATAAACTGTACAAAACTCAATAAAGAACCAGTGAATAAACTGTACAAAACTGAATAAAGAACCAGTCAATAAACTGTACAAAACTCAATAAATAACCAGTCAATAAACATGACAAAACTGAATAAAGAACCAGTCAATCAACTGTAAAAAACTCAATAAAGAACCAGTCAATAAACATTACAAAACTGAATAAAGAAACATTAAATAAACTGTACAAAACTCAATAAAGAAACAGTCAATAAACTGTACAACACTCAATAAAAAAACAGTCAATAAACTGTACAAAACTAAATAAAGAACCAGTCAATAAACATTACAAAACTAAATAAAGAAACAGTCAATAAACTGTACAAAACTAAATAAACAACCAGTCAATAAAATGTACACAAACTCAATAAAGAACCAGTCAATAAACTGTACAAAACTGAATAAAGAACCAGTCAATAAACTGTACAAAACTGAATAAAGAACCAGTCAATAAACTGTACAAAACTCAATGAAAGAACCAGTCAATAAACATTACAAAACTGAATAAAGAACCAGTCAATAAACTGTACAAAACTCAATAAAGAACCAGTCATTAAACGTTACAAAAGTAAATAAAGAACCAGTCAATAAACTATACAAAATTCAATAAAGAACCAGTCAATAAACTGTACAAAACTAAATAAAGAAACAGTCAATAAACTGTACAAAACTAAAAAAAGAAACAGTCAATAAACTGTACAAAACTAAATAAAGAACCAGTCAATAAATTGTACACAAACTATATAAAGAAACAGTCAATAAACTGTACAAAACTAAATAAAGAAAAAGTCAATAAACTGTACAAAACTAAATAAAGAAACAGTCAATAAACTGTACAAAACTAAATAAAGAAACAGTCAATAAACTGTACAAAACTCAATAAATAAACAGTCAATAAACTGTACAAAGCTGAATAAAAAACCAGTCAATAAACTGTACAAAACTGAATAAAGAAGCAGTCAATAAACTGTACAAAACTCAATAAAGAACCAGTCAATAAACTGTACAAAACTTAATAAAGAACCAGTCAATCAACTGTGCAAAACTCAATAAAGAACCAGTCAATAAACTGTACAAAACTCAATAAAGAACCATTCAATGAACTCTACAAAACTCAATAAAGAACCAGTCAATAAACTGTACAAACTAAATAAAGAAACAGTCAATAAACTGTACAAAACTCAATAAAGAACCAGTCAATAAACTGTACAAAACTGAATAAAGAACTATCCAATAAATTGTACAAAACTGAACAAAGAACCAGTCAATAAACTGTACAAAACTCAATAAAGAACCAGTCAATAAACTGTACAAAACTCAATAAAGAACCAGTCACTAAATTGTACACAATCTAAATAAAGAACCAGTCAATAAACTGTACAAAACTCAATACAGAAACAGTAAATAAACTGTACAAAACTCAATAAAGAACCAGTCAATAAATTGTACACAAACTAAATAAAGGAACAGTCAATAAACTGTACAAAACTAAATAAAGAAACAGTCAATAAACTGTACAAAACTAAATAAAGAAATAGTCAATAAACTGTACAAAACTAAAATAGAACCAGTCAATAAATTGTACACAAACTAAATAAAGAAACAGCCAATAAACTGTACAAAACTAAATAAAGAAACAGTCAATAAACTGTACAAAACTAAATAAAGAACCAGTCAATAAATTGAACACAAATTCAATAAAGAACCAGTCAATAAACTGTACAAAACTCAATAAAGAACCAGTGAATAAACTGTACAAAACTGAATAAAGAACCAGTCAATAAACTGTACAAAACTCAATAAATAACCAGTCAATAAACATGACAAAACTGAATAAAGAACCAGTCAATCAACTGTAAAAAACTCAATAAAGAACCAGTCAATAAACATTACAAAACTGAATAAAGAAACATTAAATAAACTGTACAAAACTCAATAAAGAAACAGTCAATAAACTGTACAACACTCAATAAAAAAACAGTCAATAAACTGTACAAAACTAAATAAAGAACCAGTCAATAAACTTTACAAAACTAAATAAAGAAACAGTCAATAAACTGTACAAAACTAAATAAACAACCAGTCAATAAATTGTACACAAACTCAATAAAGAACCAGTCAATAAACTGTACAAAACTGAATAAAGAACCAGTCAATAAACTGTACAAAACTGAATAAAGAACCAGTCAATAAACTGTACAAAACTCAATGAAAGAACCAGTCAATAAACATTACAAAACTGAATAAAGAACCAGTCAATAAACTGTACAAAACTCAATAAAGAACCAGTCATTAAACGTTACAAAAGTAAATAAAAAACCAGTCAATAAACTGTACAAAACTGAATAAAGAAGCAGTCAATAAACTGTACAAAACTCAATAAAGAACCAGTCAATAAACTGTACAAAACTTAATAAAGAACCAGTCAATCAACTGTGCAAAACTCAATAAAGAACCAGTCAATAAACTGTACAAAACTCAATAAAGAACCATTCAATGAACTCTACAAAACTCAATAAAGAACCAGTCAATAAACTGTACAAACTAAATAAAGAAACAGTCAATAAACTGTACAAAACTCAATAAAGAACCAGTCAATAAACTGTACAAAACTGAATAAAGAACTATCCAATAAATTGTACAAAACTGAACAAAGAACCAGTCAATAAACTGTACAAAACTCAATAAAGAACCAGTCAATAAACTGTACAAAACTCAATAAAGAACCAGTCACTAAATTGTACACAATCTAAATAAAGAACCAGTCAATAAACTGTACAAAACTCAATACAGAAACAGTAAATAAACTGTACAAAACTCAATAAAGAACCAGTCAATAAATTGTACACAAACTAAATAAAGGAACAGTCAATAAACTGTACAAAACTAAATAAAGAAACAGTCAATAAACTGTACAAAACTAAATAAAGAAATAGTCAATAAACTGTACAAAACTAAAATAGAACCAGTCAATAAATTGTACACAAACTAAATAAAGAAACAGCCAATAAACTGTACAAAACTAAATAAAGAAACAGTCAATAAACTGTACAAAACTAAATAAAGAACCAGTCAATAAATTGAACACAAATTCAATAAAGAACCAGTCAATAAACTGTACAAAACTCAATAAAGAACCAGTGAATAAACTGTACAAAACTGAATAAAGAACCAGTCAATAAACTGTACAAAACTCAATAAATAACCAGTCAATAAACATGACAAAACTGAATAAAGAACCAGTCAATCAACTGTAAAAAACTCAATAAAGAACCAGTCAATAAACATTACAAAACTGAATAAAGAAACATTAAATAAACTGTACAAAACTCAATAAAGAAACAGTCAATAAACTGTACAACACTCAATAAAAAAACAGTCAATAAACTGTACAAAACTAAATAAAGAACCAGTCAATAAACATTACAAAACTAAATAAAGAAACAGTCAATAAACTGTACAAAACTAAATAAACAACCAGTCAATAAATTGTACACAAACTCAATAAAGAACCAGTCAATAAACTGTACAAAACTGAATAAAGAACCAGTCAATAAACTGTACAAAACTGAATAAAGAACCAGTCAATAAACTGTACAAAACTCAATGAAAGAACCAGTCAATAAACATTACAAAACTGAATAAAGAACCAGTCAATAAACTGTACAAAACTCAATAAAGAACCAGTCATTAAACGTTACAAAAGTAAATAAAGAACCAGTCAATAAACTATACAAAATTCAATAAAGAACCAGTCAATAAACTGTACAAAACTAAATAAAGAAACAGTCAATAAACTGTACAAAACTAAATAAAGAAACAGTCAATAAACTGTACAAAACTAAATAAAGAACCAGTCAATAAATTGTACACAAACTATATAAAGAAACAGTCAATAAACTGTACAAAACTAAATAAAGAAAAAGTCAATAAACTGTACAAAACTAAATAAAGAAACAGTCAATAAACTGTACAAAACTCAATAAATAAACAGTCAATAAACTGTACAAAGCTGAATAAAAAACCAGTCAATAAACTGTACAAAACTGAATAAAGAAGCAGTCAATAAACTGTACAAAACTCAATAAAGAACCAGTCAATAAACTGTACAAAACTTAATAAAGAACCAGTCAATAAACTGTGCAAAACTCAATAAAGAACCAGTCAATAAACTGTACAAAACTCAATAAAGAACCAGTCAATGAACTCTACAAAACTCAATAAAGAACCAGTCAATAAACTGTACAAACTAAATAAAGAAACAGTCAATAAACTGTACAAAACTCAATAAAGAACCAGTCAATAAACTGTACAAAACTGAATAAAGAACTATTCAATAAATTGTACAAAACTGAACAAAGAACCAGTCAATAAACTGTACAAAACTCAATAAAGAACCAGTCAATAAACTGTACAAAACTCAATAAAGAACCAGTCACTAAATTGTACACAATCTAAATAAAGAACCAGTCAATAAACTGTACAAAACTCAATAAAGAAACAGTAAATAAACTGTACAAAACTCAATAAAGAACCAGTCAATAAATTGTACACAAACTAAATAAAGGAACAGTCAATAAACTGTACAAAACTAAATAAAGAAACAGTCAATAAACTGTACAAAACTAAATAAAGAAATAGTCAATAAACTGTACAAAACTAAAATAGAACCAGTCAATAAATTGTACACAAACTAAATAAAGAAACAGCCAATAAACTGTACAAAACTAAATAAAGAAACAGTCAATAAACTGTACAAAACTAAATAAAGAACCAGTCAATAAATTGAACACAAATTCAATAAAGAACCAGTCAATAAACTGTACAAAACTCAATAAAGAACCAGTCAATAAACTGTACAAAACTCAATAAAGAACCAGTCAATAAACTGTACAAAACTCAATAAATAACGTGTCAATAAACATGACAAAACTGAATAAAGAACCAGTCAATCAACTGTAAAAAACTCAATAAAGAACCAGTCAACAAACATTACAAAACTGAATAAAGAAACATTAAATAAACTGTACAAAACTCAATAAAGAAACAGTCAATAAACTGTACAACACTCAATAAAAAAACAGTCAATAAACTGTACAAAACTAAATAAAGAACCAGTCAATAAACATTACAAAACTAAATAAAGAAACAGTCAATAAACTGTACAAAACTAAATAAAGAAACAGTCAATTAACTGTACAAAACTAAATAAAGAACCAGTCAATAAATTGTACATAAACCAACTAAAGAAACAGTCAATAAACTGTACAAAACTAATTAAAGAACGAGTCAATAAATTGTACACAATCTCAATAAAGAACCAGTCAATAAACTGTACAAAACTGAATAAAGAACCAGTCAATAAACTGTACAAAACTCAATAAAGAACTAGTCAGTAAATTGTACACAAACTCAATAAAGAACCAGTCAATAAACTGTACAAAACTGAATAAAGAACCAGTCAAAAAACTGTTCAAAACTCAATAAAGAACCAGTCAATAAATTGTACAGAAACTCAATAAAGAACCAGTCAATAAACTGTACAAAACTGAAAAAAGAGCCAGTCAATAAACTGAACAACACTCAATAAAGAACCAGTCAATAAACTGTACAAAACTGAATAAAGAACCAGTCAATAAACTGTACAAAACTCAATAAAGAACCAGTCAATAAACATTACAAAACTGAATAAAGAAACAGTCAATAAACTGTACAAAACTCAATAAAGAACAAGTCAATAAACTGTACAAAACTAAATAAAGAAACAGTCAATAAACTGTACAAAAGTAAATAAAGAACCAGTCAATAAATTGTACACAAACTAAATAAAGAAACAGTCAATAAACTGTACAAAACTAAATAAAGAAACAGTCATTAAACTGTATAAAACTAACTAAAGAAACAGTCAATAAACTGTACAAAACTCAATAAAGAAACAGTCAATAAACTGTACAAAACTAAATAAAGAACCAGTCAATAAATTGTACACAAATTCAATAAAGAACCAGTCAATAAACTGTACAAAACTCAATAAAGAAAGAGTCAATAAACTGTACAAAACTGAAAAAAGAACCAGTCAATAAACTGTACAAAACTCAATAAATAACCAGTCAATAAACATGACAAAACTGAATAAAGAACCAGTCAATCAACTGTAAAAAACTCAATAAAGAACCAGTCAATAAACATTACAAAACTGAATAAAGAAACAGTAAATAAACTGTACAAAACTCAATAAAGAAACAGTCAATAAACTGTACAAAACTCAATAAAAAACAGTCAATAAACTGTACAAAACTAAATAAAGAACCAGTCAATAAACATTACAAAACTAAATAAAGAAACAGTCAATAAACTGTACAAAACTAAATAAAGAAACAGTCAATAAACTGTACAAAACTAAATAAAGAACCAGTCAATAAATTGTACACAAACCAACTAAAGAAACAGTCAATAAACTGTACAAAACTAATTAAAGAACGAGTCAATAAATTGTACACAATCTCAATAAAGAACCAGTCAATAAACTGTACAAAACTGAATAAAGAACCAGTCAATAAACTGTACAAAACTCAATAAAGAACTAGTCAGTAAATTGTACACAAACTCAACAAAGAACCAGTCAATAAACTGTACAAAACTGAATAAAGAACCAGTCAAAAAACTGTTCAAAACTCAATAAAGAACCAGTCAATAAATTGTACACAAACTCAATAAAGAACCAGTCAATAAACTGTACAAAACTGAAAAAAGAGCCAGTCAATGAACTGAACAAAACTCAATAAAGAACCATTCAATAAACTGTACAAAACTGAATAAAGAACCAGTCAATAAACTGTACAAAACTCAATAAAGAACCAGTCAATAAACTGTACAAAACTAAATAAAGAAACAGTCAATAAACTGTACAAAAGTAAATAAAGAACCAGTCAATAAATTGTACACAAACTAAATAAAGAAACAGTCAATAAACTGTACAAAACTCAATAAAGAAACAGTCAATAAACTCTACAAAACTGAATAAAGAACCAGTCAATAAACTGTACAAAACTGAATAAAGAACCAGTCAATAAACTGTACAAAACTCAATAAAGAAACAGTCAATAAACTGTGCAAAACTCAATAAAGAAACAGTCAATAAACTGTACAAATCTCAATAAAAACACAGTCAATGGACTGTACAAAACTCAATAAAGAAACAGTCAATAAACTGTACAAAACTAACAAAAGAAACAGTCAATAAACTGTACAAAACTAAATAAAGAACCAGTCAATAAACTGTACAAAACTCAATAAAGAACCAGTCAATAAACTGTACAAAACTAAATAAAGAAACAGTCAAGAAACTGTACAAAACTCAATAAAGAACCAGTTAATAAACTGTACAAAACTGAATAAAGAACCAGGCAATAAACTGTACAAAACTGAACAAAGAACCAGTCAATAAACTGTACAAAACTCAATAAAGAACCAGTCAATGAACTGTACAAAACTCAATAAAGAACCAGTCAATAAACTGTACAAAACTCAATAAAGAACCAGTAAATAAACTGTACAAAACTCAGAAAATAACCAGTCAATAAACATTACAAAACTCAATAAAGAAACAGTCAATAAACTGTAGAAAACTCAATTAAGAAACAGTCAATAAACTGTACAAAACTCAATAAAGAACCAGTCAATAAATTGTACACAATCTAAATAAAGAACCAGTCAATAAACTGTACAAAACTCAATAAAGAAACAGTCAATAAACTGTACAAAACTCAATAAAGAACCAGTGAATAAATTGTACACAAACTAAATAAAGGAACAGTCAATAAACTGTACAAAACTCAATAAAGAACCAGTCAATAAACTGTACAAAACTAAATAAAGAAATAGTCAATAAACTGTACAAAACTAAATAAAGAACCAGTCAATAAATTGTACACAAACTAAATAAAGAAACAGCCAATGAAATGTACAAAACTAAATAAAGAAACAATCAATAAACTGTACAAAACTAAATAAAGAACCAGTCAATAAATTGTACACAAATTCAATAAAGAAACAGTCAATAAACTGTACAAAACTCAATAAAGAACCAGTCAATAAACTGTACAAAACTGAATAAAGAACCAGTCAATAAACTGTACAAAACTCAATAAATAACCAGTCAACAAACATGACAAAACTGAATAAAGAACCAGTCAATCACCTGTAAAAAACTCAATAAAGAACCAGTCAATAAACATTACAAAACTGAATAAAGAAACAGTAAATAAACTGTACAAAACTCAATAAAGAAACAGTCAATAAACTGTACAAAACTCAATAAAAAACAGTCAATAAACTGTACAAAACTAAATAAAGAACCAGTCAATAAACATTACAAAACTAAATAAAGAAACAGTCAATAAACTGTACAAAACTAAATAAAGAAACAGTCAATAAACTGTACAAAACTAAATAAAGAACCAGTCAATAAATTGTACACAAACCAACAAAAGAAACAGTCAATAAACTGTACAAAACTAATTAAAGAAGCAGTCAATAAACTGTACAAAACTAAATAAAGAACGAGTTAATAAATTGTACACAATCTCAATAAAGAACCAGTCAATAAACTGTACAAAACTAAATAAAGAACCAGTCAATAAACTGTACAAAACTCAATAAAGAACTAGTCAGTAAATTGTACACCAACTCAATAAAGAACCAGTCAATAAACTGTACAAAACTTAATAAAGAACCAGTCAATAAACTGTTCAAAACTCAATAAAGAACCAGTCAATAAATTGTACACAAACTCAATAAAGAACCAGTCAATAAACTGTACAAAACTGAAAAAAAAGCCAGTCAATAAACTGAACAAAACTCAATAAAGAACCAGTCAATAAACTGTACAAAACTGAATAAAGAACCAGTCAATAAACTGTACAAAACTCAATAAAGAACCAGTCAATAAACATTACAAAACTGAATAAAGAAACAGTCAATAAACTGTACAAAACTCAATAAAGAACCAGTCAATAAACTGTACAAAACTAAATAAAGAAACAGTCAATAAACTGTACAAAAGCAAATAAAGAACCAGTCAATAAATTGTACACAAACTAAATAAAGAAACAGTTAATAAACTGTACAAAACTAAATAAAGAAACAGTCATTATATCGTATAAAACTAACTAAAGAAACAGTCAATAAACTGTACAAAACTCAATAAAGAAACAGCCAATAAACTGTACAAAACTCAATAAAGAAACAGTCAATAAACTGTACAAAACTGAATAAAGAACCAGTCAATAAACTGTACAAAACTGAATAAAGAACCAGTCAATATACTGTACAAAACTCAATAAAGAACCAGTCAATAAACTGTACAAAACTAAATAAAGAACCAGTCAATAAAGTGTACAAAACTCAATAAAGAACCAGTCAATAAACTGTACAAAACTAAATAATGAAACAGTCAATAAACTGTACAAAACTAAATAAAGAAACAGTCAATAAACTGTACAAAACTCAATAAAGAACCAGTCAATAAACTGTACAAAACTCAATAAAGAAAGAGTCAATAAACTGTACAAAACTGAATAAAGAACCAGTCAATAAACTGTACAAAACTCAATAAATAACCAGTCAATAAACATGACAAAACTGAATAAAGAACCAGTCAATCAACTGTAAAAAACTCAATAAAGAACCAGTCAATAAACATTACAAAACTGAATAAAGAAACAGTAAATAAAGTGTACAAAACTCAATAAAGAAACAGTCAATAAACTGTACAAAACTCAATAAAAAAAACAGTCAATAAACTGTACAAAACTAAATAAAGAACCAGTCAATAAACATTACAAAACTAAATAAAGAAACAGTCAATAAACTGTACAAAACTAAATAAAGAAACAGTCAATAAACTGTACAAAACTAAATAAAGAACCAGTCAATAAATTGTACACAAACCAACTAAAGAAACAGTCAATAAACTGTACAAAACTAATTAAAGAACGAGTCAATAAATTGTACACAATCTCAATAAAGAACCAGTCAATAAACTGTACAAAACTGAATAAAGAACCAGTCAATAAACTGTACAAAACTCAATAAAGAACTAGTCAGTAAATTGTACACAAACTCAATAAAGAACCAGTCAATAAACTGTACAAAACTGAATAAAGAACCAGTCAAAAAACTGTTCAAAACTCAATAAAGAACCAGTCAATAAATTGTACACAAACTCAATAAAGAACCAGTCAATAAACTGTACAAAACTGAAAAAAGAGCCAGTCAATGAACTGAACAAAACTCAATAAAGAACCAGTCAATAAACTGTACAAAACTGAATAAAGAACCAGTCAATAAACTGTACAAAACTCAATAAAGAACCAGTCAATAAACATTACAAAACTGAATAAAGAAACAGTCAATAAACTGTACAAAACTCAATAAAGAACCAGTCAATAAACTGTACAAAACTAAATAAAGAAACAGTCAATAAACTGTACAAAAGTAAATAAAGAACCAGTCAATAAATTGTACACAAACTAAATAAAGAAACAGTCAATAAACTGTACAAAACTATATAAAGAAACAGTCATTAAACTGTATAAAACTAACTAAAGAAACAGTCAATAAACTGTACAAAACTCAATAAAGAAACAGTCAATAAACTGTACAAAACTCAATAAAGAAACAGTCAATAAACTGTAGAAAACTCAATTAAGAAACAGTCAATAAACTGTACAAAACTCAATAAAGAACCAGTCAATAAATTGTACACAATCTAAATAAAGAACCAGTCAATAAACTGTACAAAACTCAATAAAGAACCAGTGAATAAATTGTACACAAACTAAATAAAGGAACAGTCAATAAACTGTACAAAACTAAATAAAGAAACAGTCAATAAACTGTACAAAACTAAATAAAGAAATAGTCAATAAACTGTACAAAACTAAATAAAGAACCAGTCAATAAATTGTACACAAACTAAATAAAGAAACAGCCAATAAACTGTACAAAACTAAATAAAGAAACAATCAATAAACTGTACAAAACTAAATAAAGAACCAGTCAATGAATTGTACACAAATTCAATAAAGAACCAGTCAATAAACTGTACAAAACTCAATAAAGAACCAGTGAATAAATTGTACACAAACTAAATAAAGGAACAGTCAATAAACTGTACAAAACTAAATAAAGAAACAGTCAATAAACTGTACAAAACTAAATAAAGAAATAGTCAATAAACTGTACAAAACTAAATAAAGAACCAGTCAATAAATTGTACACAAACTAAATAAAGAAACAGCCAATAAACTGTACAAAACTAAATAAAGAAACAATCAATAAACTGTACAAAACTAAATAAAGAACCAGTCAATAAATTGTACACAAATTCAATAAAGAACCAGTCAATAAACTGTACAAAACTCAATAAAGAACCAGTCAATAAACTGTACAAAACTGAATAAAGAACCAGTCAATAAACTGTACAAAACTCAATAAATAACCAGTCAATAAACATTACAAAACTGAATAAAGAAACAGTAAATAAACTGTACAAAACTCAATAAAGAAACAGTCAATAAACTGTACAAAACTCAATAAAAAAACAGTCAATAAACTGTACAAAACTAAATAAAGAACCAGTCAATAAACATTACAAAACTAAATAAGGAAACAGTCAATAAACTGTACAAAACTAAATAAAGAACCAGTCAATAAATTGTACACAAACCAACTAAAGAAACAGTCAATAAACTGTACAAAACTAATTAAAGAAGCAGTCAATAAACTGTACAAAACTAAATAAAGAACGAGTTAATAAATTGTACACAATCTCAATAAAGAACCAGTCAATAAACTGTACAAAACTGAATAAAGAACCAGTCAATAAACTGTACAAAACTCAATAAAGAACTAGTCAGTAAATTGTACACAAACTCAATAAAGAACCAGTCAATAAACTGTACAAAACTTAATAAAGAACCAGTCAATAAACTGTTCAAAACTCAATAAAGAACCAGTCAATAAATTGTACACAAACTCAATAAAGAACCAGTCAATAAACTGTACAAAACTGAAAAAAGAGCCAGTCAATAAACTGAACAAAACTCAATAAAGAACCAGTCAATAAACTGTACAAAACTGAATAAAGAACCAGTCAATAAACTGTACAAAACTCAATAAAGAACCAGTCAATAAACATTACAAAACTGAATAAAGAAACAGTCAATAAACTGTACAAAACTCAATAAAGAACCAGTCAATAAACTGTACAAAACTAAATAAAGAAACAGTCAATAAACTGTACAAAGGTAAATAAAGAACCAGTCAATAAATTGTACACAAACTAAAGAAAGAAACAGTCAATAAACTGTACAAAACTAAATAAAGAAACAGTCGTTATACTGTATAAAACTAACTAAAGAAACAGTCAATAAACTATACAAAACTCAATAAAGAAACAGTCAATAAACTGTACAAAACTCAATAAAGAAACAGTCAATAAACTGTACAAAACTGAATAAAGAACCAGTCAATAAACTGTACAAAACTGAATAAAGAACCAGTCAATATACTGTACAAAACTCAATAAAGAACCAGTGAATAAATTGTACACAAACTAAATAAAGGAACAGTCAATAAACTGTACAAAACTCAATAAAGAAACAGTCAATAAACTGTACAAAACTAAATAAAGAAATAGTCAATAAACTGTACAAAACTAAATAAAGAACCAGTCAATAAATTGTACACAAACTAAATAAAGAAACAGCCAATAAACTGTACAAAACTAAATAAAGAAACAATCAATAAACTGTACAAAACTAAATAAAGAACCAGTCAATAAATTGTACACAAATTCAATAAAGAACCAGTCAATAAACTGTACAAAACTCAATAAAGAACCAGTGAATAAATTGTACACAAACTAAATAAAGGAACAGTCAATAAACTGTACAAAACTAAATAAAGAAACAGTCAATAAACTGTACAAAACTAAATAAAGAAATAGTCAATAAACTGTACAAAACTAAATAAAGAACCAGTCAATAAATTGTACACAAACTAAATAAAGAAACAGCCAATAAACTGTACAAAACTAAATAAAGAAACAATCTATAAACTGTACAAAACTAAATAAAGAACCAGTCAATAAATTGTACACAAATTCAATAAAGAACCAGTCAATAAACTGTACAAAACTCAATAAAGAACCAGTCAATAAACTGTACAAAACTGAATAAAGAACCAGTCAATAAACTGTACAAAACTCAATAAATAACCAGTCAATAAACATTACAAAACTGAATAAAGAACCAGTCAATCAACTGTAAAAAACTCAATAGAGAACCAGTCAATAAACATTACAAAACTGAATAAAGAAACAGTAAATAAACTGTACAAAACTCAATAAAGAAACAGTCAATAAACTGTACAAAACTCAATAAAAAAACAGTCAATAAACTGTACAAAACTAAATAAAGAACCAGTCAATAAACATTACAAAACTAAATAAAGAAACAGTCAATAAACTGTACAAAACTAAATAAAGAAACAGTCAATAAACTGTACAAAACTAAATAAAGAAACAGTCAATAAATTGTACACAAACCAACTAAAGAAACAGTCAATAAACTGTACAAAACTAATTAAAGAAGCAGTCAATAAACTGTACAAAACTAAATAAAGAACGAGTTAATAAATTGTACACAATCTCAATAAAGAACCAGTCAATAAATTGTACAAAACTGAATAAAGAACCAGTCAATAAACTGTACAAAACTCAATAAAGAACTAGTCAGTAAATTGTACACAAACTCAATAAAGAACCAGTCAATAAACTGTACAAAACTTAATAAAGAACCAGTCAATAAACTGTTCAAAACTCAATAAAGAACCAGTCAATAAATTGTACACAAACTCAATAAAGAACCAGTCAATAAACTGTACAAAACTGAAAAAAGAGCCAGTCAATAAACTGAACAAAACTCAATAAAGAACCAGTCAATAAACTGTACAAAACTGAATAAAGAACCAGTCAATAAACTGTACAAAACTCAATAAAGAACCAGTCAATAAACATTACAAAACTGAATAAAGAAACAGTCAATAAACTGTACAAAACTCAATAAAGAACCAGTCAATAAACTGTACAAAACTGAATAAAGAACCAGTCAATAAACTGTACAAAAGTAAATAAAGAACCAGTCAATAAATTGTACACAAACTAAATAAAGAAACAGTCAATAAACTGTACAAAACTAAATAAAGAAACAGTCGTTATACTGTATAAAACTAACTAAAGAAACAGTCAATAAACTGTACAAAACTCAATAAAGAAACAGTCAATAAACTGTACAAAACTCAATAAAGAACCAGTCAATAAACTGTACAAAACTGAATAAAGAACCAGTCAATAAACTGTACAAAACTGAATAAAGAACCAGTCAATATACTGTACAAAACTCAATAAAGAACCAGTCAATAAACTGTACAAAACTAAATAAAGAACCAGTCAATAAACTGTACAAAACTCAATAAAGAACCAGTCAATAAACTGTAGAAAACTAAATAATGAAACAGTCAATAAACTGTACAAAACTAAAAAAAGAAACAGTCAATAAACGGTAGAAAACTCAATAAAGAAACAGTCAATAAACTGTACAAAACTCAATAAAGAAGCAGTCAATAAACTGTACAAAACTGAATAAAGAAGCAGTCAATAAACTGTACAAAATTGAATAAAGAAACAGTCAATAAACTGTACAAAACTCAAAAAAGAACCAGTCAATAAACTGTACAAAACTCAATAAAGAACCAGTCAATTAACTGTACAAAACTCAATAAAGAACCAGTCAATAACTGTACAAAACTCAAAAAAGAACCAGTCAAAAAACTGTACAAAACTCAATAAAGAAACAGTCAATAAACTGTAGAAAACTCAATAAAGAAACAGTCAATAAACTGTACAAAACTCAATAAAGAACCAGTCAATAAATTGTACACAAACTAAATAAAGAAACAGTCAATAAACTGTACAAAACTAAATAAAGAAACAGTCAATAAACTGTACAAAATTAAATAAAGAAACAGTCAATAAACTGTACAAAACTAAATAAAGAACAAGTCAATAAATTGTACACAAACTGAACAAAGAACCAGTCAATAAACTGTACAAAACTCAATAGAGAACCAGTCAATAAACTGTACAAAACTCAATAAAGAACCAGTCAATAAACTGTACAAAACTCAATAAAGAAACACTCAATAAACTGTAGAAAACTCAATAAAGAAACAGTCAATAAACTGTACAAAACTAAATAAAGAACAAATCAATAAATTGTACACAAACTAAATAAAGAAACAGGCAATAAACTGTACAAAATTAAATAAAGAAACAGTCAATAAACTGTACTAAACTAAATAACCAACCAGTCAATAAATTGTACACAAACTCAAAAAAGAACCAGTCAATAAACTGTACAAAACTGAATAAAGAAGCAGTCAATAAACTGTACAAAACTGAATAAAGAACCAGTCAATAAACTGTACAAAACTCAATGAAAGAACCAGTCAATAAACATTACAAAACTGAATAAAGAACCAGTCAGTAAATTGTACAAAACTCAATAAAGAACCAGTCATTAAACATTACAAAAGTGAATCAAGAACCAGTCAATAAACTATAGAAAATTTAATAAAGAACCAGTCAATAAACTGTACAAAACTAAATAATGAAACAGTCAATAAACTGTACAAAACTAAATAAAGAAACAGTCAATAAACGGTACAAAAGTAAATAAAGAACCAGTCAATAAACTGAACAAAACTCAATAAAGAACCAGTCAATAAACTGTACAAAACTGAATAAAGAACCAGTCAATAAACTGTACAAAACTCAATAAAGAACCAGTCAATAAACATTACAAAACTGAATAAAGAAACAGTCAATAAACTGTACAAAACTCAATAAAGAACCAGTCAATAAACTGTACAAAACTAAATAAAGAAACAGTCAATAAACTGTACAAAAGTAAATAAAGAACCAGTCAATAAATTGTACACAAACTAAATAAAGAAACAGTCAATAAACTGTACCAAACTAAATAAAGAAACAGTCATTATACTGTATAAAACTAACTAAAGAAACAGTCAATAAACTGTACAAAACTCAATAAAGAAACAGTCAATAAACTGTACAAAACTCAATAAAGAAGCAGTCAATAAACTGTACAAAACTGAATAAAGAAGCAGTCAATAAACTGTACAAAATTGAATAAAGAAACAGTCAATAAACTGTACAAAACTCAAAAAAGAACCAGTCAATAAACTGTACAAAACTCAATAAAGAACCAGTCAATTAACTGTACAAAACTCAATAAAGAACCAGTCAATAACTGTACAAAACTCAAAAAAGAACCAGTCAAAAAATTGTACAAAACTCAATTAAAAAACAGTCAATAAACTGTAGAAAACTCAATAAAGAAACAGTCAATAAACTGTACAAAACTCAATAAAGAACCAGTCAATAAATTGTACACAAACTAAATAAAGAAACAGTCAATAAACTGTACAAAACTAAATAAAGAAACAGTCAATAAACTGTACAAAATTAAATAAAGAAACAGTCAATAAACTGTACAAAACTAAATAAAGAACAAGTCAATAAATTGTACACAAACTAAATAAAGAAACAGTCAATAAACTGTACAAAACTAAATAAAGAAACAATCAATAAACTGTACAAAACTGAACAAAGAACCAGTCAATAAACTGTGCAAAATTCAATAGAGAACCAGTCAATAAACTGTACAAAACTCAATAAAGAACCAGTCAATAAACTGTACAAAACTCAATAAAGAAACACTCAATAAACTGTAGAAAACTCAATAAAGAAACAGTCAATAAACTGTACAAAACTAAATAAAGAACAAATCAATAAATTGTACACAAACTAAATAAAGAAACAGGCAATAAACTGTACAAAATTAAATAAAGAAACAGTCAATAAACTGTACTAAACTAAATAAACAACCAGTCAATAAATTGTACACAAACTCAAAAAAGAACCAGTCAATAAACTGTACAAAACTGAATAAAGAACCAGTCAATAAACTGTACAAAACTGAATAAAGAACCAGTCAATAAACTGTACAAAAAACAATGAAAGAACCAGTCAATAAACATTACAAAACTGAATAAAGAACCAGTCAATAAATTGTACAAAACTCAATAAAAAACCAGTCATTAAACATTACAAAAGTGAATCAAGAACCAGTCAATAAACTATACAAAATTTAATAAAGAACCAGTCAATAAACTGTACAAAACTGAATAAAGAACCAGTCAATATACTGTACAAAACTCAATAAAGAACCAGTGAATAAATTGTACACAAACTAAATAAAGGAACAGTCAATAAACTGTACAAAACTAAATAAAGAAACAGTCAATAAACTGTACAAAACTAAATAAAGAAATAGTCAATAAACTGTACAAAACTCAATAAAGAACCAGTCAATAAATTGTACACAAACTAAATAAAGAAACAGCCAATAAACTGTACAAAACTAAATAAAGAAACAATCAATAAACTGTACAAAACTAAATAAAGAACCAGTCAATAAATTGTACACAAATTCAATAAAGAACCAGTCAATAAACTGTACAAAACTCAATAAAGAACCAGTGAATAAATTGTACACAAACTAAATAAAGGAACAGTCAATAAACTGTACAAAACTAAATAAAGAAACAGTCAATAAACTGTACAAAACTAAATAAAGAAATAGTCAATAAACTGTACAAAACTAAATAAAGAACCAGTCAATAAATTGTACACAAACTAAATAAAGAAACAGCCAATAAACTGTACAAAACTAAATAAAGAAACAATCTATAAACTGTACAAAACTAAATAAAGAACCAGTCAATAAATTGTACACAAATTCAATAAAGAACCAGTCAATAAACTGTACAAAACTCAATAAAGAACCAGTCAATAAACTGTACAAAACTGAATAAAGAACCAGTCAATAAACTGTACAAAACTCAATAAATAACCAGTCAATAAACATTACAAAACTGAATAAAGAACCAGTCAATCAACTGTAAAAAACTCAATAGAGAACCAGTCAATAAACATTACAAAACTGAATAAAGAAACAGTAAATAAACTGTACAAAACTCAATAAAGAAACAGTCAATAAACTGTACAAAACTCAATAAAAAAACAGTCAATAAACTGTACAAAACTAAATAAAGAACCAGTCAATAAACATTACAAAACTAAATAAAGAAACAGTCAATAAACTGTACAAAACTAAATAAAGAAACAGTCAATAAACTGTACAAAACTAAATAAAGAACCAGTCAATAAATTGTACACAAACCAACTAAAGAAACAGTCAATAAACTGTACAAAACTAATTAAAGAAGCAGTCAATAAACTGTACAAAACTAAATAAAGAACGAGTTAATAAATTGTACACAATCTCAATAAAGAACCAGTCAATAAATTGTACAAAACTGAATAAAGAACCAGTCAATAAACTGTACAAAACTCAATAAAGAACTAGTCAGTAAATTGTACACAAACTCAATAAAGAACCAGTCAATAAACTGTACAAAACTTAATAAAGAACCAGTCAATAAACTGTTCAAAACTCAATAAAGAACCAGTCAATAAATTGTACACAAACTCAATAAAGAACCAGTCAATAAACTGTACAAAACTGAAAAAAGAGCCAGTCAATAAACTGAACAAAACTCAATAAAGAACCAGTCAATAAACTGTACAAAACTGAATAAAGAACCAGTCAATAAACTGTACAAAACTCAATAAAGAACCAGTCAATAAACATTACAAAACTGAATAAAGAAAGAGTCAATAAACTGTACAAAACTCAATAAAGAACCAGTCAATAAACTGTACAAAACTAAATAAAGAAACAGTCAATAAACTGTACAAAAGTAAATAAAGAACCAGTCAATAAATTGTACACAAACTAAATAAAGAAACAGTCAATAAACTGTACAAAACTAAATAAAGAAACAGTCGTTATACTGTATAAAACTAACTAAAGAAACAGTCAATAAACTGTACAAAACTCAATAAAGAAACAGTCAATAAACTGTACAAAACTCAATAAAGAAACAGTCAATAAACTGTACAAAACTGAATAAAGAACCAGTCAATAAACTGTACAAAACTGAATAAAGAACCAGTCAATATACTGTACAAAACTCAATAAAGAACCAGTCAATAAACTGTACAAAACTAAATAAAGAACCAGTCAATAAACTGTACAAAACTCAATAAAGAACCAGTCAATAAACTGTAGAAAACTAAATAATGAAACAGTCAATAAACTGTACAAAACTAAAAAAAGAAACAGTCAATAAACGGTAGAAAACTCAATAAAGAAACAGTCAATAAACTGTACAAAACTCAATAAAGAAGCAGTCAATAAACTGTACAAAACTGAATAAAGAAGCAGTCAATAAACTGTACAAAATTGAATAAAGAAACAGTCAATAAACTGTACAAAACTCAAAAAAGAACCAGTCAATAAACTGTACAAAACTCAATAAAGAACCAGTCAATTAACTGTACAAAACTCAATAAAGAACCAGTCAATAACTGTACAAAACTCAAAAAAGAACCAGTCAAAAAACTGTACAAAACTCAATAAAGAAACAGTCAATAAACTGTAGAAAACTCAATAAAGAAACAGTCAATAAACTGTACAAAACTCAATAAAGAACCAGTCAATAAATTGTACACAAACTAAATAAAGAAACAGTCAATAAACTGTACAAAACTAAATAAAGAAACAGTCAATAAACTGTACAAAATTAAATAAAGAAACAGTCAATAAACTGTACAAAACTAAATAAAGAACAAGTCAATAAATTGTACACAAACTGAACAAAGAACCAGTCAATAAACTGTACAAAACTCAATAGAGAACCAGTCAATAAACTGTACAAAACTCAATAAAGAACCAGTCAATAAACTGTACAAAACTCAATAAAGAAACACTCAATAAACTGTAGAAAACTCAATAAAGAAACAGTCAATAAACTGTACAAAACTAAATAAAGAACAAATCAATAAATTGTACACAAACTAAATAAAGAAACAGGCAATAAACTGTACAAAATTAAATAAAGAAACAGTCAATAAACTGTACTAAACTAAATAACCAACCAGTCAATAAATTGTACACAAACTCAAAAAAGAACCAGTCAATAAACTGTACAAAACTGAATAAAGAAGCAGTCAATAAACTGTACAAAACTGAATAAAGAACCAGTCAATAAACTGTACAAAACTCAATGAAAGAACCAGTCAATAAACATTACAAAACTGAATAAAGAACCAGTCAGTAAATTGTACAAAACTCAATAAAGAACCAGTCATTAAACATTACAAAAGTGAATCAAGAACCAGTCAATAAACTATAGAAAATTTAATAAAGAACCAGTCAATAAACTGTACAAAACTAAATAATGAAACAGTCAATAAACTGTACAAAACTAAATAAAGAAACAGTCAATAAACGGTACAAAAGTAAATAAAGAACCAGTCAATAAACTGAACAAAACTAAATAAAGAACCAGTCAATAAACTGTACAAAACTGAATAAAGAACCAGTCAATAAACTGTACAAAACTCAATAAAGAACCAGTCAATAAACATTACAAAACTGAATAAAGAAACAGTCAATAAACTGTACAAAACTCAATAAAGAACCAGTCAATAAACTGTACAAAACTAAATAAAGAAACAGTCAATAAACTGTACAAAAGTAAATAAAGAACCAGTCAATAAATTGTACACAAACTAAATAAAGAAACAGTCAATAAACTGTACCAAACTAAATAAAGAAACAGTCATTATACTGTATAAAACTAACTAAAGAAACAGTCAATAAACTGTACAAAACTCAATAAAGAAACAGTCAATAAACTGTACAAAACTCAATAAAGAAGCAGTCAATAAACTGTACAAAACTGAATAAAGAAGCAGTCAATAAACTGTACAAAATTGAATAAAGAAACAGTCAATAAACTGTACAAAACTCAAAAAAGAACCAGTCAATAAACTGTACAAAACTCAATAAAGAACCAGTCAATTAACTGTACAAAACTCAATAAAGAACCAGTCAATAACTGTACAAAACTCAAAAAAGAACCAGTCAAAAAATTGTACAAAACTCAATTAAAAAACAGTCAATAAACTGTAGAAAACTCAATAAAGAAACAGTCAATAAACTGTACAAAACTCAATAAGAACCAGTCAATAAATTGTACACAAACTAAATAAAGAAACAGTCAATAAACTGTACAAAACTAAATAAAGAAACAGTCAATAAACTGTACAAAATTAAATAAAGAAACAGTCAATAAACTGTACAAAACTAAATAAAGAACAAGTCAATAAATTGTACACAAACTAAATAAAGAAACAGTCAATAAACTGTACAAAACTAAATAAAGAAACAATCAATAAACTGTACAAAACTGAACAAAGAACCAGTCAATAAACTGTACAAAATTCAATAGAGAACCAGTCAATAAACTGTACAAAACTCAATAAAGAACCAGTCAATAAACTGTACAAAACTCAATAAAGAAACACTCAATAAACTGTAGAAAACTCAATAAAGAAACAGTCAATAAACTGTACAAAACTAAATAAAGAACAAATCAATAAATTGTACACAAACTAAATAAAGAAACAGGCAATAAACTGTACAAAATTAAATAAAGAAACAGTCAATAAACTGTACTAAACTAAATAAACAACCAGTCAATAAATTGTACACAAACTCAAAAAAAGAACCAGTCAATAAACTGTACAAAACTGAATAAAGAACCAGTCAATAAACTGTACAAAACTGAATAAAGAACCAGTCAATAAACTGTACAAAACTCAATGAAAGAACCAGTCAATAAACATTACAAAACTGAATAAAGAACCAGTCAATAAATTGTACAAAACTCAATAAAAAACCAGTCATTAAACATTACAAAAGTGAATCAAGAACCAGTCAATAAACTATACAAAATTTAATAAAGAACCAGTCAATAAACTGTACAAAACTAAATAATGAAACAGTCAATAAACTGTACAAAACTAAATAAAGAAACAGTCAATAAACGGTACAAAAGTAAATAAAGAACCAGTCAATAAACTGTACAAAACTCAATAAAGAACCAGTCAATAAAATGTACAAAACTCAATAAAGAAAGAGTCAATAAACTGTACAAAACTGAATAAAGAACCAGTCAATAAACTGTACAAAACTCAATAAATAACCAGTCAATAAACATGACAAAACTGAATAAAGAACCAGTCAATCAACTGTAAAAAACTCAATAAAGAACCAGTCAATAAACATTACAAAACTGAATAAAGAAACAGTAAATAAACTGTACACAAACTAAATAAAGAAACAGTCAATAAACTGTACAAAACTAAATAAAGAAACAGTCATTATACTGTATAAAACTAACTAAAGAAACAGTCAATAAACTGTACAAAACTCAATAAAGAAACAGTCAATAAACTGTACAAAACTCAATAAAGAAGCAGTCAATAAACTGTACAAAACTGAATAAAGAAGCAGTCAATAAACTGTACAAAATTGAATAAAGAAACAGTCAATAAACTGTACAAAACTCAAAAAAGAACCAGTCAATAAACTGTACAAAACTCAATAAAGAACCAGTCAATTAACTGTACAAAACTCAATAAAGAACCAGTCAATAACTGTACAAAACTCAAAAAAGAACCAGTCAAAAAATTGTACAAAACTCAATTAAAAAACAGTCAATAAACTGTAGAAAACTCAATAAAGAAACAGTCAATAAACTGTACAAAACTCAATAAAGAACCAGTCAATAAATTGTACACAAACTAAATAAAGAAACAGTCAATAAACTGTACAAAACTAAATAAAGAAACAGTCAATAAACTGTACAAAATTAAATAAAGAAACAGTCAATAAACTGTACAAAACTAAATAAAGAACAAGTAAATAAATTGTACACAAACTAAATAAAGAAACAGTCAATAAACTGTACAAAACTAAATAAAGAAACAATCAATAAACTGTACAAAACTGAACAAAGAACCAGTCAATAAACTGTACAAAATTCAATAGAGAACCAGTCAATCAACTGTACAAAACTCAATAAAGAACCAGTCAATAAACTGTACAAAACTCAATAAAGAAACACTCAATAAACTGTAGAAAACTCAATAAAGAAACAGTCAATAAACTGTACAAAACTAAATAAAGAACAAATCAATAAATTGTACACAAACTAAATAAAGAAACAGGCAATAAACTGTACAAAATTAAATAAAGAAACAGTCAATAAACTGTACTAAACTAAATAAACAACCAGTCAATAAATTGTACACAAACTCAAAAAAGAACCAGTCAATAAACTGTACAAAACTGAATAAAGAACCAGTCAATAAACTGTACAAAACTGAATAAAGAACCAGTCAATAAACTGTACAAAACTCAATAAAGAAACACTCAATAAACTGTAGAAAACTCAATAAAGAAACAGTCAATAAACTGTACAAAACTAAATAAAGAACAAATCAATAAATTGTACACAAACTAAATAAAGAAACAGGCAATAAACTGTACAAAATTAAATAAAGAAACAGTCAATAAACTGTACTAAACTAAATAAACAACCAGTCAATAAATTGTACACAAACTCAAAAAAGAACCAGTCAATAAACTGTACAAAACTGAATAAAGAACCAGTCAATAAACTGTACAAAACTGAATAAAGAACCAGTCAATAAACTGTACAAAACTCAATGAAAGAACCAGTCATTAAACATTACAAAAGTGAATCAAGAACCAGTCAATAAACTATACAAAATTTAATAAAGAACCAGTCAATAAACTGTACAAAACTAAATAATGAAACAGTCAATAAACTGTACAAAACTAAATAAAGAAACAGTCAATAAACGGTACAAAAGTAAATAAAGAACCAGTCAATAAACTGTACAAAACTCAATAAAGAACCAGTCAATAAACTGTACAAAACTCAATAAAGAAAGAGTCAATAAACTGTACAAAACTGAATAAAGAACCAGTCAATAAACTGTACAAAACTCAATAAATAACCAGTCAATAAACATGACAAAACTGAATAAAGAACCAGTCAATCAACTGTAAAAAACTCAATAAAGAACCAGTCAATAAACATTACAAAACTGAATAAAGAAACAGTAAATAAACTGTACAAAACTCAATAAAGAAACAGTCATTAAACTGTACAACACTCAATAAAAAAACAGTCAATAAACTGTACAAAACTAAATAAAGAACCAGTCAATAAACATTACAAAACTAAATAAAGAAACAGTCAATAAACTGTACAAAACTAAATAAAGAAACAGTCAATAAACTGTACAAAACTAAATAAAGAACCAGTCAATAAATTGTACACAAACCAACTAAAGAAACAGTCAATAAACTGTACAAAACTCAATAAAGAACGAGTCAATAAATTGTACACAATCTCAATAAAGAACCAGTCAATAAACTGTACAAAACTGAATAAAGAACCAATCAATAAACTGTACAAAACTCAATAAAGAACTAGTCAGTAAATTGTACACAAACTCAATAAAGAACCAGTCAATAAACTGTACAAAGCTGAATAAAGAACCAGTCAAAAAACTGTTCAAAACTCAATAAAGAACCAGTCAATAAATTGTACACAAACTCAATAAAGAACCAGTCAATAAACTGTACAAAACTGAAAAAAGAGCCAGTCAATAAACTGAACAAAACTCAATAAAGAACCAGTCAATAAAATGTACAAAACTGAATAAAGAACCAGTCAATAAACTGTACAAAACTCAATAAAGAACCAGTCAATAAACATTACAAAACTGAATAAAGAAACAGTCAATAAACTGTACAAAACTCAATAAAGAACCAGTCAATAAACTGTACAAAACTAAATAAAGAAACAGTCAATAAACTGTACAAAAGTAAATAAAGAACCAGTCAATAAATTGTTCACAAACTAAATAAAGAAACAGTCAATAAACTGTACAAAACTAAATAAAGAAACAGTTATTAAACTGTATAAAACTAACTAAAGAAACAGTCAATAAACTGTACAAAACTCAATAAAGAAACAGTCAATAAACTGTACAAAACTCAATAAAGAAACAGTCAATAAACTGTTGAAAACTCAATTAAGAAACAGTAAATCAACTGTACAAAACTCAATAAAGAACCAGTCAATAAATTGTACACAATCTAAATAAAGAACCAGTCAATAAACTGTACAAAACTCAATAAAGAACCAGTGAATAAATTGTACACAAACTAAATAAAGGAACAGTCAATAAACTGTACAAAACTAAATAAAGAAACAGTCAATAAACTGTACAAAACTAAATAAAGAAATAGTCAATAAACTGTACAAAACTAAATAAAGAACCAGTCAATAAATTGTACACAAACTAAATAAAGAAACAGCCAATAAACTGTACAAAACTAAATAAAGAAACAATCAATAAACTGTACAAAACTAAATAGAGAACCAGTCAATAAATTGTACACAAATTCAATAAAGAACCAGTCAATAAACTGTACAAAACTCAATAAAGAACCAGTGAATACATTGTACACAAACTAAATAAAGGAACAGTCAATAAACTGTACAAAACTAAATAAAGAAACAGTCAATAAACTGTACAAAACTAAATAAAGAAATAGTCAATAAACTGTACAAAACTAAATAAAGAACCAGTCAATAAATTGTACACAAACTAAATAAAGAAACAGCCAATAAACTGTACAAAACTAAATAAAGAAACAATCAATAAACTGTACAAAACTAAATAAAGAACCAGTCAATAAATTGTACACAAATTCAATAAAGAACCAGTCAATAAACTGTACAAAACTCAATAAAGAACCAGTCAATAAACTGTACAAAACTGAATAAAGAACCAGTCAATAAACTGTACAAAACTCAACAAATAACCAGTCAATAAACATGACAAAACTGAATAAAGAACCAGTCAATCAGCTGAAAAAACTCAATAAAGAACCAGTCAATAAACATTACAAAACTGAATAAAGAAACAGTAAATAAACTGTACAAAACTCAATAAAGAAACAGTCAATAAACTGTACAAAACTCAATAAAAAAACAGTCAATAAACTGTACAAAACTAAATAAAGAACAGGTCAATAAACATTACAAAACTAAATAAAGAAACAGTCAATAAACTGTACAAAACTAAATAAAGAACCAGTCAATAAATTGTACACAAACCAACTAAAGAAACAGTCAATAAACTGTACAAAACTAATTAAAGAAGCAGTCAATAAACTGTACAAAACTAAATAAAGAACGAGTTAATAAATTGTACACAATCTCAATAAAGAACCAGTCAATAAACTGTACAAAACTGAATAAAGAACCAGTCAATAAACTGTACAAAACTCAATAAAGAACTAGTCAGTAAATTGTACACAAACTCAATAAAGAACCAGTCAATAAACTGTACAAAACTTAATAAAGAACCAGTCAATAAACTGTTCAAAACTCAATAAAGAACCAGTCAATAAATTGTACACAAACTCAATAAAGAACCAGTCAATAAACTGTACAAAACTGAAAAAAGAGCCAGTCAATAAACTGAACAAAACTCAATAAAGAAGCAGTCAATAAACATTACAAAACTGAATAAAGAAGCAGTCAATAAACTGTACAAAACTCAATAAAGAACCAGTCAATAAACTGTACAAAACTAAATAAAGAAACAGTCAATAAACTGTACAAAAGTAAATAAAGAACCAGTCAATAAATTGTACACAAACTAAATAAAGAAACAGTCAATAAACTGTACAAAAGTAAATAAAGAACCAGTCAATAAATTGTACACAATCTAAATAAAGAACCAGTCAATAAACTGTACAAAACTCAATAAAGAACCAGTGAATAAATTGTACACAAACTAAATAAAGGAACAGTCAATAAACTGTACAAAACTAAATAAAGAAACAGTCAATAAACTGTACAAAACTAAATAAAGAAATAGTCAATAAACTGTACAAAACTAAATAAAGAACCAGTCAATAAATTGTACACAAACTAAATAAAGAAACAGCCAATAAACTGTACAAAACTAAATAAAGAAACAATCAATAAACTGTACAAAACTAAATAGAGAACCAGTCAATAAATTGTACACAAATTCAATAAAGAACCAGTCAATAAACTGTACAAAACTCAATAAAGAACCAGTGAATAAATTGTACACAAACTAAATAAAGGAACAGTCAATAAACTGTACAAAACTAAATAAAGAAACAGTCAATAAACTGTACAAAACTAAATAAAGAAATAGTCAATAAACTGTACAAAACTAAATAAAGAACCAGTCAATAAATTGTACACAAACTAAATAAAGAAACAGCCAATAAACTGTACAAAACTAAATAAAGAAACAATCAATAAACTGTACAAAACTAAATAAAGAACCAGTCAATAAATTGTACACAAATTCAATAAAGAACCAGTCAATAAACTGTACAAAACTCAATAAAGAACCAGTCAATAAACTGTACAAAACTGAATAAAGAACCAGTCAATAAACTGTACAAAACTCAATAAATAACCAGTCAATAAACATGACAAAACTGAATAAAGAACCAGTCAATCAACTGTAAAAAACTCAATAAAGAACCAGTCAATAAACATTACAAAACTGAATAAAGAAACAGTAAAGAAACTGTACAAAACTCAATAAAGAAACAGTCAATAAACTGTACAAAACTCAATAAAAAAACAGTCAATAAACTGTACAAAACTAAATAAAGAACCAGTCAATAAACATTACAAAACTAAATAAAGAAACAGTCAATAAACTGTACAAAACTAAATAAAGAAACAGTCAATAAACTGTACAAAACTAAATAAAGAACCAGTCAATAAATTGTACACAAACCAACTAAAGAAACAGTCAATAAACTGTACAAAACTAATTAAAGAAGCAGTCAATAAACTGTACAAAACTAAATAAAGAACGAGTTAATAAATTGTACACAATCTCAATAAAGAACCAGTCATTAAACTGTACAAAACTCAATAAAGAACCAGTCAATAAATTGTACACAATCTAATAAAGAACCAGTCAATAAACTGTACAAAACTCAATAAAGAACCAGTGAATAAATTGTACACAAACTAAATAAAGGAACAGTCAATAAACTGTACAAAACTAAATAAAGAAACAGTCAATAAACTGTACAAAACTAAATAAAGAAATAGTCAATAAACTGTACAAAACTAAATAAAGAACCAGTCAATAAATTGTACACAAACTAAATAAAGAAACAGCCAATAAACTGTACAAAACTAAATAAAGAAACAATCAATAAACTGTACAAAACTAAATAGAGAACCAGTCAATAAATTGTACACAAATTCAATAAAGAACCAGTCAATAAACTGTACAAAACTCAATAAAGAACCAGTGAATAAATTGTACACAAACTAAATAAAGGAACAGTCAATAAACTGTACAAAACTAAATAAAGAAACAGTCAATAAACTGTACAAAACTAAATAAAGAAATAGTCAATAAACTGTACAAAACTAAATAAAGAACCAGTCAATAAATTGTACACAAACTAAATAAAGAAACAGCCAATAAACTGTACAAAACTAAATAAAGAAACAATCAATAAACTGTACAAAACTAAATAAAGAACCAGTCAATAAATTGTACACAAATTCAATAAAGAACCAGTCAATAAACTGTACAAAACTCAATAAAGAACCAGTCAATAAACTGTACAAAACTGAATAAAGAACCAGTCAATAAACTGTACAAAACTCAATAAATAACCAGTCAATAAACATGACAAAACTGAATAAAGAACCAGTCAATCAACTGTAAAAAACTCAATAAAGAACCAGTCAATAAACATTACAAAACTGAATAAAGAAACAGTAAATAAACTGTACAAAACTCAATAAAGAAACAGTCAATAAACTGTACAAAACTCAATAAAAAAACAGTCAATAAACTGTACAAAACTAAATAAAGAACCAGTCAATAAACATTACAAAACTAAATAAAGAAACAGTCAATAAACTGTACAAAACTAAATAAAGAAACAGTCAATAAACTGTACAAAACTAAATAAAGAACCAGTCAATAAATTGTACACAAACCAACTAAAGAAACAGTCAATAAACTGTACAAAACTAATTAAAGAAGCAGTCAATAAACTGTACAAAACTAAATAAAGAACGAGTTAATAAATTGTACACAATCTCAATAAAGAACCAGTCAATAAACTGTACAAAACTGAATAAAGAACCAGTCAATAAACTGTACAAAACTCAATAAAGAACTAGTCAGTAAATTGTACACAAACTCAATAAAGAACCAGTCAATAAACTGTACAAAACTTAATAAAGAACCAGTCAATAAACTGTTCAAAACTCAATAAAGAACCAGTCAATAAATTGTACACAAACTCAATAAAGAACCAGTCAATAAACTGTACAAAACTGAAAAAAGAGCCAGTCAATAAACTGAACAAAACTCAATAAAGAACCAGTCAATAAACTGTACAAAACTGAATAAAGAACCAGTCAATAAACTGTACAAAACTCAATAAAGAACCAGTCAATAAACATTACAAAACTGAATAAAGAACCAGTCAATAAATTGTACACAAACTAAATAAAGAAACAGCCAATAAACTGTACAAAACTAAATAAAGAAACAATCAATAAACTGTGCAAAACTAAATAAAGAACCAGTCAATAAATTGTACACAAATTCAATAAAGAACCAGTCAATAAACTGTACAAAACTCAATAAAGAACCAGTCAATAAACTGTACAAAACTGAATAAAGAACCAGTCAATAAACTGTACAAAACTCAATAAATAACCAGTCAATAAACATGACAAAACTGAATAAAGAACCAGTCAATCAACTGTAAAAAACTCAATAAAGAACCAGTCAATAAACATTACAAAACTGAATAAAGAAACAGTAAATAAACTGTACAAAACTCAATAAAGAAACAGTCAATAAACTGTACAAAACTCAATAAAAAAACAGTCAATAAACTGTACAAAACTAAATAAAGAACCAGTCAATAAACATTACAAAACTAAATAAAGAAACAGTCAATAAACTGTACAAAACTAAATAAAGAAACAGTCAATAAACTGTACAAAACTAAATAAAGAACCAGTCAATAAATTGTACACAAACCAACTAAAGAAACAGTCAATAAACTGTACAAAACTAATTAAAGAAGCAGTCAATAAACTGTACAAAACTAAATAAAGAACGAGTTAATAAATTGTACACAATCTCAATAAAGAACCAGTCAATAAACTGTACAAAACTGAATAAAGAACCAGTCAATAAACTGTACAAAACTCAATAAAGAACTAGTCAGTAAATTGTACACAAACTCAATAAAGAACCAGTCAATAAACTGTACAAAACTTAATAAAGAACCAGTCAATAAACTGTTCAAAACTCAATAAAGAACCAGTCAATAAATTGTACACAAACTCAATAAAGAACCAGTCAATAAACTGTACAAAACTGAAAAAAGAGCCAGTCAATAAACTGAACAAAACTCAATAAAGAACCAGTCAATAAACTGTACACAATCTAAATAAAGAACCAGTCAATAAACTGTACAAAACTCAATAAAGAACCAGTCAATAAACATTACAAAACTGAATAAAGAACCAGTCAATAAATTGTACACAAACTAAATAAAGAAACAGCCAATAAACTGTACAAAACTAAATAAAGAAACAATCAATAAACTGTACAAAACTAAATAAAGAACCAGTCAATAAATTGTACACAAATTCAATAAAGAACCAGTCAATAAACTGTACAAAACTCAATAAAGAACCAGTCAATAAACTGTACAAAACTGAATAAAGAACCAGTCAATAAACTGTACAAAACTCAACAAATAACCAGTCAATAAACATGACAAAACTGAATAAAGAACCAGTCAATCAGCTGTAAAAAACTCAATAAAGAACCAGTCAATAAACATTACAAAACTGAATAAAGAAACAGTAAATAAACTGTACAAAACTCAATAAAGAAACAGTCAATAAACTGTACAAAACTCAATAAAAAAACAGTCAATAAACTGTACAAAACTAAATAAAGAACAGGTCAATAAACATTACAAAACTAAATAAAGAAACAGTCAATAAACTGTACAAAACTAAATAAAGAAACAGTCAATAAACTGTACAAAACTAAATAAAGAACCAGTCAATAAATTGTACACAAACCAACTAAAGAAACAGTCAATAAACTGTACAAAACTAATTAAAGAAGCAGTCAATAAACTGTACAAAACTAAATAAAGAACGAGTTAATAAATTGTACACAATCTCAATAAAGAACCAGTCAATAAACTGTACAAAACTGAATAAAGAACCAGTCAATAAACTGTACAAAACTCAATAAAGAACTAGTCAGTAAATTGTACACAAACTCAATAAAGAACCAGTCAATAAACTGTACAAAACTTAATAAAGAACCAGTCAATAAACTGTTCAAAACTCAATAAAGAACCAGTCAATAAATTGTACACAAACTCAATAAAGAACCAGTCAATAAACTGTACAAAACTGAAAAAAGAGCCAGTCAATAAACTGAACAAAACTCAATAAAGAACCAGTCAATAAACATTACAAAACTGAATAAAGAAGCAGTCAATAAACTGTACAAAACTCAATAAAGAACCAGTCAATAAACTGTACAAAACTAAATAAAGAAACAGTCAATAAACTGTACAAAAGTAAATAAAGAACCAGTCAATAAATTGTACACAAACTAAATAAAGAAACAGTCAATAAACTGTACAAAAGTAAATAAAGAACCAGTCAATAAATTGTACACAATCTAAATAAAGAACCAGTCAATAAACTGTACAAAACTCAATAAAGAACCAGTGAATAAATTGTACACAAACTAAATAAAGGAACAGTCAATAAACTGTACAAAACTAAATAAAGAAACAGTCAATAAACTGTACAAAACTAAATAAAGAAATAGTCAATAAACTGTACAAAACTAAATAAAGAACCAGTCAATAAATTGTACACAAACTAAATAAAGAAACAGCCAATAAACTGTACAAAACTAAATAAAGAAACAATCAATAAACTGTACAAAACTAAATAGAGAACCAGTCAATAAATTGTACACAAATTCAATAAAGAACCAGTCAATAAACTGTACAAAACTCAATAAAGAACCAGTGAATAAATTGTACACAAACTAAATAAAGGAACAGTCAATAAACTGTACAAAACTAAATAAAGAAACAGTCAATAAACTGTACAAAACTAAATAAAGAAATAGTCAATAAACTGTACAAAACTCAATAAAGAACCAGTCAATAAATTGTACACAAACTAAATAAAGGAACAGTCAATAAACTGTACAAAACTAAATAAAGAAGCAGTCAATAAACTGTACAAAACTAAATAAAGAACGAGTTAATAAATTGTACACAATCTCAATAAAGAACCAGTCATTAAACTGTACAAAACTCAATAAAGAACCAGTCAATAAATTGTACACAATCTAATAAAGAACCAGTCAATAAACTGTACAAAACTCAATAAAGAACCAGTGAATAAATTGTACACAAACTAAATAAAGGAACAGTCAATAAACTGTACAAAACTAAATAAAGAAACAGTCAATAAACTGTACAAAACTAAATAAAGAAATAGTCAATAAACTGTACAAAACTAAATAAAGAACCAGTCAATAAATTGTACACAAACTAAATAAAGAAACAGCCAATAAACTGTACAAAACTAAATAAAGAAACAATCAATAAACTGTACAAAACTAAATAGAGAACCAGTCAATAAATTGTACACAAATTCAATAAAGAACCAGTCAATAAACTGTACAAAACTCAATAAAGAACCAGTGAATAAATTGTACACAAACTAAATAAAGGAACAGTCAATAAACTGTACAAAACTAAATAAAGAAACAGTCAATAAACTGTACAAAACTAAATAAAGAAATAGTCAATAAACTGTACAAAACTAAATAAAGAACCAGTCAATAAATTGTACACAAACTAAATAAAGAAACAGCCAATAAACTGTACAAAACTAAATAAAGAAACAATCAATAAACTGTACAAAACTAAATAAAGAACCAGTCAATAAATTGTACACAAATTCAATAAAGAACCAGTCAATAAACTGTACAAAACTCAATAAAGAACCAGTCAATAAACTGTACAAAACTGAATAAAGAACCAGTCAATAAACTGTACAAAACTCAATAAATAACCAGTCAATAAACATGACAAAACTGAATAAAGAACCAGTCAATCAACTGTAAAAAACTCAATAAAGAACCAGTCAATAAACATTACAAAACTGAATAAAGAAACAGTAAATAAACTGTACAAAACTCAATAAAGAAACAGTCAATAAACTGTACAAAACTCAATAAAAAAACAGTCAATAAACTGTACAAAACTAAATAAAGAACCAGTCAATAAACATTACAAAACTAAATAAAGAAACAGTCAATAAACTGTACAAAACTAAATAAAGAAACAGTCAATAAACTGTACAAAACTAAATAAAGAACCAGTCAATAAATTGTACACAAACCAACTAAAGAAACAGTCAATAAACTGTACAAAACTAATTAAAGAAGCAGTCAATAAACTGTACAAAACTAAATAAAGAACGAGTTAATAAATTGTACACAATCTCAATAAAGAACCAGTCAATAAACTGTACAAAACTGAATAAAGAACCAGTCAATAAACTGTACAAAACTCAATAAAGAACTAGTCAGTAAATTGTACACAAACTCAATAAAGAACCAGTCAATAAACTGTACAAAACTTAATAAAGAACCAGTCAATAAACTGTTCAAAACTCAATAAAGAACCAGTCAATAAATTGTACACAAACTCAATAAAGAACCAGTCAATAAACTGTACAAAACTGAAAAAAGAGCCAGTCAATAAACTGAACAAAACTCAATAAAGAACCAGTCAATAAACTGTACAAAACTGAATAAAGAACCAGTCAATAAACTGTACAAAACTCAATAAAGAACCAGTCAATAAACATTACAAAACTAAATAAAGAAGCAGTCAATAAACTGTACAAAACTCAATAAAGAACCAGTCAATAAACTGTACAAAACTAAATAAAGAAACAGTCAATAAACTGTACAAAAGTAAATAAAGAACCAGTCAATAAATTTTACACAAACTAAATAAAGAAACAGTCAATAAACTGTACAAAACTAAATAAAGAAACAGTCATTATACTGTATAAAACTAACTAAAGAAACAGTCAATAAACTGTACAAAACTCAATAAAGAAACAGTCAATAAACTGTACAAAACTCAATAAAGAACCAGTCAATAAATTGTACACAATCTAAATAAAGAACCAGTCAATAAACTGTACAAAACTCAATAAAGAACCAGTGAATAAATTGTACACAAACTAAATAAAGGAACAGTCAATAAACTGTACAAAACTAAATAAAGAAACAGTCAATAAACTGTACAAAACTAAATAAAGAAATAGTCAATAAACTGTACAAAACTAAATAAAGAACCAGTCAATAAATTGTACACAAACTAAATAAAGAAACAGCCAATAAACTGTACAAAACTAAATAAAGAAACAATCAATAAACTGTACAAAACTAAATAGAGAACCAGTCAATAAATTGTACACAAATTCAATAAAGAACCAGTCAATAAACTGTACAAAACTCAATAAAGAACCAGTGAATAAATTGTACACAAACTAAATAAAGGAACAGTCAATAAACTGTACAAAACTAAATAAAGAAACAGTCAATAAACTGTACAAAACTAAATAAAGAAATAGTCAATAAACTGTACAAAACTAAATAAAGAACCAGTCAATAAATTGTACACAAACTAAATAAAGAAACAGCCAATAAACTGTACAAAACTAAATAAAGAAACAATCAATAAACTGTACAAAACTAAATAAAGAACCAGTCAATAAATTGTACACAAATTCAATAAAGAACCAGTCAATAAACTGTACAGAACTCAATAAAGAACCAGTCAATAAACTGTACAAAACTGAATAAAGAACCAGTCAATAAACTGTACAAAACTCAATAAATAACCAGTCAATAAACATGACAAAACTGAATAAAGAACCAGTCAATGAACTGTAAAAAACTCAATAAAGAACCAGTCAATAAACATTACAAAACTGAATAAAGAAACAGTAAAGAAACTGTACAAAACTCAATAAAGAAACAGTCAATAAACTGTACAAAACTCAATAAAAAAACAGTCAATAAACTGTACAAAACTAAATAAAGAACCAGTCAATAAACATTACAAAACTAAATAAAGAAACAGTCAATAAACTGTACAAAACTAAATAAAGAAACAGTCAATAAACTGTACAAAACTAAATAAAGAACCAGTCAATAAATTGTACACAAGCCAACTAAAGAAACAGTCAATAAACTGTACAAAACTAATTAAAGAAGCAGTCAATAAACTGTACAAAACTAAATAAAGAACGAGTTAATAAATTGTACACAATCTCAATAAAGAACCAGTCAATAAACTGTACAAAACTGAATAAAGAACCAGTCAATAAACTGTACAAAACTCAATAAAGAACTAGTCAGTAAATTGTACACAAACTCAATAAAGAACCAGTCAATAAACTGTACAAAACTTAATAAAGAACCAGTCAATAAACTGTTCAAAACTCAATAAAGAACCAGTCAATAAATTGTACACAAACTCAATAAAGAACCAGCAAATAAACTGTACAAAACTGAAAAAAGAGCCAGTCAATAAACTGAACAAAACTCAATAAAGAACCAGTCAATAAACTGTACAAAACTGAATAAAGAACCAGTCAATAAACTGTACAAAACTCAATAAAGAAACAGTCAATAAACTGTACAAAACTAAATAAAGAAACAGTCAATAAACTGTACAAAACTCAATAAATAACCAGTCAATAAACATGACAAAACTGAATAAAGAACCTGTCAATGAACTGTAAAAAACTCAATAAAGAACCAGTCAATAAACATTACAAAACTGAATAAAGAAACAGTAAAGAAACTGTACAAAACTCAATAAAGAAACAGTCAATAAACTGTACAAAACTCAATAAAAAAACAGTCAATAAACTGTACAAAACTAAATAAAGAACCAGTCAATAAACATTACAAAACTAAATAAAGAAACAGTCAATAAACTGTACAAAACTAAATAAAGAAACAGTCAATAAACTGTACAAAACTAAATAAAGAACCAGTCAATAAATTGTACACAAGCCAACTAAAGAAACAGTCAATAAACTGTACAAAACTAAATAAAGAAACAGCCAATAAACTCTACAAAACTAAATAAAGAAACAATCAATAAACTGTACAAAACTAAATAGAGAACCAGTGAATAAATTGTACACAAATTCAATAAAGAACCAGTCAATAAACTGTACAAAACTCAATAAAGAACCAGTCAATAAACTGTACAAAACTGAATAAAGAACCAGTCAATAAACTGTACAAAACTCAATAAATAACCAGTCAATAAACATGACAAAACTGAATAAAGAACCAGTCAATCAACTGTAAAAAACTCAATAAAGAACCAGTCAATAAACATTACAAAACTGAATAAAGAAACAGTAAAGAAACTGTACAAAACTCAATAAAGAAACAGTCAATAAACTGTACAAAACTCAATAAAAAAACAGTCAATAAACTGTACAAAACTAAATAAAGAACCAGTCAATAAACATTACAAAACTAAATAAAGAAACAGTCAATAAACTGTACAAAACTAAATAAAGAAACAGTCAATAAACTGTACAAAACTAAATAAAGAACCAGTCAATAAATTGTACACAAACCAGCTAAAGAAACAGTCAATAAACTGTACAAAACTAATTAAAGAAGCAGTCAATAAACTCTACAAAACTAAATAAAGAACGAGTTAATAAATTGTACACAATCTCAATAAAGAACCAGTCAATAAACTGTACAAAACTGAATAAAGAACCAGTCAATAAACTGTACAAAACTCAATAAAGAACTAGTCAGTAAATTGTACAAAACTTAATAAAGAACCAGTCAATAAACTGTTCAAAACTCAATAAAGAACCAGTCAATAAATTGTACACAAACTCAATAAAGAACCAGTCAATAAACTGTACAAAACTGAAAAAAGAGCCAGTCAGTAAACTGAACAAAACTCAATAAAGAACCAGTCAATAAACTGTACAAAACTGAATAAAGAACCAGTCAATAAACTGTACAAAACTCAATAAAGAACCAGTCAATAAACATTACAAAACTGAATAAAGAAACAGTCAATAAACTGTACAAAACTCAATAAAGAACCAGTCAATAAACTGTACAAAACTAAATAAAGAAACAGTCAATAAACTGTACAAAAGTAAATAAAGAACCAGTCAATAAATTGTACACAAACTAAATAAAGAAACAGTCAATAAACTGTACAAAACTAAATAAAGAAACAGTCATTATACTGTATAAAACTAACTAAAGAAACAGTCAATAAACTGTACAAAACTCAATAAAGAAACAGTCAATAAACTGTACAAAACTCAATAAAGAAACAGTCAATAAACTGTACAAAACTGAATAAAGAACCAGTCAATAAACTGTACAAAACTGAATAAAGAACCAGTCAATATACTGTACAAAACTCAATAAAGAACCAGTCAATAAACTGTACAAAACTAAATAAAGAACCAGTCAATAAACTGTACAAACTCAATAAAGAACCAGTCAATAAACTGTAGAAAACTAAATAATGAAACAGTCAATAAACTGTACAAAACTAAATAAAGAAACAGTCAATAAACGGTACAAAACTCAATAAAGAAACAGTCAATAAACTGTACAAAACTCAATAAAGAAGCAGTCAATAAACTGTACAAAACTGAATAAAGAAGCAGTCAATAAACTGTACAAAATTGAATAAAGAAACAGTCAATAAACTGTACAAAACTCAAAAAAGAACCAGTCAATAAACTGTACAAAACTCAATAAAGAACCAGTCAATTAACTGTACAAAACTCAATAAAGAACCAGTCAATAACTGTACAAAACTCAAAAAAGAACCAGTCAAAAAACTGTACAAAACTCAATAAAGAAACAGTCAATAAACTGTAGAAAACTCAATAAAGAAACAGTCAATAAACTGTAGAAAACTCAATAAAGAACCAGTCAATAAATTGTACACCAACTAAATAAAGAAACAGTCAATAAACTGTACAAAACTAAATAAAGAAACAGTCAATAAACTGTACAAAATTAAATAAAGAAACAGTCAATAAACTGTACAAAACTAAATAAAGAACAAGTCCATAAATTGTACACAAACTAAATAAAGAAACAGTCAATAAACTGTACAAAACTAAATAAAGAAACAATCAATAAACTGTACAAAACTGAACAAAGAACCAGTCAATAAACTGTACAAAACTCAATAGAGAACCAGTCAATAAACTGTACAAAACTCAATAAAGAACCAGTCAATAAACTGTACAAAACTCAATAAAGAAACACTCAATAAACTGTAGAAAACTCAATAAAGAAACAGTCAATAAACTGTACAAAACTAAATAAAGAACAAATCAATAAATTGTACACAAACTAAATAAAGAAACAGGCAATAAACTGTACAAAATTAAATAAAGAAACAGTCAATAAACTGTACTAAACTAAATAAACAACCAGTCAATAAATTGTACACAAACTCAAAAAAGAACCAGTCAATAAACTGTACAAAACTGAATAAAGAACCAGTCAATAAACTGTACAAAACTGAATAAAGAACCAGTCAATAAACTGTACAAAACTCAATGAAAGAACCAGTCAATAAACATTACAAAACTGAATAAAGAACCAGTCAATAAATTGTACAAAACTCAATAAAGAACCAGTCATTAAACATTACAAAAGTGAATCAAGAATCAGTCAATAAACTATACAAAATTTAATAAAGAACCAGTCAATAAACTGTACAAAACTAAATAAAGAAACAGTCAATAAACTGTACAAAACTAAAAAAAGAAACAGTCAATAAACTGTACAAAACTAAATAAAGAACCAGTCAATAAATTGTACACAAACTATATAAAGAAACAGTCAATAAACTGTACAAAACTAAATAAAGAAAAAGTCAATAAACTGTACAAAACTAAATAAAGAAACAGTCAATAAACTGTACAAAACTCAATAAATAAACAGTCAATAAACTGTACAAAACTGAATAAAGAACCAGTCAATAAACTGTACAAAACTGAATAAAGAACCAGTCAATAAACTGTACAAAACTCAATGAAAGAACCAGTCAATAAACATTACAAAACTGAATAAAGAACCAGTCAATAAATTGTACAAAACTCAATAAAGAACCAGTCATTAAACATTACAAAAGTGAATCAAGAATCAGTCAATAAACTATACAAAATTTAATAAAGAACCAGTCAATAAACTGTACAAAACTAAATAAAGAAACAGTCAATAAACTGTACAAAACTAAAAAAAGAAACAGTCAATAAACTGTACAAAACTAAATAAAGAACCAGTCAATAAATTGTACACAAACTAAATAAAGAAACAGTCAATAAACTGTACAAAACTAAATAAAGAAAAAGTCAATAAACTGTACAAAACTAAATAAAGAAACAGTCAATAAACTGTACAAAACTCAATAAATAAACAGTCAATAAACTGTACAAAACTGAATAAAGGACCAGTCAATAAACTGTACAAAACTGAATAAAGAAGCAGTCAATAAACTGTACAAAACTCAATAAAGAACCAGTCAATAAACTGTACAAAACTAAATAAAGAACCAGTCAATAAACTGTACAAAACTCAATAAAGAACCAGTCAATAAACTGTACAAAACTCAATAAAGAACCAATCAATGAACTCTACAAAACTCAATAAAGAACCAGTCAATAAACTGTACAAAACTCAATAAAGAAGCAGTCAATAAACTGTGCAAAACTGAATAAAGAACTATTCAATAAATTGTACAAAACTGAACAAAGAACCAGTCAATAAACTGTACAAAACTCAATAAAGAACCAGTCAATAAACTGTAAAAAACTCAATAAAGAACCAGTCAATAAACTGTACAAAACTCCAAAAATAACCAGTCAATAAACTGTACAAAACTCAATAAAGAAACAGTCAATAAACTGTACAAAACTCAATAAAGAACCAGTCAATAAATTGTACACAAACTAAATAAAGGAACAGTCAAGAAACTGTACAAAACTAAATAAAGAAACAGTCAATAAACTGTACAAAACTAAATAAAGAAATAGTCAATAAACTGTACAAAACTCAATAAATAACCAGTGAATAAACATTACAAAACTTAATAAAGAACCAGTCAATCAACTGTACAAAATTGAATAAAGAAACAGTCAACAAACTGTACAAAACTCAAAAAAGAACCAGTCAATAAACTGTACAAAACTCAATAAAGAACCAGTCAATTAACTGTACAAAACTCAATAAAGAACCAGTCAATAACTGTACAAAACTCAAGAAAGAACCAGTCAAAAAACTGTACAAAACTCAATAAAGAAACAGTCAATAAACTGTTGAAAACTCAATAAATAAACAGTCAATAAACTGTACAAAACGCAATAAAGAACCAGTCAATAAATTGTACACAAACTAAATAAAGAAACAGTCAATAAACTGTACAAAAATTAAATAAAGAAACAGTCAATAAACTGTACAAAATTAAATAAAGAAACAGTCAATAAACTGTACAAAAATAAATAAAGAACAAGTCAATAAATTGTACACAAACTAAATAAAGAAACAGTCAATAAACTGTACAAAACTAAATAAAGAAACAGTCAATAAACTGTACAAAACTGAACAAAGAACCAGTCAATAAACTGTACAAAACTCAATAAAGAACCAGTCAATAAACTGTACAAAACTCAATAAAGAACCAGTCAATAAACTGTACAAAACTCAATAAAGAAACACTCAATAAACTGTAGAAAACTCAATAAAGAAACAGTCAATAAACTGTACAAAAACCAATAAAGAACCAGTCAATAAATTGTACACAAACTAAATAAAGAAACAGTCAATAAACTGTACAAAACTAAATAAAGAACAAATCAATAAATTGTACACAAACTAAATAAAGAAACAGGCAATAAACTGTACAAAATTAAATAAAGAAACAGTCAATAAACTGTACAAAACTAAATAAACAACCAGTCAATAAATTGTACACAAACTCAATAAAGAACCAGTCAATAAACTGTACAAAACTGAATAAAGAACCAGTCAATAAACTGTACAAAACTGAATAAAGAACCAGTCAATAAACTGTAAAAAACTCAATGAAAGAACCAGTCAATAAACATTACAAAACTGAATAAAGAACCAGTCAATAAACTGTACAAAACTCAATAAAGAACCAGTCATTAAACATTACAAAAGTGAATAAAGAACAAGTCAATAAACTATACAAAATTCAATAAAGAACCAGTCAATAAACTGTACAAAACTAAATAAAGAAACAGTCAATAAACTGTACAAAACTAAAAAAAGAAACAGTCAATAAACTGTACAAAACTAAATAAAGAACCAGTCAATAAATTGTACACAAACTATCTAAAGAAACAGTCAATAAACTGTACAAAACTAAATAAAGAAAAAGTCAATAAACTGTACAAGACTAAATAAAGAAACAGTCAATAAACTGTACAAAACTCAATAAAGAACCAGTCAATAAACTGTACAAAACTGATTAAAGAACTATTCAATAAATTGTACAAAACTGAACAAAGAACCAGTCAATAAACTGTACAAAACTCAATAAAGAACCAGTCAATAAACTGTACAAAACTCAATAAAGAACCAGTCAATAAATTGTACACAATCTAAATAAAGAACCAGTCAATAAACTGTACAAAACTCAATAAAGAAACAGTCAATAAACTGTACAAAACTCAATAAAAAACCAGTCAATAAATTGTACACAAACTAAATAAAGGAACAGTCAATAAACTGTACAAAAGTAAATAAAGAAACAGTCAATAAACTGTACAAAACTAAATAAAAAAATAGTCAATAAACTGTACAAAACTAAAATAGAACCAGTCAATTAATTGTACACAAACTAAATAAAGAAACAGTCAATAAACTGTACAAAACTAAATAAAGAAACAGTCAATAAACTGTACAAAACTAAATAAAGAACCAGTCAATAAATTGTACACAAACTCAATAAAGAAACAGTCAATAAACTGTACAAAACTCAATAAAGAACCAGTCAATAAACTGTAAAAAACTGAAGAAAGAACCAGTCAATAAACTGTACAAAACTCAATAAATAACCAGTGAATAAACATTACAAAACTGAATAAAGAACCTGTCAATCAACTGTAAAAAACTCAATAAAGAACCAGTCAATAAACATTACAAAACTGAATAAAGAAACAGTCAATAAACTGTACGAAACTCAATAAAGAAACAGTCAATAAACTGTACAAAACTCAATTAAAAAACAGTCAATAAACTGTACAAAACTAAATAAAGAACCTGTCAATAAACATTACAAAACTAAATAAAGAAACAGTCAATAAACTGTACAAAACTAAATGAAGAACCAGTCGATAAACTGTACAAAACTCAATAAAGAACCTGTCAATAAACTGTACAAAACTCAATAAAGAAACAGTCAATAAACTGTACAAAACTCAATAAAGAACCAGTCAATAAACTGTACAAAACTCAATTAAGAACCAGTCAATAAATTGTACACAAACTAAATAAAGGAACAGTCAATAAACTGTACAAAACTAAATAAAGAAACAGTCAATAAACTGTACAAAACTAAATAAAGAAATAGTCAATAAACTGTACAAAACTAAAATAGAACCAGTGAATAAATTGTACACAAACTAAATAAAGAAACAGCCAATAAACTGTACAAAACTAAATAAAGAAACAGTCAATAAACTGTACAAAACTAAATAAAGAACCAGTCAATAAATTGTACACAAACTCAATAAAGTACCAGACAATAAACTGTACAAAACTCAATAAAGAACCAGTGAATAAACTGTACAAAACTGAATAAAGAACCAGTCAATAAACTGTACAAAACTCAATAAAGAACCAGTCAATGAACTCTACAAAATTCAATAAAGAACCAGTCAATAAACTGTACAAACTAAATAAAGAAACAGTCAATAAACTGTACAAAACTCAATACAGAAGCAGTCAATAGACTGTACAAAACTGAATAAAGAACTATTCAATAAATTGTACAAAACTGAACAAAGAACCAGTCAATAAACTGTACAAAACTCAATAAAGAACCAGTCAATAAACTGTACAAAACTGAATAAAGAACCAGTCAATAAACTGTACAAAACTCCAAAAATAACCAGTCAATAAACTGTACAAAACTCAATAAAGAAACAGTCAATAAACTGTACAAAACTCAATAAAGAACCAGTTAATAAATTGTACACAAACTAAATAAAGGAACAGTCAATAAACTGTACAAAACTAAATAAAGAAACAGTCAATAAACTGTAGAAAACTAAATAAAGAAATAGTCAATAAACTGTACAAAACTAAAATAGAACCAGTCAATAAATTGTACACAAACTAAATAAAGAAACAGCCAATAAACTGTACAAAACTAAATAAAGAAACAGTCAATAAACTGTACAAAACTAAATAAAGAACCAGTCAATAAACTGTACAAAACTCAATAAAGAACCAGTCAATAAACTGTACAAAACTGAATAAAGAACCAGCCAATAAACTGTACAAAACTCAATAAATAACCAGTGAATAAACATTACAAAACTGAATGAAGAACCAGTCAATCAACTGTAAAAACTCAATAAAGAACCAGTCAATAAACATTACAAAACTGAATAAAGAAACAGTCCATAAACTGTACGAAACTCAATAAAGAAACAGTCAATAAACTGTACAAAACTCAATAAAAAAACAGTCAATAAACTGTACAAAACTAAATAAAGAACCTGTCAATAAACATTACAAAACTAAATAAAGAAACAGTCAATAAACTGTACAAAACTAAATAAAGAACCAGTCAATAAACTGTACAAAACTCAATAAAGAACCTGTCAATAAACTGTACAAAACTCAATAAAGAACCAGACAATAAACTGTACAAAACTCCATAAAGAACCAGTCAATAAACTGTACAAAACTCCAAAAAGAACCAGTCAATAAACTGTACAAAACTCAATAAAGAAACAGTCAATAAACTGTACAAAACTCAATAAAGAACCAGTCAATACATTGTACACAAACTAAATAAAGGAACAGTCAATAAACTGTACAAAACTAAATAAAGAAACAGTCAATAAACTGTACAAAACTCAATAAAGAAATAGTCAATAAACTGTACAAAACTAAAATAGAACCAGTCAATAAATTGTACACAAACTAAATAAAGAAACAGCCAATAAACTGTACAAAACTAAATAAAGAAACAGTCAATAAACTGTACAAAACTAAATAAAGAACCAGTCAATAAATTGTACACAAACTCAATAAAGAACCAGTCAATAAACTGTACAAAACTCAATAAAGAACCAGTCAATAAACTGTACAAAACTGAATAAAGAACCAGTCAATAAACTGTACAAAACTCAATAAATAACCAGTGAATAAACATTAGAAAACTGAATAAAGAACCAGTCAATCAACTGTAAAAAACTCAATAAAGAACCAGTCAATAAACATTACAAAACTGAATAAAGAAACAGTCAATAAACTGTACGAAACTCAATAAAGAAACAGTCAATAAACTGTACAAAACTCAATAAAAAAACAGTCAATAAACTGTACAAAACTAAATAAAGAACCTGTCAATAAACATTACAAAACTAAATAAAGAAACAATCATTAAACTGTACAGAACTAAATAAAGAAACAGTAAATAAACTGTACAAAACTAAATAAAGAACCAGTCAATAAATTGTACACAAACGAACTAAAGAAGCAGACAATAAACTGTACAAAACTAATTAAAGAAACAGTCAATAAACTGTACAAAACTCAATAAATAAACAGTCAATGAACTGTACAAAACTCAATAAAGAACCAGTCAATAAACTGTAGAAAACTGAAAAAAGAAGCAGTCAATAAACTGTACAAAACCCAATAAAGAACCAGTCAACAAACTGTACAAAACAAAATAAAGAAACAGTCAATAAACTGTACAAAACTCAAAAAAAAACCAGTCAATAAACTGTACAAAACTCAATAAAGAACCAGTCAATGAACTCTACAAAACTCAATAAAGAACCAGTCAATAAACTGTACAAACTAAATAAAGAAGCAGTCAATAAACTGTACAAAACTCAAAAAAGAACCAGTCAATAAACTGTACAAAACTGAATAAAGAACTAGTTAATAAATTGTACAAAACTGAACAAAGAACCAGTCAATAAACTGTACAAAACTCAAAAAAGAACCAGTCAATAAACTGTACAAAACTCAATAAAAAACCAGTCAATAAACTGTACAAAACTCAATAAAGAACCAGTCAATAAACTGTACAAAACTCCAAAAAGAACCAGTCAATAAACTGTACAAAACTCAATAAAGGAACAGTCAATAAACTGTACAAAACTAAATAAATAAACAGTCAATAAACTGTACAAAACTAAATAAAGGAACAGTTAATAAACTGTACAAAACTAAATAAATAAACAGTCAATAAACTGTACAAAACTAAGTAAAGAAATAGTCAATAAACTGTACAAAACTAAATAAAGAACCAGTCAATAAATTGTACACAAACTCAATAAAGAACCAGTCAATAAACTGTACAAAACTCAATAAAGAACCAGTCAATAAACTGTACAAAACTGAATAAAGAACCAGTCATTAAAGTGTACAAAACTCAATAAATAACCAGTCAATAAACATTACAAAACTGAATAAAGAACCAGTCAATCAACTGTAAAAAACTCATTGAAGAACCAGTCAATAAACATTACAAAACTCAATAAAGAAACAGTCAATAAACTGTACAAAACTCAATAAAAAAACGGTCAATAAACTGTACAAAACTAAATAAAGAACCAGTCAATAAACATTACAAAACTAAATAAAGAAACAGTCAATAAACTGTACAAAACTAAATAAAGAAACAATCATTAAACTGTACAGAACTAAATAAAGAACCAGTCAATAAATTGTACACAAACCAACTAAAGAAACAGTCAATAAACTGTACAAAACTAATTAAAGAAGCAGTCAATAAACTGTACAAAACTGAATAAAGAACCAATCAATAAACTGTACAAAACTCAATAAAGAACTAGTCAATAAATTGTACACAAACTCAATAAAGAACCAGTCAACAAATTGTACAAAACTGAATAAAGAACCAGTCAATAAACTGTTCAAAACTCAATAAAAAACCAGTCAATAAATTGTACAGAAACTCAGTAAAGAACCAGTCAATAAACTGTATAAAAGTAACTAAAGAAACAGTCAATAAACGGTACAAAACTAAATAAAGAAACAGTCAATAAACTGTACAAAACTCAATAAAGAAACAGTCAATAAACTGTACAAAACTGAATAAAGAACCAGTCAATAAATTGTACAAAACTGAATAAATAACCAGTCAATAAACTGTACAAAACTCAATAAAGAAACAGTCAATAAACTGTGCAAAACTCAATAAAAAAACAGTCAATAAACTGTACGAAACTCAATCAAGAAACAGTCAATAAACTATGCAAAACTAGCTTAAGAAACAGTCAATAAACTGTACAAAACTAAGTAAAGAAACAGTCAATAAACATTTCAAAACTGAATAAAGAACCAGTCAATAAACTGTACAAAACTCAATAAAAAACCACTCAATAAACTGTACAAACCTGAATAAAGAACCAGTCAATAAACTGTACAAACCTGAATAAAGAACCCGTCAATAAACATTACAAAACTGAATAAAGAACCAGTCAATAAACTGTACAAAACTGAATAAAGAACCAGTCAATAAACTGTACAAAACTCAATAAAGAACCAGTCAATAAACTGCACACAACTAAAAAAAGAACCAGTCAATAAACTGTACAAAACTCAATAAAGAACCAGTAAATAAACTGTACAAAACTAAATAAAGAAAGAGTCAATAAACTGTACAAAACTCAATAAAGAACCAGTCAATAAACTGTACAAAACTCAATAAAGAACCAGTCAATGAACTCTACAAAACTCAATAAAGAACCAGTCAATAAACTGTACAAAACTAAATAAAGAAACAGTCAAGAAACTGTACAAAACTCAATAAAGAACCAGTTAATAAACTGTACAAAACTGAATAAAGAACCAGGCAATAAACTGTACAAAACTGAACAAAGAACCCGTCAATAAACTGTACAAAACTCAATAAAGAACCAGTCAATAAACTGTACAAAACTCAATAAAGAACCAGTCAATAAACTGTACAAAACTCAATACAGAACCAGTAAATAAACTGTACAAAACTCAGAAAAGAACCAGTCAATAAACTTTACAAAACTCAATAAATAAACAGTCAATAAACTGTAGAAAACTCAATTAAGAAACAGTCAATAAACTGTATTAAACTCAATAAAGAACCAGTCAATAAATTGTACACAATCTAAATAAAGAACCAGCCAATAAACTGTACAAAACTGAATAAAGAAGCAGTCAATAAACTGTACAAAACCCAATAAAGAACCAGTCAATAAACTGTACAAAACAAAATAAAGAAACAGTCAATAAACTGTACAAAACTCAATGAAAAACCAGTCAATAAACTGTACAAAACTCAATAAAGAACCAGTCAATGAACTCTACAAAACTCAATAAAGAACCAGTCAATAAACTGTACAAACTAAATAAAGAAGCAGTCAATAAACTGTACAAAACTCAAAAAAGAACCAGTCAATAAACTGTACAAAACTGAATAAAGAACTAGATAATAAATTGTACAAAACTGAACAAAGAACCAGTCAATAAACTGTACAAAACTCAAAAAAGAACCAGTCAATAAACTGTACAAAACTCAATAAAAAACCAGTCAATAAACTGTACAAAACTCAATAAAGAACCAGTCAATAAACTGTACAAAACTCCAAAAAGAACCAGTCAATAAACTGTACAAAACTCAATAAAGAAACAGTCAATAAACTGTACAAAACTCAATAAAGAACCAGTCAATAAATTGTACACAAACTAAATAAAGGAACAGTCAATAAACTGTACAAAACTAAATAAATAAACAGTCAATAAACTGTACAAAACTAAGTAAAGAAATAGTCAATAAACTGTACAAAACTAAATAAAGAACCAGTCAATAAATTGTACACAAACTCAATAAAGAACCAGTCAATAAACTGTACAAAACTCAATAAAGAACCAGTCAATAAACTGTACAAAACTGAATAAAGAACCAGTCATTAAACTGTACAAAACTCAATAAATAACCAGTCAATAAACTTTACAAAACTGAATAAAGAACCAGCCAATCAACTGTAAAAAACTCATTAAAGAACCAGTCAATAAACATTACAAAACTCAATAAAGAAACAGTCAATAAACTGTACAAAACTCAATAAAAAAACAGTCAATAAACTGTACAAAACTAAATAAAGAACCAGTCATTAAACATTACAAAACTAAATAAAGAAACAGTCAATAAACTGTACAAAACTAAATAAAGAAACAATCATTAAACTGTACAGAACTAAATAAAGAACCAGTCAATAAATTGTACACAAACCAACTAAAGAAACAGTCAATAAACTGTACAAAACTAATTAAAGAAGCAGTCAATAAACTGTACAAAACTGAATAAAGAACCAATCAATAAACTGTACAAAACTCAATAAAGAACTAGTCAATAAATTGTACACAAACTCAATAAAGAACCAGTCAATAAATTGTACAAAACTGAATAAAGAACCAGTCAATAAACTGTTCAAAACTCAATAAAAAACCAGTCAATAAATTGTACACAAACTCAATAAAGAACCAGTCAATAAACTGTATAAAACTAACTAAAGAAACAGTCAATAAACGGTACAAAACTAAATAAAGAAACAGTCAATAAACTGTACAAAACTCAATAAAGAAACAGTCAATAAACTGTACAAAACTGAATAAAGAACCAGTCAATAAATTGTACAAAACTGAATAAATAACCAGTCAATAAACTGTACAAAACTCAATAAAGAAACAGTCAATAAACTGTGCAAAACTCAATAAAGAAACAGTCAATAAACTGTACAAAACTCAATAAAAAAACAGTCAATAAACTGTACGAAACTCAATCAAGAAACAGTCAATAAACTATGCAAAACTAGCTAAAGAAACAGTCAATAAACTGTACAAAACTAAATAAAGAAACAGTCAATAAACATTTCAAAACTGAATAAAGGACCAGTCAATAAACTGTACAAAACTCAATAAAGAACCACTCAATAAACTGTACAAACCTGAATAAAGAACCAGTCAATAAACTGTATAAACCTGAATAAAGAACCCGTCAATAAACATTACAAAACTGAATAAAGAAAAGGTCAATAAACTGTACAAAACTGAATAAAGAACCAGTCAATAAACTGTACAAAACTCAATAAAGAACCAGTCAATAAACTGCACAAAACTAAAAAAAGAACCAGTCAATAAACTGTATAAAACTCAATAAAGAACCAGTAAATAAACTGTACAAAACTAAATAAAGAAACAGTCAATAAACTGTACAAAACTCAATAAAGAACCAGTCAATAAACTGTACAAAACTCAATAAAGAACCAGTCAATGAACTCTACAAAACTCAATAAAGAAACAGTCAATAAACTGTACAAAACTAAATAAAGAAACAGTCAAGAAACTGTACAAAACTCAATAACGAACCAGTTAATAAACTGTACAAAACTGAATTAAGAACCAGGCAATAAACTGTACAAAACTGAACAAAGAACCAGTCAATAAACTGTACAAAACTCAATAAAGAACCAGTCAATAAACTGTACAAAACTCAATAAAGAACCAGTCAATAAACTGTACAAAACTAAATATAGAACCAGTAAATAAACTGTACAAAACTCAGAAAAGAACCAGTCAATAAACTTTACAAAACTCAATAAATAAACAGTCAATAAACTGTAGAAAACTCAATTAAGAAACAGTCAATAAACTGTATTAAACTCAATAAAGAACCAGTCAATAAATTGTACACAATCTAAATAAAGAACCAGCCAATAAACTGTACAAAACTCAATAAAGAAACAGTCAATAAACTGTACAAAACTCAATAAAGAACCAGTCAATAAATTGTACACAAACTAAATAAAGGAACAGTCAATAAACTGTACAAAACTAAATAAAGAAACAGTCAATAAACTGTACAAAACTAAATAAAGAAATAGTCAATAAACTGTACAAAACTAAATAAAGAACCAGTCAATAAATTGTACACAAACTAAATAAAGAAACAGCAAATAAACTGTACAAAACTAAATAAAGAAACAGTCAATAAACTGTACAAAACTAAATAAAGAACCAGTCAATAAACTGTACAAAACTCAATAAAGAACTAGTTAATAAATTGTACACAAACTCAATAAAGAACCAGTCAATAAATTGTACAAAACTGAATAAAGAACCAGTCAATAAACTGTTCAAAACTCAATAAAGAACCAGTCAATAAATTGTACACAAACTCAATAAAGAACCAGTCAATAAACTGTATAAAACTAACTAAAGAAACAGTCAATAAACTGTACAAAACTAAATAAAGAAACAGTCAATAAACTGTACAAAACTCAATAAAGAAACAGTCAATAAACTGTACAAAACTGAATAAAGAACCAGTCAATAAATTGTACAAAACTGAATAAATAACCAGTCAATAAACTGTACAAAACTCAATAAAGAAATAGTCAATAAACTGTGCAAAACTCAATAAAGAAACAGTCAATAAACTGTACAAAACTCAATAAAAAAACAGTCAATAAACTGTACGAAACTCAATAAAGAAACAGTCAATAAACTATACAAAACTAGCTAAAGAAACAGTCAATAAACTGTACAAAACTAAATAAAGAAACAGACAATAAACATTTCAAAACTGAATAAAGAACCAGTCAATAAACTGTACAAAACTCAATAAAGAACCACTCAATAAACTGTACAAACCTGAATAAAGAACCAGTCAATAAACTGTACAAACCTGAATAAAGAACCCGTCAATAAACATTACAAAACTGAATAAAGAACCAGTCAATAAACTGTACAAAACTGAATAAAGAACCAGTCAATAAACTGTACAAAACTCAATAAAGAACCAGTCAATAAACTGCACAAAACTAAATAAAGAACCAGTCAATAAACTGTACAAAACTCAATAAAGAACCAGTAAATAAACTGTACAAAACTAAATAAAGAAACAGTCAATAAACTGTACAAAACTCAATAAAGAACCAGTCAATAAACTGTACAAAACTCAATAAAGAACCAGTCAATAAACTGTACAAAACTAAATAAAGAAACAGTCAAGAAACTGTACAAAACTCAATAAAGAACCAGTTAATAAACTGTACAAAACTGAATAAAGAACCAGGCAATAAACTGTACAAAACTGAACAAAGAACCAGTCAATAAACTGTACAAAACTCAATAAAGAACCAGTCAATAAACTGTACAAAACTCAATATAGAACCAGTAAATAAACTGTACAAAACTCAGAAAAGAACCAGTCAATAAACTTTAGAAAACTCAATAAATAAACAGTCAATAAACTGTAGAAAACTCAGAAAAGAACCAGTCAATAAACTTTAGAAAACTCAATAAATAAACAGTCAATAAACTGTAGAAAACTCAATTAAGAAACAGTCAATAAACTGTACAAAACTCAATAAATAACCAGTCAATAAATTGTACACAATCTAAATAAAGAACCAGTCAATAAACTGTACAAAACTCAATAAAGAAACAGTCAATAAACTGTACAAAACTCAATAAAGAACCAGTCAATAAATTGTACACAAACTAAATAAAGGAACAGTCAATAAACTGTACAAAACTAAATAAAGAAACAGTCATTAAACTGTACAAAACTAAATAAAGAAATAGTCAATAAACTGTACAAAACTAAATAAAGAACCAGTCAATAAATTGTAAACAAACTAAATAAAGAAACAGCAGATAAACTGTACACAAATTCAATAAAGAAACAGTCAATAAACTGTACAAAACTAAATAAAGAACCAGTCAATAAATTGTACACAAATTCAATAAAGAACCAGTCAATAAACTGTACAAAACTCAATAAAGAACCAGTCAATAAACTGTACAAAACTGAATAAAGAACCAGTCAATAAACTGTACAAAACTCAATAAATAACCAGTCAATAAACTGTACAAAACTGAATAAAGAACCAGTCAATCAACTGTAAAAAACTCAATAAAGAACCAGTCAATAAACATTACAAAACTGAATAAAGAAACAGTCAATAAACTGTACAAAACTCAATAAAGAAACAGTCAATAAACTGTACAAAACTCAATAAAAAAACAGTCAATAAACTGTACAAAATTAAATAAGAACCAGTCAATAAATTGTACACAATCTCAATAAAGAACCAGTCAATAAATTGTACACAAACTCAATAAAGAACCAGTCAATAAACTGTACAAAACTGAATAAAGAGCCAGTCAATAAACTGAACAAAACTCAATAAAGAACCAGTCAATAAACTGTACAAAACTGAATAAAGAACCAGTCAATAAACTGAACAAAACTCAATAAAGAACCAGTCAATAAACATTACAAAACTGAATAAAGAAACAGCCAATAAACTGTACAAAACTCAATAAAGAACTAGTCAATAAACTGTACAAAACTAAATAAAGAAACAGTCAATAAACTGTACAAAAGTAAATAAAGAACCAGTCAATAAATTGTACACAAACTAAATAAAGAAACAGTCAATAAACTGTACAAAACTAAATAAAGAAACAGTCATTAAACTGTATAAAACTAACTAAAGAAACAGTCAATAAACTGTACAAAACTAAATAAAGAAACAGTCAATAAACTGTACAAAACTCAATAAAGAAACAGTCAATAAACTGTACAAAACTGAATAAAGAACCAGTCAATAAACTGTACAAAACTGAATAAAAAACCAGTCAATAAACTGTACAAAATTCAATAAAGAAACAGTCAATAAACTGTGCAAAACTAAATAAAGAAACAGTCAATAAACTGTACAAAACTCAATAAAGAACCAGTCAATCAACTGTAAAAAACTCAATAAAGAACCAGTCAATAAACATTACAAAACTGAATAAAGAAACAGTTAATAAACTGTACAAAACTCAATAAAGAAACAGTCAATAAACTGTACAAAACTCAATAAAAAAACAGTCAATAAACTGTACAAAACTAAATAAAGAACCAGTCAATAAACATTACAAAACTAAATAAAGAAACAGTCAATAAACTGTACAAAACTAAATAAAGAAACAGTCAATAAACTGTACAAAACTAAATAAAGAACCAGTCAATTAATTGTACACAAACCAACTAAAGAAACAGTCAATAAACTGTACAAAACTAATTAAAGGAGCAGTCAATAAACTGTACAAAACTCAATAAAGAACCAGTCAATGAACTCTACAAAACTCAATAAAGAACCAGTCAATAAACTGTACAAACTAAATAAAGAAACAGTCAATAAACTGTACAAAACTCAATAAAGAACCAGTCAATAAACTGTACAAAACTGAATAAAGAACTATTCAATAAATTGTACAAAATTGAACAAAGAACCAGTCAATAAACTGTACAAAACTCAAGAAAGAACCTGTCAATAAACTGTACAAAACTCAATAAAGAACCAGTCAATAAACTGTACAAACTCAATAAAGAACCAGTCAGTAAATTGTACACAACTCAATAAAGAACCAGTCAATAAACTGTACAAAACTGAATAAAGAACCAGTCAATAAACTGTTCGAAACTCAATAAAGAACCAGTCAATAAATTGTACACAAACTCAATAAAGAACCAGTCAATAAACTGTACAAAACTGAATAAAGAGCCGGTCAATAAACTGAACAAAACTCAATAAAGAACCAGTCAATAAACTGTACAAAACTGAATAAAGAACCAGTCAATAAACTGAACAAAACTCAATAAAGAACCAGTCAATGAACATTACAAAACTGAATAAAGAAACAGCCAATAAACTGTACAAAACTCAATAAAGAACTAGTCAATAAACTGTACAAAACTAAATAAAGAAACAGTCAATAAACTGTACAAAAGTAAATAAAGAACCAGTCAATAAATTGTACACAAACTAAAGAAAGAAACAGTCAATAAACTGTACAAAACTAAATAAAGAAACAGTCATTAAACTGTATAAAACTAACTAAAGAAACAGTCAATAAACTGTACAAAACTAAATAAAGAAACAGTCAATAAACTGTACAAAACTCAATAAAGAAACAGTCAATAAACTGTACAAAACTGAATAAAGAACCAGTCAATAAACTGTACAAAACTGAATAAAGAACCAGTCAATAAACTGTACAAAATTCAATAAAGAAACAGTCAATAAACTGTGCAAAACTAAATAAAGAAACAGTCAATAAACTGTACAAAACTCAATAAAGAACCAGTCAATCAACTGTAAAAAACTCAATAAAGAACCAGTCAATAAACATTACAAAACTGAATAAAGAAACAGTTAATAAACTGTACAAAACTCAATAAAGAAACAGTCAATAAACTGTACAAAACTCAATAAAAAAACAGTCAATAAACTGTACAAAACTAAATAAAGAACCAGTCAATAAACATTACAAAACTAAATAAAGAAACAGTCAATAAACTGTACAAAACTAAATAAAGAAACAGTCAATAAACTGTACAAAACTAAATAAAGAACCAGTCAATTAATTGTACACAAACCAACTAAAGAAACAGTCAATAAACTGTACAAAACTAATTAAAGGAGCAGTCAATAAACTGTACAAAACTCAACAAAGAACCAGTCAATGAACTCTACAAAACTCAATAAAGAACCAGTCAATAAACTGAACAAACTAAATAAAGAAACAGTCAATAAACTGTACAAAACTCAATAAAGAACCAGTCAATAAACTGTACAAAACTGAATAAAGAACTATTCAATAAATTGTACAAATTTGAACAAAGAACCAGTCAATAAACTATACAAAACTCAAGAAAGAACCTGTCAATAAACTGTACAAAACTCAATAAAGAACCAGTCAATAAACTGTACAAAAGTCAGTAAAGAAACAGTCAATAAACTGTACAAAACTCCAAAAAGAACCAGTCAATAAACTGTACAAAACTGAATAAAGAACCAGTCAATAAACTGTACAAAACTCAATAAAGAACCAGTCAATAAATTGTACACAAACTAAATAAAGGAACAGTCAATAAACTGTACAAAACTAAAATAGAACCAGTCAATAAATTGTACACAAACTAAATAAAGAAACAGCCAATAAACTGTACAAAACTAAATAAAGAAACAGTCAATAAACTGTACAAAACAAAATAAAGAACCAGTCAATAAATTGTACACAAACTCAATAAAGAACCAGTCAATAAACTGTACAAAACTCAATAAAGAACCAGTCAATAAACTGTACATTACTGAATAAAGAACCAGTCAATAAACTGTACAAAACTCAATAAATAACCAGTGAATAAACATTACAAAACTGAATAAAGAACCAGTCAATCAACTGTAAAAAACTCAATAAAGAACCAGTCAATGAACATTACAAAACTGAATAAGGAAACAGTCAATAAACTGTACGAAACTCAATAAAGAAACAGGCAATAAACTGTACAAAACTCAATAAAAAGACAGTCAATAAACTGTACAAAACTAAATAAAGAAACAGTCAATAAACTGTACGAAACTCAATAAAGAAACAGTCAATAAACTGTACAAAACTGAATAAAGAACCAGTCAATAAACTGTACAAAACTGAATAAAGAACCAGTCAATAAACTATACAAAATTCAATAAAGAAACAGTCAATAAACTGTGCAAAACTAAATAAAGAAACAGTCAATAAACTGTACAAAACTCAATAAAGAACCAGTCAATCAACTATAAAAAACTCAATAAAGAACCAGTCAATAAACATTACAAAACTGAATAAAGAAACAGTTAATAAACTGTACAAAACTCAATAAAGAAACAGTCAATAAACTGTACAAAACTCAATAAAAAAACAGTCAATAAACTGTACAAAACTAAATAAAGAACCAGTCAATAAACATTACAAAACTAAATAAAGAAACAGTCAATAACCTGTACAAAACTAAATAAAGAAACAGTCAATAAACTGTACAAAACTAAATAAAGAACCAGTCAATTAATTGTACACAAACCAACTAAAGAAACAGTCAATAAACTGTACAAAACTAATTAAAAGAGCAGTCAATAAACTGTACAAAACTCAATAAAGAACCAGTCAATGAACTCTACAAAACTCAATAAAGAACCAGTCAATAAACTGTACAAACTAAATAAAGAAACAGTCAATAAACTGTACAAAACTCAATAAAGAACCAGTCAATAAACTGTACAAAACTGAATAAAGAACCAGTCAATAAACTGTACAAAATTCAATAAAGAAACAGTCAATAAACTGTGCAAAACTAAATAAAGAAACAGTCAATAAACTGTACAAAACTCAATAAAGAACCAGTCAATCAACTGTAAAAAACTCAATAAAGAACCAGTCAATAAACATTACAAAACTGAATAAAGAAACAGTTAATAAACTGTACAAAACTCAATAAAGAAACAGTCAATAAACTGTACAAAACTCAATAAAAAAACAGTCAATAAACTGTACAAAACTAAATAAAGAACCAGTCAATAAACATTACAAAACTAAATAAAGAAACAGTCAATAAACTGTACAAAACTAAATAAAGAAACAGTCAATAAACTGTACAAAACTAAATAAAGAACCAGTCAATTAATTGTACACAAACCAACTAAAGAAACAGTCAATAAACTGTACAAAACTAATTAAAGGAGCAGTCAATAAACTGTACAAAACTCAATAAAGAACCAGTCAATGAACTCTACAAAACTCAATAAAGAACCAGTCAATAAACTGAACAAACTAAATAAAGAAACAGTCAATAAACTGTACAAAACTCAATAAAGAACCAGTCAATAAACTGTACAAAACTGAATAAAGAACTATTCAATAAATTGTACAAAATTGAACAAAGAACCAGTCAATAAACTATACAAAACTCAAGAAAGAACCTGTCAATAAACTGTACAAAACTCAATAAAGAACCAGTCAATAAACTGTACAAAAGTCAGTAAAGAAACAGTCAATAAACTGTACAAAACTCCAAAAAGAACCAGTCAATAAACTGTACAAAACTGAATAAAGAACCAGTCAATAAACTGTACAAAACTCAATAAAGAACCAGTCAATAAATTATTCACAAACTAAATAAAGGAACAGTCAATAAACTGTACAAAACTAAAATAGAACCAGTCAATAAATTGTACACAAACTAAATAAAGAAACAGCCAATAAACTGTACAAAACTAAATAAAGAAACAGTCAATAAACTGTACAAAACAAAATAAAGAACCAGTCAATAAATTGTACACAAACTCAATAAAGAACCAGTCAATAAACTGTACAAAACTCAATAAAGAACCAGTCAATAAACTGTACATTACTGAATAAAGAACCAGTCAATAAACTGTACAAAACTCAATAAATAACCAGTGAATAAACATTACAAAACTGAATAAAGAACCAGTCAATCAACTGTAAAAAACTCAATAAAGAACCAGTCAATGAACATTACAAAACTGAATAAAGAAACAGTCAATAAACTGTACGAAACTCAATAAAGAAACAGGCAATAAACTGTACAAAACTCAATAAAAAGACAGTCAATAAACTGTACAAAACTAAATAAAGAAACAGTCAATAAACTGTACAAAACTCAATAAAGAAACAGTCAATAAACTGTACAAAACTGATTAAAGAACCAGTCAATAAACTGTACAAAACTGAATAAAGAACCAGTCAATAAACTATACAAAATTCAATAAAGAAACAGTAAATAAACTGTGCAAAACTAAATAAAGAAACAGTCAATAAACTGTACAAAACTCAATAAAGAACCAGTCAATCAACTGTAAAAAACTCAATAAAGAACCAGTCAATAAACATTACAAAACTGAATAAAGAAACAGTTAATAAACTGTACAAAACTCATTAAAGAAACAGTCAATAAACTGTACAAAACTCAATAAAAAAACAGTCAATAAACTGTACAAAACTAAATAAAGAACCAGTCAATAAACATTACAAAACTAAATAAAGAAACAGTCAATAACCTGTACAAAACTAAATAAAGAAACAGTCAATAAACTGTACAAAACTAAATAAAGAACCAGTCAATTAATTGTACACAAACCAACTAAAGAAACAGTCAATAAACTGTACAAAACTAATTAAAGGAGCAGTCAATAAACTGTACAAAACTCAATAAAGAACCAGTCAATGAACTCTACAAAACTCAATAAAGAACCAGTCAATAAACTGTACAAACTAAATAAAGAAACAGTCAATAAACTGTACAAAACTCAATAAAGAACCAGTCAATAAACTGTACAAAACTGAATAAAGAACTATTCAATAAATTGTACAAAATTGAACAAAGAACCAGTCAATAAACTGTACAAAACTCAAGAAAGAACCTGTCAATAAACAGTACAAAACTCAATAAAGAACCAGTCAATAAACTGTACAAAAGTCAATAAAGAACCAGTCAATAAACTGTACAAAACTCCAAAAAGAACCAGTCAATAAACTGTACAAAACTGAATAAAGAACCAGTCAATAAACTGTACAAAACTCAATAAAGAACCAGTCAATAAATTGTACAGAAACTAAATAAAGGAACAGTCAATAAACTGTACAAAACTAAAATAGAACCAGTCAATAAATTGTACACAAACTAAATAAAGAAACAGCCAATAAACTGTACAAAACTAAATAAAGAAACAGTCAATAAACTGTACAAAACTAAATAAAGAACCAGTCAATAAATTGTACACAAACTCAATAAAGAACCAGTCAATAAACTGTACAAAACTCAATAAAGAACCAGTCAATAAACTGTACAAAACTGAATAAAGAACCAGTCAAAACTGTACAAAACTCAATAAATAACCAGTGAATAAACATTACAAAACTGAATAAAGAACCAGTCAATCAACTGTAAAAAACTCAATAAAGAACCAGTCAATGAACATTACAAAACTGAATAAAGAAACAGTCAATAAACTGTACGTAACTCAATAAAGAAACAGGCAATAAACTGTACAAAACTCAATAAAAAGACAGTCAATAAACTGTACAAAACTAAATAAAGAACCTGTCAATAAACATTACAAAACTAAATAAAGAAACAGTCAATAAACTGTACAAAACTAAATAAAGAACCAGTCAATAAACTGTACAAAACTCAATAAAGAACCTGTCAATAAACTGTACAAAACTCAATAAAGAACCAGTCAATAAACTCTACAAAACTCAATAAAGAACCAGTCAATAAACTGTACAAAACTCCAAAAAGAACCAGTCAATAAACTGTACAAAACTCAATAAAGAAACAGTCACTAAACTGTACAAAACTCAATAAAAAACCAGTCAATAAATTGTACACAAACTAAATAAAGGAGCAGTCAATAAACTGTACAAAACTAAATAAAGAAACAGTCAATAAACTGTACAAACTAAATAAAGAAACAGTCAATAAACTGTACAAAACTAAAATAGAACCAGTCAATAAATTGTACACAAACTAAATAAAGAAACAGCCAATAAACTGTACAAAACTAAATAAATAACAGTCAATAAACTGTACAAAACTAAATAAAGAACCAGTCAATAAATTGTACACAAACTCAATAAAGAACCAGTCAATAAACTGTACAAAACTCAATAAAGAACCAGTCAATAAACTGTACAAAACTGAATAAAGAACCAGTCAATAAACTGTACAAAACTCAATAAATAACCAGTGAATAAACATTACAAAACTGAATAAAGAACCAGTCAATCAACTGTAAAAAACTCAATAAAGAACCAGTCAATAAACATTACAAAACTGAATAAAGAAACAGTCAATAAACTGTACGAAACTCAATAAAGAAACAGTCAATAAACTGTACAAAACTCAATAAAAACACAGTCAATAAACTGTACAAAACTAAATAAAGAACCTGTCAATAAACATTACAAAACTAAATAAAGAAACAGTCAATAAACTGCACAAAACTAAAAAAAGAAACAGTCAATAAACTGTACAAAACTAAATAAAGAACCAGTCAATAAATTGTACACAAACCAACTAAAGAAACAGTCAATAAACTGTACAAAACTAATTAAAGAAACAGTCAATAAACTGTACAAAACTCAATAAATAAACAGTCAATAAACTGCACAAAACTCAATAAAGAACCAGTCAATAAACTGTACAAAACTGAATAAAGAAGCAGTCAATAAACTGTACAAAACCCAATAAAGAACCAGTCAATAAACTGTACAAAACAAAATAAAGAAACAGTCAATAAACTGTACAAAACTCAATAAAGAACCAGTCAATAAACTGTACAAAACTCAATAAAGAACCAGTCAATGAACTCTACAAAACTCAATAAAGAACCAGTCAATAAACTGTACAAACTAAATAAAGAAGCAGTCAATAAACTGTACAAAACTCAATAAAGAACCAGTCAATAAACTGTACAAAACTGAATAAAGAACTAGTCAATAAATTGTACAAAACTGAACAAAGAACCAGTCAATAAACTGTACAAAACTCAAAAAAGAACCAGTCAATAAACTGTACAAAACTCAATAAAGAACCAGTCAATAAACTGTACAAAACTCAATAAAGAACCAGTCAATAAACTGTAAAAAACTCCAAAAAGAACCAGTCAATAAACTGTACAAAACTCAATAAAGAAACAGTCAATAAACTGTACAAAACTCAATAAAGAAACAGTCAATAAACTGTACAAAACTCAATAAAGAACCAGTCAATAAACTGTACAAAACTCAATAAAGAACCAGTCAATTAACTCTACAAAACTCAATAAAGAACCAGTCAATAAACTGTACAAAACTAAATAAAGAAACAGTCAAGAAACTGTAGAAAACTCAATAAAGAACCAGTTAATAAACTGTACAAAACTGAATAAAGAACCAGGCAATAAACTGTACAAAACTCAATAAAGAACCAGTCAATAAACTGTACAAAACTCAATAAAGAACCAGTCAATAAACTGTACAAAACTCAATAAAGAACCGGTAAATAAACTTTACAAAACTCAGAAAAGAACCAGTCAATAAACTTTACAAAACTCAATAAATAAACAGTCAATAAACTGTAGAAAACTCAATAAAGAACCAGTCAATAAACATTACAAAACTGAATAAAGAAACAGCCAATAAACCGTACAAAACTCAATAAAGAACTAGTCAATAAACTGTAAAAAACTAAATAAAGAACCAGTCAATAAATTGTACACAAACCAACTAAAGAAACAGTCAATAAACTGTACAAAACTAATTAAAGAAACAGTCAATAAACTGTACAAAACTCAATAAATAAACAGTCAATAAACTGCACAAAACTCAATAAAGAACCAGTCAATAAACTGTACAAAACTGAATAAAGAAGCAGTCAATAAACTGTACAAAACCCAATAAAGAACCAGTCAATAAACTGTACAAAACAAAATAAAGAAACAGTCAATAAATTGTACACAAACTAAATAAAGGAGCAGTCAATAAACTGTACAAAACTAAATAAAGAAACAGTCAATAAACTGTACAAACTAAATAAAGAAACAGTCAATAAACTGTACAAAACTAAATAAAGAAACAGTCAATAAACTGTACAAACTAAATAAAGAAACAGTCAATAAACTGTACAAAACTAAAATAGAACCAGTCAATAAATTGTATACAAACTAAATAAAGAAACAGCCAATAAACTGTACAAAACTAAATAAATAACAGTCAATAAACTGTACAAAACTAAATAAAGAACCAGTCAATAAATTGCACACAAACTCAATAAAGAACCAGTCAATAAACTGTACAAAACTCAATAAAGAACCAGTCAATAAACTGTACAAAACTGAATAAAGAACCAGTCAATAAACTGTACAAAACTCAATAAATAACCAGTGAATAAACATTACAAAACTGAATAAAGAACCAGTCAATCAACTGTAAAAAACTCAATAAAGAACCATTCAATAAACATTACAAAACTGAATAAAGAAACAGTCAATAAACTGTACGAAACTCAATAAAGAAACAGTCAATAAACTGTACAAAACTCAATAAAAAAACAGTCAATAAACTGTACAAAACTAAATAAAGAACCTGTCAATAAACATTACAAAACTAAATAAAGAAACAGTCAATAAACTGTACAAAACTAAAAAAAGAAACAGTCAATAAACTGTACAAAACTAAATAAAGAACCAGTCAATAAATTGTACACAAACCAACTAAAGAAACAGTCAATAAACTGTACAAAACTAATTAAAGAAACAGTCAATAAACTGTACAAAACTCAATAAATAAACAGTCAATAAACTGCACAAAACTCAATAAAGAACCAGTCAATAAGCTGTACAAAACTGAATAAAGAAGCAGTCAATAAACTGTACAAAACCCAATAAAGAACCAGTCAATAAACTGTACAAAACAAAATAAAGAAACAGTCAATAAACTGTACAAAACTCAATAAAGAACCAGTCAATAAACTGTACAAAACTCAATAAAGAACCAGTCAATGAACTCTACAAAACTCAATAAAGAACCAGTCAATAAACTGTACAAACTAAATAAAGAAGCAGTCAATAAACTGTACAAAACTCAAAAAAGAACCAGTCAATAAACTGTACAAAACTGAATAAAGAACTAGTCAATAAATTGTACAAAACTGAACAAAGAACCAGTCAATAAACTGTACAAAACTCAAAAAAGAACCAGTCAATAAACTGTACAAAACTCAATAAAGAACCAGTCAATAAACTGTACAAAACTCAATAAAGAACCAGTCAATAAACTGTAAAAAACTCCAAAAAGAACCAGTCAATAAACTGTACAAAATTCAATAAAGAAACAGTCAATAAACTGTACAAAACTCAATAAAGAAACAGTCAATAAACTGTACAAAACTCAATAAAGAACCAGTCAATAAACTGTACAAAACTCAATAAAGAACCAGTCAATTAACTCTACAAAACTCAATAAAGAACCAGTCAATAAACTGTACAAAACTAAATAAAGAAACAGTCAAGAAACTGTAGAAAACTCAATAAAGAACCAGTTAATAAACTGTACAAAACTGAATAAAGAACCAGGCAATAAACTGTACAAAACTCAATAAAGAACCAGTCAATAAACTGTACAAAACTCAATAAAGAACCAGTCAATAAACTGTACAAAACTCAATAAAGAACCGGTAAATAAACTTTACAAAACTCAGAAAAGAATCAGTCAATAAACTTTACAAAACTCAATAAATAAACAGTCAATAAACTGTAGAAAACTCAATAAAGAACCAGTCAATAAACATTACAAAACTGAATAAAGAAACAGCCAATAAACCGTACAAAACTCAATAAAGAACTAGTCAATAAACTGTACAAAACTAAATAAAGAAACAGTCAATAAACTGTACAAAAGTAAATAAAGAACCAGTCAATAAATTGTACACAAACTAAATAAAGAAACAGTCAATAAACTGTACAAAACTAAATAAAGAAACAGTCATTAAACTGTATAAATCTAACTAAAGAAACAGTCAATAAACTGTACAAAACTAAATAAAGAAACAGTCAATAAACTGTACAAAACTCAATAAAGAAACAGTCAATAAACTGTACAAAACTGAATAAAGAACCAGTCAATAAACTGTACAAAACTGAATAAAGAACCAGTCAATAAACTGTACAAAATTCAATAAAGAAACAGTCAATAAACTGCACAAAACTCAATAAAGAACCAGTCAATAAACTGTACAAAACTGAATAAAGAACCAGTCAATAAACTGTACAAAACCCAATAAAGAACCAGTCAATAAACTGTACAAAACAAAATAAAGAAACAGTCAATAAACTGTACAAAACTCAATAAAGAACCAGTCAATAAACTGTACAAAACTCAATAAAGAACCAGTCAATGAACTCTACAAAACTCAATAAAGAACCAGTCAATAAACTGTACAAACTAAATAAAGAAGCAGTCAATAAACTGTACAAAACTCAAAAAAGAACCAGTCAATAAACTGTACAAAACTGAATAAAGAACTAGTCAATAAATTGTACAAAACTGAACAAAGAACCAGTCAATAAACTGTACAAAACTCAATAAAGAACCAGTCAATAAACTGTAGAAAACTCAATAAAGAACCAGTCAATACACTGTACAAAACTCAATAAAGAACCAGTCAATAAACTGTAAAAAACTCCAAAAAGAACCAGTCAATAAACTGTACAAAACTGAATAAAGAAACAGTCAATAAACTGTACAAAACTCAATAAAGAAACAGTCAATAAACTGTACAAAACTCAATAAAGAACCAGTCAATAAACTGTACAAAACTCAATAAAGAACCAGTCAATTAACTCTACAAAACTCAATAAAGAACCAGTCAATAAACTGTACAAAACTAAATAAAGAAACAGTCAAGAAACTGTAGAAAACTCAATAAAGAACCAGTTAATAAACTGTACAAAACTGAATAAAGAACCAGGCAATAAACTGTACAAAACTCAATAAAGAACCAGTCAATAAACTGTACAAAACTCAATAAAGAACCAGTCAATAAACTGTACAAAACTCAATAAAGAACCGGTAAATAAACTTTACAAAACTCAGAAAAGAACCAGTCAATAAACTTTACAAAACTCAATAAATAAACAGTCAATAAACTGTAGAAAACTCAATAAAGAACCAGTCAATAAACATTACAAAACTGAATAAAGAAACAGCCAATAAACCGTACAAAACTCAATAAAGAACTAGTCAATAAACTGTACAAAACTAAATAAAGAAACAGTCAATAAACTGTACAAAAGTAAATAAAGAACCAGTCAATAAATTGTACACAAACTAAATAAAGAAACAGTCAATAAACTGTACAAAACTAAATAAAGAAACAGTCATTAAACTGTATAAAACTAACTAAAGAAACAGTCAATAAACTGTACAAAACTCAATAAAGAAACAGTCAATAAACTGTACAAAACTCAATAAAGAAACAGTCAATAAACTGTACAAAACTGAATAAAGAACCAGTCAATAAACTGTACAAAACTGAATAAAGAACCAGTCAATAAACTGTACAAAATTCAATAAAGAAACAGTCAATAAACTGTGCAAAACTAAATAAAGAAACAGTCAATAAACTGTACAAAACTCAATAAAGAACCAGTCAATCAACTGTAAAAAACTCAATAAAGAACCAGTCAATAAACATTACAAAACTGAATAAAGAAACAGTTAATAAACTGTACAAAACTCAATAAAGAAACAGTCAATGAACTGTACAAAACTCAATAAAGAAACAGTCAATAAACTGTACAAAACTAAATAAAGAACCAGTCAATAAACATTACAAAACTAAATAAAGAAACAGTCAATAACCTGTACAAAACTAAATAAAGAAACAGTCAATAAACTGTACAAAACTAAATAAAGAACCAGTCAATTAATTGTACACAAACCAACTAAAGAAACAGTCAATAAACTGTACAAAACTAATAAAAGGAGCAGTCAATAAACTGTACAAAACTCAATAAAGAACCAGTCAATGAACTCTACAAAACTCAATAAAGAACCAGTCAATAAACTGAACAAACTAAATAAAGAAACAGTCAATAACCTGTACAAAACTCAATAAAGAACCAGTCAATAAACTGTACAAAACTGAATAAAGAACTATTCAATAAATTGTACAAAATTGAACAAAGAACCAGTCAATAAACTATACAAAGCTCAAGAAAGAACCTGTCAATAAACTGTACAAAACTCAATAAAGAACCAGTCAATAAACTGTACAAAAGTCAATAAAGAACCAGTCAATAAACTGTACAAAACTCCAAAAAGAACCAGTCAATAAACTGTACAAAACTGAATAAAGAACCAGTCAATAAACTGTACAAAACTCAATAAAGAACCAGTCAATAAATTGTACACAAACTAAATAAAGGAACAGTCAATAAACTGTACAAAACTAAAATAGAACCAGTCAATAAATTGTACACAAACTAAATAAAGAAACAGCCAATAAACTGTACAAAACTAAATAAAGAAACAGTCAATAAACTGTACAAAACTAAATAAAGAACCAGTCAATAAACATTACAAAACTGAATAAAGAAACAGTTAATAAACTGTACAAAACTCAATAAAGAAACAGTCAATAAACTGTAGAAAACTCAATAAAAAAACAGCCAATAAACTGTACAAAACTAAATAAAGAACCAGTCAATAAACATTACAAAACTAAATAAAGAAACAGTCAATAAACTGTACAAAACTAAATAAAGAAACAGTCAATAAACTGTACAAAACTAAATGAAGAACCAGTCAATTAATTGTACACAAACCAACTAAAGAAACAGTCAATAAACTGTACAAAACTAATTAAAGGAGCAGTCAATAAACTGTACAAAACTCAATAAAGAACCAGTCAATGAACTCTACAAAACTCAATAAAGAACCAGTCAATAAACTGTACAAACTAAATAAAGAAACAGTCAATAAACTGTACAAAACTCAATAAAGAACCAGTCAATAAACTGTACAAAACAAAATAAAGAAACAGTCAATAAATTGTACACAAACTAAATAAAGGAGCAGTCAATAAACTGTACAAAACTAAATAAAGAAACAGTCAATAAACTGTACAAACTAAATAAAGAAACAGTCAATAAACTGTACAAAACTAAATAAAGAAACAGTCAATAAACTGTACAAACTAAATAAAGAAACAGTCAATAAACTGTACAAAACTAAAATAGAACCAGTCAATAAATTGTATACAAACTAAATAAAGAAACAGCCAATAAACTGTACAAAACTAAATAAATAACAGTCAATAAACTGTACAAAACTAAATAAAGAACCAGTCAATAAATTGCACACAAACTCAATAAAGAACCAGTCAATAAACTGTACAAAACTCAATAAAGAACCAGTCAATAAACTGTACAAAACTGAATAAAGAACCAGTCAATAAACTGTACAAAACTCAATAAATAACCAGTGAATAAACATTACAAAACTGAATAAAGAACCAGTCAATCAACTGTAAAAAACTCAATAAAGAACCATTCAATAAACATTACAAAACTGAATAAAGAAACAGTCAATAAACTGTACGAAACTCAATAAAGAAACAGTCAATAAACTGTACAAAACTCAATAAAAAAACAGTCAATAAACTGTACAAAACTAAATAAAGAACCTGTCAATAAACATTACAAAACTAAATAAAGAAACAGTCAATAAACTGTACAAAACTAAAAAAAGAAACAGTCAATAAACTGTACAAAACTAAATAAAGAACCAGTCAATAAATTGTACACAAACCAACTAAAGAAACAGTCAATAAATTGTACAAAACTAATTAAAGAAACAGTCAATAAACTGTACAAAACTCAATAAATAAACAGTCAATAAACTGCACAAAACTCAATAAAGAACCAGTCAATAAGCTGTACAAAACTGAATAAAGAAGCAGTCAATAAACTGTACAAAACCCAATAAAGAACCAGTCAATAAACTGTACAAAACAAAATAAAGAAACAGTCAATAAACTGTACAAAACTCAATAAAGAACCAGTCAATAAACTGTACAAAACTCAATAAAGAACCAGTCAATGAACTCTACAAAACTCAATAAAGAACCAGTCAATAAACTGTACAAACTAAATAAAGAAGCAGTCAATAAACTGTACAAAACTCAAAAAAGAACCAGTCAATAAACTGTACAAAACTGAATAAAGAACTAGTCAATAAATTGTACAAAACTGAACAAAGAACCAGTCAATAAACTGTACAAAACTCAAAAAAGAACCAGTCAATAAACTGTACAAAACTCAATAAAGAACCAGTCAATAAACTGTACAAAACTCAATAAAGAACCAGTCAATAAACTGTAAAAAACTCCAAAAAGAACCAGTCAATAAACTGTACAAAATTCAATAAAGAAACAGTCAATAAACTGTACAAAACTCAATAAAGAAACAGTCAATAAACTGTACAAAACTCAATAAAGAACCAGTCAATAAACTGTACAAAACTCAATAAAGAACCAGTCAATTAACTCTACAAAACTCAATAAAGAACCAGTCAATAAACTGTACAAAACTAAATAAAGAAACAGTCAAGAAACTGTAGAAAACTCAATAAAGAACCAGTTAATAAACTGTACAAAACTGAATAAAGAACCAGTCAATAAACTGTACAAAACTCAATAAAGAACCAGTCAATAAACTGTACAAAACTCAATAAAGAACCAGTCAATAAACTGTACAAAACTCAATAAAGAACCGGTAAATAAACTTTACAAAACTCAGAAAAGAATCAGTCAATAAACTTTACAAAACTCAATAAATAAACAGTCAATAAACTGTAGAAAACTCAATAAAGAACCAGTCAATAAACATTACAAAACTGAATAAAGAAACAGCCAATAAACCGTACAAAACTCAATAAAGAACTAGTCAATAAACTGTACAAAACTAAATAAAGAAACAGTCAATAAACTGTACAAAAGTAAATAAAGAACCAGTCAATAAATTGTACACAAACTAAATAAAGAAACAGTCAATAAACTGTACAAAACTAAATAAAGAAACAGTCATTAAACTGTATAAATCTAACTAAAGAAACAGTCAATAAACTGTACAAAACTAAATAAAGAAACAGTCAATAAACTGTACAAAACTCAATAAAGAAACAGTCAATAAACTGTACAAAACTGAATAAAGAACCAGTCAATAAACTGTACAAAACTGAATAAAGAACCAGTCAATAAACTGTACAAAATTCAATAAAGAAACAGTCAATAAACTGCACAAAACTCAATAAAGAACCAGTCAATAAACTGTACAAAACTGAATAAAGAAGCAGTCAATAAACTGTACAAAACCCAATAAAGAACCAGTCAATAAACTGTACAAAACAAAATAAAGAAACAGTCAATAAACTGTACAAAACTCAATAAAGAACCAGTCAATAAACTGTACAAAACTCAATAAAGAACCAGTCAATGAACTCTACAAAACTCAATAAAGAACCAGTCAATAAACTGTACAAACTAAATAAAGAAGCAGTCAATAAACTGTACAAAACTCAAAAAAGAACCAGTCAATAAACTGTACAAAACTGAATAAAGAACTAGTCAATAAATTGTACAAAACTGAACAAAGAACCAGTCAATAAACTGTACAAAACTCAAAAAAGAACCAGTCAATAAACTGTACAAAACTCAATAAAGAACCAGTCAATACACTGTACAAAACTCAATAAAGAACCAGTCAATAAACTGTAAAAAACTCCACAAAGAACCAGTCAATAAACTGTACAAAACTGAATAAAGAAACAGTCAATAAACTGTACAAAACTCAATAAAGAAACAGTCAATAAACTGTACAAAACTCAATAAAGAACCAGTCAATAAACTGTACAAAACTCAATAAAGAACCAGTCAATTAACTCTACAAAACTCAATAAAGAACCAGTCAATAAACTGTACAAAACTAAATAAAGAAACAGTCAAGAAACTGTAGAAAACTCAATAAAGAACCAGTTAATAAACTGTACAAAACTGAATAAAGAACCAGGCAATAAACTGTACAAAACTCAATAAAGAACCAGTCAATAAACTGTACAAAACTCAATAAAGAACCAGTCAATAAACTGTACAAAACTCAATAAAGAACCGGTAAATAAACTTTACAAAACTCAGAAAAGAACCAGTCAATAAACTTTACAAAACTCAATAAATAAACAGTCAATAAACTGTAGAAAACTCAATAAAGAACCAGTCAATAAACATTACAAAACTGAATAAAGAAACAGCCAATAAACCGTACAAAACTCAATAAAGAACTAGTCAATAAACTGTACAAAACTAAATAAAGAAACAGTCAATAAACTGTACAAAAGTAAATAAAGAACCAGTCAATAAATTGTACACAAACTAAATAAAGAAACAGTCAATAAACTGTACAAAACTAAATAAAGAAACAGTCATTAAACTGTATAAAACTAACTAAAGAAACAGTCAATAAACTGTACAAAACTCAATAAAGAAACAGTCAATAAACTGTACAAAACTCAATAAAGAAACAGTCAATAAACTGTACAAAACTGAATAAAGAACCAGTCAATAAACTGTACAAAACTGAATAAAGAACCAGTCAATAAACTGTACAAAATTCAATAAAGAAACAGTCAATAAACTGTGCAAAACTAAATAAAGAAACAGTCAATAAACTGTACAAAACTCAATAAAGAACCAGTCAATCAACTGTAAAAAACTCAATAAAGAACCAGTCAATAAACATTACAAAACTGAATAAAGAAACAGTTAATAAACTGTACAAAACTCAATAAAGAAACAGTCAATAAACTGTACAAAACTCAATAAAAAAACAGTCAATAAACTGTACAAAACTAAATAAAGAACCAGTCAATAAACATTACAAAACTAAATAAAGAAACAGTCAATAAACTGTACAAAACTAAATAAAGAAACAGTCAATAAACTGTACAAAACTAAATAAAGAACCAGTCAATTAATTGTACACAAACCAACTAAAGAAACAGTCAATAAACTGTACAAAACTAATAAAAGGAGCAGTCAATAAACTGTACAAAACTCAATAAAGAACCAGTCAATGAACTCTACAAAACTCAATAAAGAACCAGTCAATAAACTGAACAAACTAAATAAAGAAACAGTCAATAACCTGTACAAAACTCAATAAAGAACCAGTCAATAAACTGTACAAAACTGAATAAAGAACTATTCAATAAATTGTACAAAATTGAACAAAGAACCAGTCAATAAACTATACAAAACTCAAGAAAGAACCTGTCAATAAACTGTACAAAACTCAATAAAGAACCAGTCAATAAACTGTACAAAAGTCAATAAAGAACCAGTCAATAAACTGTACAAAACTCCAAAAAGAACCAGTCAATAAACTGTACAAAACTGAATAAAGAACCAGTCAATAAACTGTACAAAACTCAATAAAGAACCAGTCAATAAATTGTACACAAACTAAATAAAGGAACAGTCAATAAACTGTACAAAACTAAAATAGAACCAGTCAATAAATTGTACACAAACTAAATAAAGAAACAGCCAATAAACTGTACAAAACTAAATAAAGAAACAGTCAATAAACTGTACAAAACTAAATAAAGAACCAGTCAATAAATTGTACACAAACTCAATAAAGAACCAGTCAATAAACTGTACAAAACTCAATAAAGAACCAGTCAATAAACTGTACAAAACTGAATAAAGAACCAGTCAATAAACTGTACAAAACTCAATAAATAACCAGTGAATAAACATTACAAAACTGAATAAAGAACCAGTCAATCAACTGTAAAAAACTCAATAAAGAACCAGTCAATGAACATTACAAAACTGAATAAAGAAACAGTCAATAAACTGTACGAAACTCAATAAAGAAACAGGCAATAAACTGTACAAAACTCAATAAAAAGACAGTCAATAAACTGTACAAAACTAAATAAAGAAACAGTCAATAAACTGTACAAAACTCAATAAAGAAACAGTCAATAAACTGTACAAAACTGAATAAAGAACCAGTCAATAAACTGTACAAAACTGAATAAAGAACCAGTCAATAAACTATACAAAATTCAATAAAGAAACAGTCAATAAACTGTGCAAAACTAAATAAAGAAACAGTCAATAAACTGTACAAAACTCAATAAAGAACCAGTCAATCAACTGTAAAAAACTCAATAAAGAACCAGTCAATAAACATTACAAAACTGAATAAAGAAACAGTTAATAAACTGTACAAAACTCAATAAAGAAACAGTCAATAAACTGTAGAAAACTCAATAAAAAAACAGCCAATAAACTGTACAAAACTAAATAAAGAACCAGTCAATAAACATTACAAAGCTAAATAAAGAAACAGTCAATAAACTGTACAAAACTAAATAAAGAAACAGTCAATAAACTGTACAAAACTAAATGAAGAACCAGTCAATTAATTGTACACAAACCAACTAAAGAAACAGTCAATAAACTGTACAAAACTAATTAAAGGAGCAGTCAATAAACTGTACAAAACTCAATAAAGAACCAGTCAATGAACTCTACAAAACTCAATAAAGAACCAGTCAATAAACTGTACAAACTAAATAAAGAAACAGTCAATAAACTGTACAAAACTCAATAAAGAACCAGTCAATAAACTGTACAAAACTGAATAAAGAACTATTCAATAAATTGTACAAAATTGAACAAAGAACCAGTCAATAAACTGTACAAAACTCAAGAAAGAACCTGTCAATAAACTGTACAAAACTCAATAAAGAACCAGTCAATAAACTGTACAAAAGTCAATAAAGAACCAGTCAATAAACTGTACAAAACTCCAAAAAGAACCAGTCAATAAACTGTACAAAACTGAATAAAGAACCAGTCAATAAACTATACAAAACTCAATAAAGAACCAGTCAATAAATTGTACAGAAACTAAATAAAGGAACAGTCAATAAACTGTACAAAACTAAAATAGAACCAGTCAATAAATTGTACACAATCTAAATAAAGAAACAGCCAATAAACTGTACAAAACTAAATAAAGAAACAGTCAATAAACTGTACAAAACTAAATAAAGAACCAGTCAATAAATTGTACACAAACTCAATAAAGAACCAGTCAATAAACTGTACAAAACTCAATAAAGAACCAGTCAATAAACTGTACAAAACTGAATAAAGAACCAGTCAATAAACTGTACAAAACTCAATAAATAACCAGTCAATGAACATTACAAAACTGAATAAAGAAACAGTCAATAAACTGTACGAAACTCAATAAAGAAACAGGCAATAAACTGTACAAAACTCAATAAAAAGACAGTCAATAAACTGTACAAAACTAAATAAAGAACCTGTCAATAAACATTACAAAACTAAATAAAGAAACAGTCAATAAACTGTACAAAACTAAATAAAGAACCAGTCAATAAACTGTACAAAACTCAATAAAGAACCTGTCAATAAACTGTACAAAACTCAATAAAGAACCAGTCAATAAACTCTACAAAACTCAATAAAGAACCAGTCAATAAACTGTACAAAACTCCAAAAAGAACCAGTCAATAAACTGTACAAAACTCAATGAAGAAACAGTCAATAAACTGTACAAAACTCAATAAAGAACCAGTCAATAAATTGTACACAAACTAAATAAAGGAGCAGTCAATAAACTGTACAAAACTAAATAAAGAAACAGTCAATAAACTGTACAAACTAAATAAAGAAACAGTCAATAAACTGTACAAAACTAAAATAGAACCAGTCAATAAATTGTACACAAACTAAATAAAGAAACAGCCAATAAACTGTACAAAACTAAATAAATAACAGTCAATAAACTGTACAAAACTAAATATAGAACCAGTCAATAAATTGTACACAAACTCAATAAAGAACCAGTCAATAAACTGTACAAAACTCAATAAAGAACCAGTCAATAAACTGTACAAAACTGAATAAAGAACCAGTCAATAAACTGTACAAAACTCAATAAATAACCAGTGAATAAACATTACAAAACTGAATAAAGAACCAGTCAATCAACTGTAAAAAACTCAATAAAGAACCAGTCAATAAACATTACAAAACTGAATAAAGAAACAGTCAATAAACTGTACGAAACTCAATAAAGAAACAGTCAATAAACTGTACAAAACTCAATAAAAAAACAGTCAATAAACTGTACAAAACTAAATAAAGAACCTGTCAATAAACATTACAAAACTAAATAAAGAAACAGTCAATAAACTGTACAAAACTAAAAAAAGAAACAGTCAATAAACTGTACAAAACTAAATAAAGAACCAGTCAATAAATTGTACACAAACCAACTAAAGAAACAGTCAATAAACTGTACAAAACTAATTAAAGAAACAGTCAATAAACTGTACAAAACTCAATAAATAAACAGTCAATAAACTGCACAAAACTCAATAAAGAACCAGTCAATAAACTGTACAAAACTGAATAAAGATGCAGTCAATAAACTGTACAAAACCCAATAAAGAACCAGTCAATAAACTGTACAAAACAAAATAAAGAAACAGTCAATAAACTGTACAAAACTCAATAAAGAACCAGTCAATAAACTGTACAAAACTCAATAAAGAACCAGTCAATAAACTGTACAAAACTCAATAAAGAACCAGTCAATAAACTGTACAAACTAAATAAAGAAGCAGTCAATAAACTGTACAAAACTCAAAAAAGAACCAGTCAATATACTGTACAAAACTGAATAAAGAACTAGTCAATAAATTGTACAAAACTGAACAAAGAACCAGTCAATAAACTGTACAAAACAAAATAAAGAAACAGTCAATAAACTGTACAAAACTCAATAAAGAACCAGTCAATAAACTGTACAAAACTCAATAAAGAACCAGTCAATAAACTGTACAAAACTCAATAAAGAACCAGTCAATAAACTGTACAAACTAAATAAAGAAGCAGTCAATAAACTGTACAAAACTCAAAAAAGAACCAGTCAATATACTGTACAAAACTGAATAAAGAACTAGTCAATAAATTGTACAAAACTGAACAAAGAACCAGTCAATAAACTGTACAAAACTCAAAAAAGAACCAGTCAATAAACTGTACAAAACTCAATAAAGAAACAGTCAATAAACTGTACAAAACTGAATAAAGAACCAGTCAATAAACTGTAAAAAACTCCAAAAAGAACCAGTCAATAAACTGTACAAAACTCAATAAAGAAACAGTCAATAAACTGTACAAAACTCAATAAAGAAACAGTCAATAAACTGTACAAAACTCAATAAAGAACCAGTCAATAAACTGTACAAAACTCAATAAAGAACCAGTCAATTAACTCTACAAAACTCAATAAAGAATCAGTCAATAAACTGTACAAAACTAAATAAAGAAACAGTCAAGAAACTGTAGAAAACTCAATAAAGAACCAGTTAATAAACTGTACAAAACTGAATAAAGAACCAGGCAATAAACTGTACAAAACTCAATAAAGAACCAGTCAATAAACTGTACAAAACTCAATAAAGAACCAGTCAATAAACTGTACAAAACTCAATAAAGAACCGGTCAATAAACTGTACAAAACTCAATAAAGAACCAGTCAATAAACTGTACAAAACTCAATAAAGAACCGGTAAATAAACTTTACAAAACTCAGAAAAGAACCAGTCAATAAACTTTACAAAACTCAATAAATAAACAGTCAATAAACTGTAGAAAACTCAATAAAGAACCAGTCAATAAATTGTACACAATCTAAATAAAGAACCAGTCAATAAACTGTACAAAACTCAATAAAGAAACAGTCAATAAACTGTACAAAACTCAATAAAGAACCAGTCAATAAATTGTACACAAACTAAATTAAGGAACAGTCAATAAACTGTACAAAACTAAATAAAGAAAAAGTCAATAAACTGTACAAAACTAAAGAAATAGTCAGTAAACTGTACAAAACTAAATAAAGAACCAGTCAATAAATTGTACAAAAACTAAATAAAGAAACAGCAAATAAACTGTACAAAACTAAATAAAGAAACAGTCAATAAACTGTACAAAACTAAATAAAGAACCAGTCAATAAATTGTACACAAATTCAATAAAGAACCAGTCAATAAACTGTACAAAACAAAATAAAGAAACAGTCAATAAACTGTACAAAACTCAATAAAGAACCAGTCAATAAACTGTACAAAACTCAATAAAGAACCAGTCAATGAACTCTACAAAACTCAATAAAGAACCAGTCAATAAACTGTACAAACTAAATAAAGAAGCAGTCAATAAACTGTACAAAACTCAAAAAAGAACCAGTCAATAAACTGTACAAAACTGAATAAAGAACTAGTCAATAAATTGTACAAAACTGAACAAAGAACCAGTCAATAAACTGTACAAAACTCAAAAAAGATCCAGTCAATAAACTGTACAAAACTCAATAAAGAACCAGTCAATAAATTGTACAAAACTAAATAAAGAACCAGTCAATAAACTGTAAAAAACTCCAAAAGAACCAGTCAATAAACTGTACAAAACTCAATAAAGAAACAGTCAATAAACTGTACAAAACTCAATAAAGAAACAGTCAACAAACTGTACAAAACTCAATAAAGAACCAGTCAATAAACTGTACAAAACTCAATAAAGAACCAGTCAATTAACTCTACAGAACTCAATAAAGAACCAGTCAATAAACTGTACAAAACTAAATAAAGAAACAGTCAAGAAACTGTAGAAAACTCAATAAAGAACCAGTTAATAAACTGTACAAAACTGAATAAAGAACCAGGCAATAAACTGTACAAAACTCAATAAAGAACCAGTCAATAAACTGTACAAAACTCAATAAAGAACCAGTCAATAAACTGTACAAAACTCAATAAAGAACCGGTAAATAAACTTTACAAAACTCAGAAAAGAACCAGTCAATAAACTTTACAAAACTCAATAAATAAACAGTCAATAAACTGTAGAAAACTCAATTAAGAAACAGTCAATAAACTGTACAAAACTCAATAAAGAACCAGTCAATAAATTGTAAACAATCTAAATAAAGAACCAGTCAATAAACTGTACAAAACTCAATAAAGAAACAGTCAATAAACTGTACAAGACTCAATAAAGAACCAGTCAATAAATTGTACACAAACTAAATTAAGGAACAGTCAATAAACAGTACAAAACTAAATAAAGAAACAGTCAATAAACTGTACAAAACTAAATAAAGAAATAGTCAATAAACTGTACAAAACTAAATAAAGAACTAGTCAATAAATTGTACAAAAACTAAATAAAGAAACAGCAAATAAACTGTACAAAACTAAATAAAGAAACAGTCAATAAACTGTACAAAACTAAATAAAGAACCAGTCAATAAATTGTACACAAATTCAATAAAGAACCAGTCAATAAACTGTACAAAACTCAATAAAGAACCAGTCAATAAACTGTACAAAACTGAATAAAGAACCAGTCAATAAACTGTACAAAACTCAATAAAGAACCAGTCAATAAACTGTACAAAACTGAATAAAGAACCAGTCAATCAACTGTAAAAAACTCAATAAAGAACCAGTCAATAAACATTACAAAACTGAATAAAGAAACAGTCAATAAACTGTACAAAACTCAATAAAGAAACAGTCAATAAACTGTACAAAACTCAATAAAAAAACAGTCAATAAACTGTACAAAACTAAATAAAAAACCAGTCAATAAACATTACAAAACTAAATAAAGAAACAGTCAATAAACTGTACAAAACTAAATAAAGAAACAGTCAATAAACTGTACAAAACTAAATAAAGAACCAGCCAATAAATTGTACACAAACCAACTAAAGAAACAGTCAATAAACTGTACAAAACTTATTAAAGGAGCAGTCAATAAACTGTACAAAACTAAATAAAGAACCAGTCAATAAATTGTACACAATCTCAATAAAGAACCAGCCAATAAACTGTACAAAACTGAATAAAGAACCAGTCAATAAACTGTACAAAACTCAATAAAGAACTAGTCAGTAAATTGTACACAACTCAATAAAGAACCAGTCAATCAACTGTACAAAACTGAATAGAGAACCAGTCAATAAACTGTTCGAAACTCAATAAAGAACCAGTCAATAAATTGTACACAAACTCAATAAAGAACGAGTCAATAAACTGTACAAAACTGAATAAAGAGCCAGTCAATAAACTGAACAAAACTCAATAAAGAACCAGTCAATAAACTGTACAAAACTGAATAAAGAACCAGGCAATAAACTGTACAAAACTCAATAAAGAACCAGTCAATAAACATTACAAAACTGAATAAAGAAACAGTCAATAAACTATACAAAACTCAATAAAGAACTAGTCAATAAACTGTACAAAACTAAATAAAGAAACAGTCAATAAACTGTACAAAAGTAAATAAAGAACCAGTCAATAAATTTTACACAAACTAAATAAAGAAACAGTCAATAAACTGTACAAAACTGAATAAAGAAACAGTCATTAAACTGTATAAAACTAACTAAAGAAACATTCAATAAACTGTACAAAACTAAATATAGAAACAGTCAATAAACTGTACAAAACTAAATAAAGAAACAGCAAATAAACTGTACAAAACTAAATAAAGAAACAGTCAATAAACTGTACAAAACTAAATAAAGAACCAGTCAATAAATTGTACACAAATTCAATAAAGAAGCAGTCAATAAACTGTACAAAACTCAATAAAGAACCAGTCAATAAGCTGTACAAAACTCAATAAATAAACAGTCAATAAACTGCACAAAACTCAATAAAGAACCAGTCAATAAACTGTACAAAACTGAATAAAGAAGCAGTCAATAAACTGTACAAAACCCAATAAAGAACCAGTCAAAAAACTGTACAAAACAAAATAAAGAAACAGTCAATAAACTGTACAAAACTCAATAAAGTACCAGTCAATAAACTGTACAAAACTCAATAAAGAACCAGTCAATGAACTCTACAAAACTCAATAAAGAACCAGTCAATAAACTGTACAAACTAAATAAAGAAGCAGTCAATAAACTGTACAAAACTCAAAAAAGAACCAGTCAATAAACTGTACAAAACTGAATAAAGACTTAGTCAATAAATTGTACAAAACTGAACAAAGAACCAGTCAATAAACTGTACAAAACTCAAAAAAGAAACAGTCAATAAACTGTACAAAACTCAATAAAGAACCAGTCAATAAACTGTACAAAACTCAATAAAGAACCAGTCAATAAACTGTAAAAAACTCCAAAAAGAACCAGTCAATCAATTGTACAAAAACTAAATAAAGAAACAGCAAATAAACTGTACAAAACTAAATAAAGAAACAGTCAATAAACTGTACAAAACTAAATAAAGAACCAGTCAATAAATTGTACACAAATTCAATAAAGAACCAGTCAATAAACTGTACAAAACAAAATAAAGAAACAGTCAATAAACTGTACAAAACTCAATAAAGAACCAGTCAATAAACTGTACAAAACTCAATAAAGAACCAGTCAATGAACTCTACAAAACTCAATAAAGAACCAGTCAATAAACTGTACAAACTAAATAAAGAAGCAGTCAATAAACTGTACAAAACTCAAAAAAGAACCAGTCAATAAACTGTACAAAACTGAATAAAGAACTAGTCAATAAATTGTACAAAACTGAACAAAGAACCAGTCAATAAACTGTACAAAACTCAAAAAAGAACCAGTCAATAAACTGTACAAAACTCAATAAAGAACCAGTCAATAAACTGTACAAAACTAAATAAAGAACCAGTCAATAAACTGTAAAAAACTCCAAAAGAACCAGTCAATAAACTGTACAAAACTCAATAAAGAAACAGTCAATAAACTGTACAAAACTCAATAAAGAAACAGTCAACAAACTGTACAAAACTCAATAAAGAACCAGTCAATAAACTGTACAAAACTCAATAAAGAACCAGTCAATTAACTCTACAGAACTCAATAAAGAACCAGTCAATAAACTGTACAAAACTAAATAAAGAAACAGTCAAGAAACTGTAGAAAACTCAATAAAGAACCAGTTAATAAACTGTACAAAACTGAATAAAGAACCAGGCAATAAACTGTACAAAACTCAATAAAGAACCAGTCAATAAACTGTACAAAACTCAATAAAGAACCAGTCAATAAACTGTACAAAACTCAATAAAGAACCGGTAAATAAACTTTACAAAACTCAGAAAAGAACCAGTCAATAAACTTTACAAAACTCAATAAATAAACAGTCAATAAACTGTAGAAAACTCAATTAAGAAACAGTCAATAAACTGTACAAAACTCAATAAAGAACCAGTCAATAAATTGTAAACAATCTAAATAAAGAACCAGTCAATAAACTGTACAAAACTCAATAAAGAAACAGTCAATAAACTGTACAAGACTCAATAAAGAACCAGTCAATAAATTGTACACAAACTAAATTAAGGAACAGTCAATAAACAGTACAAAACTAAATAAAGAAACAGTCAATAAACTGTACAAAACTAAATAAAGAAATAGTCAATAAACTGTACAAAACTAAATAAAGAACTAGTCAATAAATTGTACAAAAACTAAATAAAGAAACAGCAAATAAACTGTACAAAACTAAATAAAGAAACAGTCAATAAACTGTACAAAACTAAATAAAGAACCAGTCAATAAATTGTACACAAATTCAATAAAGAACCAGTCAATAAACTGTACAAAACTCAATAAAGAACCAGTCAATAAACATTACAAAACTGAATAAAGAACCAGTCAATAAACTGTACAAAACTCAATAAAGAACCAGTCAATAAACTGTACAAAACTGAATAAAGAACCAGTCAATCAACTGTAAAAAACTCAATAAAGAACCAGTCAATAAACATTACAAAACTGAATAAAGAAACAGTCAATAAACTGTACAAAACTCAATAAAGAAACAGTCAATAAACTGTACAAAACTCAATAAAAAAACAGTCAATAAACTGTACAAAACTAAATAAAAAACCAGTCAATAAACATTACAAAACTAAATAAAGAAACAGTCAATAAACTGTACAAAACTAAATAAAGAAACAGTCAATAAACTGTACAAAACTAAATAAAGAACCAGTCAATAAATTGTACACAAACCAACTAAAGAAACAGTCAATAAACTGTACAAAACTTATTAAAGGAGCAGTCAATAAACTGTACAAAACTAAATAAAGAACCAGTCAATAAATTGTACACAATCTCAATAAAGAACCAGCCAATAAACTGTACAAAACTGAATAAAGAACCAGTCAATAAACTGTACAAAACTCAATAAAGAACTAGTCAGTAAATTGTACACAACTCAATAAAGAACCAGTCAATCAACTGTACAAAACTGAATAGAGAACCAATCAATAAACTGTTCGAAACTCAATAAAGAACCAGTCAATAAATTGTACACAAACTCAATAAAGAACCAGTCAATAAACTGTACAAAACTGAATAAAGAGCCAGTCAATAAACTGAACAAAACTCAATAAAGAACCAGTCAATAAACTGTACAAAACTGAATAAAGAACCAGGCAATAAACTGTACAAAACTCAATAAAGAACCAGTCAATAAACATTACAAAACTGAATAAAGAAACAGTCAATAAACTATACAAAACTCAATAAAGAACTAGTCAATAAACTGTACAAAACTAAATAAAGAAACAGTCAATAAACTGTACAAAAGTAAATAAAGAACCAGTCAATAAATTTTACACAAACTAAATAAAGAAACAGTCAATAAACTGTACAAAACTGAATAAAGAAACAGTCATTAAACTGTATAAAACTAACTAAAGAAACATTCAATAAACTGTACAAAACTAAATATAGAAACAGTCAATAAACTGTACAAAACTAAATAAAGAAACAGCAAATAAACTGTACAAAACTAAATAAAGAAACAGTCAATAAACTGTACAAAACTAAATAAAGAACCAGTCAATAAATTGTACACAAATTCAATAAAGAACCAGTCAATAAACTGTACAAAACTCAATAAAGAACCAGTCAATAAGCTGTACAAAACTCAATAAATAAACAGTCAATAAACTGCACAAAACTCAATAAAGAACCAGTCAATAAACTGTACAAAACTGAATAAAGAAGCAGTCAATAAACTGTACAAAACCCAATAAAGAACCAGTCAAAAAACTGTACAAAACAAAATAAAGAAACAGTCAATAAACTGTACAAAACTCAATAAAGTACCAGTCAATAAACTGTACAAAACTCAATAAAGAACCAGTCAATGAACTCTACAAAACTCAATAAAGAACCAGTCAATAAACTGTACAAACTAAATAAAGAAGCAGTCAATAAACTGTACAAAACTCAAGAAAGAACCAGTCAATAAACTGTACAAAACTGAATAAAGAACTAGTCAATAAATTGTACAAAACTGAACAAAGAACCAGTCAATAAACTGTACAAAACTCAAAAAAGAAACAGTCAATAAACTGTACAAAACTCAATAAAGAACCAGTCAATAAACTGTACAAAACTCAATAAAGAACCAGTCAATAAACTGTAAAAAACTCCAAAAAGAACCAGTCAATAAACTGTACAAAACTCAATAAAGAAACAGTCAATAAACTGTACAAAACACAATAAAGAAACAGTCAATAAACTATACAAAACTCAATAAAGAACCAGTCAATAAACTGTACAAAACTCAATAAAGAACCAGTCAATTAACTCTACAAAACTCAATAAAGAACCAGTCAATAAACTGTACAAAACTAAATAAAGAAACAGTCAAGAAACTGTAGAAAACTCAATAAAGAACCAGTTAATAAACTGTACAAAACTGAATAAAGAACCAGGCAATAAACTGTACAAAACTCAATAAAGAACCAGTCAATAAACTGTACAAAACTCAATAAAGAACCAGTCAATAAACTGTACAAAACTCAATAAAGAACCGGTAAATAAACTTTACAAAACTCAGAAGAGAACCAGTCAATAAACGTTACAAAAGTCAATAAATAAACAGTCAATAAACTGTAGAAAACTCAATTAAGAAACAGTCAATAAACTGTACAAAACTCAATAAAGAACCAGTCAATAAATTGTACACAATCTAAATAAAGAACCAGTCAATAAACTGTACAAAACTCAATAAAGAAACAGTCAATAAACTGTACAAAACTCAATAAAGAACCAGTCAATAAATTGTACACAAACTAAATTAAGGAACAGTCAATAAACTGTACAAAACTAAATAAAGAAACAGTCAATAAACTGTACAAAACTAAATAAAGAAATAGTCAATAAACTGTACAAAACTAAATAAAGAACCAGTCAATAAATTGTACAAAACTAAATAAAGAAACAGCAAATAAACTGTACAAAACTAAATAAAGAAACAGTCAATAAACTGTACAAAACTAAATAAAGAACCAGTCAATAAATTGTACACAAATTCAATAAAGAACCAGTCAATAAACTGTACAAAACTCAATAAAGAACCAGTCAATAAACTGTACAAAACTGAATAAAGAACCAGTCAATAAACTGTACAAAACTCAATAAATAACCAGTCAATAAACTGTACAAAACTGAATAAAGAACCAGTCAATCAACTGTAAAAAACTCAATAAAGAACCAGTCAATAAACATTACAAAACTGAATAAAGAAACAGTCAATAAACTGTACAAAACTCAATAAAGAAACAGTCAATAAACTGTACAAAACTAAATAAAAAACCAGTCAATAAACATTACAAAACTAAATAAAGAAACAGTCAATAAACTGTACAAAACTAAATAAAGAAACAGTCAATAAACTGTACAAAACTAAATAAAGAACCAGTCAATAAATTGTACACAAACCAACTAAAGAAACAGTCAAATAACTGTACAAAACTTATTAAAGGAGCAGTCAATAAACTGTACAAAACTAAATAAAGAACCAGTCAATAAATTGTACACAATCTCAATAAAGAACCAGCCAATAAACTGTACAAAACTGAATAAAGAACCAGTCAATAAACTGTACAAAACTCAATAAAGAACTAGTCAGTAAATTGTACACAACTCAATAAAGAACCAGTCAATCAACTGTACAAAACTGAATAGAGAACCAGTCAATAAACTGTTCGAAACTCAATAAAGAACCAGTCAATAAATTGTACACAAACTCAATAAAGAACCAGTCAATAAACTGTACAAAACTGAATAAAGAGCCAGTCAATAAACTGAACAAAACTCAATAAAGAACCAGTCAATAAACTGTACAAAACTGAATAAAGAACCAGGCAATAAACTGTACAAAACTCAATAAAGAACCAGTCAATAAACATTACAAAACTGAATAAAGAAACAGTCAATAAACTGTACAAAACTCAATAAAAAACTTGTCAATAAACTGTACAAAACTAAATAAAGAAACAGTCAATAAACTGTACAAAAGTAAATAAAGAACCAGTCAATAAATTTTACACAAACTAAATAAAGAAACAGTCAATAAACTGTACAAAACTGAATAAAGAAACAGTCATTAAACTGTATAAAACTAACTAAAGAAACATTCAATAAACTGTACAAAACTAAATATAGAAACAGTCAATAAACTGTACAAAACTAAATAAAGAAACAGCAAATAAACTGTACAAAACTATATAAAGAAACAGTCAATAAACTGTACAAAACTAAATAAAGAACCAGTCAATAAATTGCACACAAATTCAATAAAGAACCAGTCAATAAACTGTACAAAACTCAATAAAGAACCAGTCAATAAACTGTACAAAACTGAATAAAGAACCAATCAATAAACTGTAGAAAACTCAATAAATAACCAGTCAATAAACTGTACAAAACTGAATAAAGAACCAGTCAATCAACTGTAAAAAACTCAATAAAGAACCAGTCAATAAACATTACAAAACTGAATAAAGAAACAGTCAATGAACTGTACAAAACTCAATAAAGAAACAGTCAATAAACTGTACAAAACTCAATAAAAAACAGTCAATAAACTGTACAAAACTAAATAAAGAACCAGTCAATAAACATTACAAAACTAAATAAAGAAACAGTCAATAAACTGTACAAAACTAAATAAAGAAACAGTCAATAAACTGTACAAAACTAAATAAAGAACCAGTCAATAAATTGTACACAAACCAACTAAAGAAAGAGTCAATAAACTGTACAAAACTTAATAAAGAACCAGTCAATAAACTGTACAAAACTAAATAAAGAACCAGTCAATAAATTGTACACAATCTCAATAAAGAACCAGTCAATAAACATTACAAAACTGAATAAAGAAGCAGTCAATAAACTGTACAAATCTCAATAAAGAACTAGTCAGTAAATTGTACACAACTCAATAAAGAACCAGTCAATCAACTGTACAAAACTGAATAAAGAACCAGTCAATAAACTGTTCGAAACTAAATAAAGAACCAGTCAATAAATTGTACACAAACTGAATAAAGAACCAGTCAATAAACTGTACAAAACTCAATAAAGAACTAGTCAGTAAATTGTACACAACTTAATAAAGAACCAGTCAATCAACTGTACAAAACTGAATAAAGAACCAGTCAAAAAACTGTTCGAAACTCAATAAAGAACCAGTCAATAAATTGTACACAAACTCAATAAAGAACCAGTCAATAAACTGTACAACACTGAATAAAGAGCCAGTCAATAAACTGAACAAAACTCAATAAAGAACCAGTCAATAAACTGAACAAAACTGAATAAAGAACCAGGCAATAAACTGTACAAAACTCAATAAAGAACCAGTCAATAAACATTACAAAACTGAATAAAGAAACAGTCAATAAACTGTACAAAACTCAATAAAGAACTAGTCAATAAACTGTACAAAACTAAATAAAGAAACAGTCAATAAACTGTACAAAAGTAAATAAAGAACCAGTCAATAAATTGTACACAAACTAAATAAAGAAACAGTCAATAAACTGTACACAACTGAATAAAGAAACAGTCATTAAACTGTATAAAACTAACTAAAGAAACAGTCAATAAACTGTACAAAACTCAATAAAGAAACAGTCAATAAACTGTACAAAACTCAATAAAAAACAGTCAATAAACTGTACAAAACTGAATAAAGAACCAGTCAATCAACTGTAAAAAATTCAATAAAGAACAAGTCAATAAACTGTACAAAACTGAATAAAGAGCCAGTCAATAAACTGAACAAAACTCAATAAAGAACCAGTCAATAAACTGTACAAAACTGAATAAAGAACCAGGCAATAAACTGTACAAAACTCAATAAAGAACCAGTCAATAAACATTACAAAACTGAATAAAGAAACAGTCAATAAACTGTACAAAACTCAATAAAAAACTTGTCAATAAACTGTACAAAACTAAATAAAGAAACAGTCAATAAACTGTACAAAAGTAAATAAAGAACCAGTCAATAAATTTTACACAAACTAAATAAAGAAACAGTCAATAAACTGTACAAAACTGAATAAAGAAACAGTCATTAAACTGTATAAAACTAACTAAAGAAACATTCAATAAACTGTACAAAACTAAATATAGAAACAGTCAATAAACTGTACAAAACTAAATAAAGAAACAGCAAATAAACTGTACAAAACTATATAAAGAAACAGTCAATAAACTGTACAAAACTAAATAAAGAACCAGTCAATAAATTGCACACAAATTCAATAAAGAACCAGTCAATAAACTGTACAAAACTCAATAAAGAACCAGTCAATAAACTGTACAAAACTGAATAAAGAACCAATCAATAAACTGTAGAAAACTCAATAAATAACCAGTCAATAAACTGTACAAAACTGAATAAAGAACCAGTCAATCAACTGTAAAAAACTCAATAAAGAACCAGTCAATAAACATTACAAAACTGAATAAAGAAACAGTCAATGAACTGTACAAAACTCAATAAAGAAACAGTCAATAAACTGTACAAAACTCAATAAAAAACAGTCAATAAACTGTACAAAACTAAATAAAGAACCAGTCAATAAACATTACAAAACTAAATAAAGAAACAGTCAATAAACTGTACAAAACTAAATAAAGAAACAGTCAATAAACTGTACAAAACTAAATAAAGAACCAGTCAATAAATTGTACACAAACCAACTAAAGAAAGAGTCAATAAACTGTAGAAAACTTATTAAAGGAGCAGTCAATAAACTGTACAAAACTAAATAAAGAACCAGTCAATAAATTGTACACAATCTCAATAAAGAACCAGTCAATAAACATTACAAAACTGAATAAAGAAGCAGTCAATAAACTGTACAAATCTCAATAAAGAACTAGTCAGTAAATTGTACACAACTCAATAAAGAACCAGTCAATCAACTGTACAAAACTGAATAAAGAACCAGTCAATAAACTGTTCGAAACTAAATAAAGAACCAGTCAATAAATTGTACACAAACTGAATAAAGAACCAGTCAATAAACTGTACAAAACTCAATAAAGAACTAGTCAGTAAATTGTACACAACTTAATAAAGAACCAGTCAATCAACTGTACAAAACTGAATAAAGAACCAGTCAAAAAACTGTTCGAAACTCAATAAAGAACCAGTCAATAAATTGTACACAAACTCAATAAAGAACCAGTCAATAAACTGTACAACACTGAATAAAGAGCCAGTCAATAAACTGAACAAAACTCAATAAAGAACCAGTCAATAAACTGAACAAAACTGAATAAAGAACCAGGCAATAAACTGTACAAAACTCAATAAAGAACCAGTCAATAAACATTACAAAACTGAATAAAGAAACAGTCAATAAACTGTACAAAACTCAATAAAGAACTAGTCAATAAACTGTACAAAACTAAATAAAGAAACAGTCAATAAACTGTACAAAAGTAAATAAAGAACCAGTCAATAAATTGTACACAAACTAAATAAAGAAACAGTCAATAAACTGTACACAACTGAATAAAGAAACAGTCATTAAACTGTATAAAACTAACTAAAGAAACAGTCAATAAACTGTACAAAACTCAATAAAGAAACAGTCAATAAACTGTACAAAACTCAATAAAAAACAGTCAATAAACTGTACAAAACTGAATAAAGAACCAGTCAATCAACTGTAAAAAATTCAATAAAGAACAAGTCAATAAACATTACAAAACTGAATAAAGAAACAGTCAATAAACTGTACAAAACTCAATAAAGAAACAGTCAATAAACTGTACAAAACTCAATAAAAAAACAGTCAATAAACTGTACAAAACTAAATAAAGAACAGGTCAATAAACATTACACAACTAAATAAAGAAACAGTCAATAAACTGTACAAAACTAAATAAAGAAACAGTCAATAAACTGTACAAAACTAAATAAAGAACCAGTCAATAAATTGTACACAAACCAACTAAAGAAACAGTCAATAAACTGTACAAAACTAAATAAAGAAACAGTCAATAAACTGTACAAAACTAAATAAAGAACCAGTCAATAAATTGTACACAAACCAACTAAAGAAACAGTCAAATAACTGTACAAAACTTATTAAAGGAGCAGTCAATAAACTGTACAAAACTAAATAAAGAACCAGTCAATAAATTGTACACAATCTCAATAAAGAACCAGCCAATAAACTGTACAAAACTGAATAAAGAACCAGTCAATAAACTGTACAAAACTCAATAAAGAACTAGTCAGTAAATTGTACACAACTCAATAAAGAACCAGTCAATCAACTGTACAAAACTGAATAGAGAACCAGTCAATAAACTGTTCGAAACTCAATAAAGAACCAGTCAATAAATTGTACACAAACTCAATAAAGAACCAGTCAATAAACTGTACAAAACTGAATAAAGAGCCAGTCAATAAACTGAACAAAACTCAATAAAGAACCAGTCAATAAACTGTACAAAACTGAATAAAGAACCAGGCAATAAACTGTACAAAACTCAATAAAGAACCGGTCAATAAACATTACAAAACTGAATAAAGAAACAGTCAATAAACTGTACAAAACTCAATAAAGAACTTGTCAATAAACTGTACAAAACTAAATAAAGAAACAGTCAATAAACTGTACAAAAGTAAATAAAGAACCAGTCAATAAATTTTACACAAACTAAATAAAGAAACAGTCAATAAACTGTACAAAACTGAATAAAGAAACAGTCATTAAACTGTATAAAACTAACTAAAGAAACATTCAATAAACTGTACAAAACTAAATATAGAAACAGTCAATAAACTGTACAAAACTAAATAAAGAAACAGCAAATAAACTGTACAAAACTATATAAAGAAACAGTCAATAAACTGTACAAAACTAAATAAAGAACCAGTCAATAAATTGCACACAAATTCAATAAAGAACCAGTCAATAAACTGTACAAAACTCAATAAAGAACCAGTCAATAAACTGTACAAAACTGAATAAAGAACCAATCAATAAACTGTAGAAAACTCAATAAATAACCAGTCAATAAACTGTACAAAACTGAATAAAGAACCAGTCAATCAACTGTAAAAAACTCAATAAAGAACCAGTCAATAAACATTACAAAACTGAATAAAGAAACAGTCAATGAACTGTACAAAACTCAATAAAGAAACAGTCAATAAACTGTACAAAACTCAATAAAAAACAGTCAATAAACTGTACAAAACTAAATAAAGAACCAGTCAATAAACATTACAAAACTAAATAAAGAAACAGTCAATAAACTGTACAAAACTAAATAAAGACACAGTCAATAAACTGTACAAAACTAAATAAAGAACCAGTCAATAAATTGTACACAAACCAACTAAAGAAAGAGTCAATAAACTGTAGAAAACTTATTAAAGGAGCAGTCAATAAACTGTACAAAACTAAATAAAGAACCAGTCAATAAATTGTACACAATCTCAATAAAGAACCAGTCAATAAACATTACAAAACTGAATAAAGAAGCAGTCAATAAACTGTACAAATCTCAATAAAGAACTAGTCAGTAAATTGTACACAACTCAATAAAGAACCAGTCAATCAACTGTACAAAACTGAATAAAGAACCAGTCAATAAACTGTTCGAAACTAAATAAAGAACCAGTCAATAAATTGTACACAAACTGAATAAAGAACCAGTCAATAAACTGTACAAAACTCAATAAAGAACTAGTCAGTAAATTGTACACAACTTAATAAAGAACCAGTCAATCAACTGTACAAAACTGAATAAAGAACCGGTCAAAAAACTGTTCGAAACTCAATAAAGAACCAGTCAATAAATTGTACACAAACTCAATAAAGAACCAGTCAATAAACTGTACAACACTGAATAAAGAGCCAGTCAATAAACTGAACAAAACTCAATAAAGAACCAGTCAATAAACTGAACAAAACTGAATAAAGAACCAGGCAATAAACTGTACAAAACTCAATAAAGAACCAGTCAATAAACATTACAAAATTGAATAAAGAAACAGTCAATAAACTGTACAAAACTCAATAAAGAACTAGTCAATAAACTGTACAAAACTAAATAAAGAAACAGTCAATAAACTGTACAAAAGTAAATAAAGAACCAGTCAATAAATTGTACACAAACTAAATAAAGAAACAGTCAATAAACTGTACACAACTGAATAAAGAAACAGTCATTAAACTGTATAAAACTAACTAAAGAAACAGTCAATAAACTGTACAAAACTCAATAAAGAAACAGTCAATAAACTGTACAAAACTCAATAAAAAACAGTCAATAAACTGTACAAAACTGAATAAAGAACCAGTCAATCAACTGTAAAAAATTCAATAAAGAACAAGTCAATAAACATTACAAAACTGAATAAAGAAACAGTCAATAAACTGTACAAAACTCAATAAAGAAACAGTCAATAAACTGTACAAAACTCAATAAAAAAACAGTCAATAAACTGTACAAAACTAAATAAAGAACAGGTCAATAAACATTACACAACTAAATAAAGAAACAGTCAATAAACTGTACAAAACTAAATAAAGAAACAGTCAATAAACTGTACAAAACTAAATAAAGAACCAGTCAATAAATTGTACACAAACCAACTAAAGAAACAGTCAATAAACTGTACAAAACAAATTAAAGGAGCAGTCAATAAACTGTACAAAACTCAATAAAGAACCAGTCAATGAACTCTACAAAACTCAATAAAGAACCAGTCAATAAACTGTACAAACTAAATAAAGAAACAGTCAATATACTGTACAAAACTCAATAAAGAACCAGTCAATAAACTGTACAAAACTGAATAAAGAACTATTCAATAAATTGTACAAAACTGAACAAAGAACCAGTCAATAAACTGTACAAAACTCAATAAAGAACCTGTCAATAATCTGTACAAAACTCAATAAAGAACCAGTCAATAAACTGTACAAAACTCAATAAAGAACCAGTCAATAAACTGTACAAAACTCCAAAAAGAACCAGTCAATAAACTGTACAAAACTCAATAAAGAAACAGTCAATAAACTGTACAAAACTCAATAAAGAACCAGTCAATAAATTGTACACAAACTAAATAAAGGAACAGTCAATAAACTGTACAAAACTAAATAAAGAAACAGTCAATAAACTGTACAAAACTAAATAAAGAAATAGTCAATAAACTGTACAAAACTAAAATAGAACCAGTCAATAAATTGTACACAAACTAAATAAAGAAACAGCCAATAAACTGTACAAAACTAAATAAAGAAACAGTCAATAAACTGTACAAAACTAAATAAAGAACCAGTCAATAAATTGTACACAAACTCAATAAAGAACCAGTCAATAAACTGTACAAAACTCAATAAAGAACCAGTCAATAAACTGTACAAAACTGAATAAAGAACCAGTCAATAAACTGTACAAAACTCAAAAAATAACCAGTGAGTAAACATTACAAAACTGAATAAAGAACCAGTCAATCAACTGTAAAAAACTCAATAAAGAACCAGTCAATAAACATTACAAAACTGAATAAAGAAACAGTCAATAAACTGTACGAAACTCAATAAAAAAACAGTCAATAAACTGTACAAAACTCAATAAAAAGACAGTCAATAAACTGTACAAAACTAAATAAAGAACCTGTCAATAAACATTACAAAACTAAATAAAGAAACAGTCAATAAACTGTACAAAACTAAATAAAGAACCAGTCAATAAACTGTACAAAACTCAATAAAGAACCTGTCAATAAACTGTACAAAACTCAATAAAGAACCAGTCAATAAACTGTACAAAACTCAATATAGAACCAGTCAATAAACTGTACAAAACTCCAAAAAGAACCTGTCAATAAACTGTACAAAACTCAATAAAGAAACAGTGAATAAACTGTACAAAACTCAATAAAGAACCAGTCAATAAATTGTACACAAACTAAATAAAGGAACAGTCAATAAACTGTACAAAACTAAATAAAGAAACAGTCAATAAACTGTACAAAACTAAATAAAGAAATAGTCAATAAACTGTACAAAACTAAAATAGAACCAGTTAATAAATTGTACACAAACTAAATAAAGAAACAGCCAATAAACTGTACAAAACTAAATAAAGAAACAGTCAATAAACTGTACAAAACTAAATAAAGAACCAGTCAATATATTGTACACAAACTCAATAAAGAACCAGTCAATAAACTGTACAAAACTCAATAAAGAACCAGTCAATAAACTGTACAAAACTGAATAAAGAACCAGTCAATAAACTGTACAAAACTCAATAAATAACCAGTGAATGAACATTACAAAACTGAATAAAGAACCAGTCAATCAACTGTAAAAAACTCAATAAAGAACCAGTCAATAAACATTACAAAACTGAATAAAGAAACAGTCAATAAACTGTACGAAACTCAATAAAGAAACAGTCAATAAACTGTACAAAACTCAATAAAAAAACAGTCAATAAACTGTACAAAACTAAATAAAGAACCTGTCAATAAACATTACAAAACTAAATAAAGAAACAGTCAATAAACTGTACAAAACTAAATAAAGAAACAGTCAATAAACTGTACAAAACTAAATAAAGAACCAGTCAATAAATTGTACACAAACCAACTAAAGAAACAGTCAATAAACTGTACAAACTAAATAAAGAAACAGTCAATAAACTGTACAAAACTCAATAAAGAACCAGCCAATAAACTGTACAAAACTGAATAAAGTACTATTCAATAAATTGTACAAAACTGAACAAAGAACCAGTCAATAAACTGTACAAAACTCAATAAAGAACCAGTCAATAAATTGTACACAAACCAACTAAAGAAACAGTCAATAAACTGTACAAAACAAATTAAAGGAGCAGTCAATAAACTGTACAAAACTCAATAAAGAACCAGTCAATGAACTCTACAAAACTCAATAAAGAACCAGTCAATAAACTGTACAAACTAAATAAAGAAACAGTCAATATACTGTACAAAACTCAATAAAGAACCAGTCAATAAACTGTACAAAACTGAATAAAGAACTATTCAATAAATTGTACAAAACTGAACAAAGAACCAGTCAATAAACTGTACAAAACTCAATAAAGAACCTGTCAATAATCTGTACAAAACTCAATAAAGAACCAGTCAATAAACTGTACAAAACTCAATAAAGAACCAGTCAATAAACTGTACAAAACTCCAAAAAGAACCAGTCAATAAACTGTACAAAACTCAATAAAGAAACAGTCAATAAACTGTACAAAACTCAATAAAGAACCAGTCAATAAATTGTACACAAACTAAATAAAGGAACAGTCAATAAACTGTACAAAACTAAATAAAGAAACAGTCAATAAACTGTACAAAACTAAATAAAGAAATAGTCAATAAACTGTACAAAACTAAAATAGAACCAGTCAATAAATTGTACACAAACTAAATAAAGAAACAGCCAATAAACTGTACAAAACTAAATAAAGAAACAGTCAATAAACTGTACAAAACTAAATAAAGAACCAGTCAATAAATTGTACACAAACTCAATAAAGAACCAGTCAATAAACTGTACAAAACTCAATAAAGAACCAGTCAATAAACTGTACAAAACTGAATAAAGAACCAGTCAATAAACTGTACAAAACTCAAAAAATAACCAGTGAGTAAACATTACAAAACTGAATAAAGAACCAGTCAATCAACTGTAAAAAACTCAATAAAGAACCAGTCAATAAACATTACAAAACTGAATAAAGAAACAGTCAATAAACTGTACGAAACTCAATAAAAAAACAGTCAATAAACTGTACAAAACTCAATAAAAAGACAGTCAATAAACTGTACAAAACTAAATAAAGAACCTGTCAATAAACATTACAAAACTAAATAAAGAAACAGTCAATAAACTGTACAAAACTAAATAAAGAACCAGTCAATAAACTGTACAAAACTCAATAAAGAACCTGTCAATAAACTGTACAAAACTCAATAAAGAACCAGTCAATAAACTGTACAAAACTCAATATAGAACCAGTCAATAAACTGTACAAAACTCCAAAAAGAACCTGTCAATAAACTGTACAAAACTCAATAAAGAAACAGTGAATAAACTGTACAAAACTCAATAAAGAACCAGTCAATAAATTGTACACAAACTAAATAAAGGAACAGTCAATAAACTGTACAAAACTAAATAAAGAAACAGTCAATAAACTGTACAAAACTAAATAAAGAAATAGTCAATAAACTGTACAAAACTAAAATAGAACCAGTTAATAAATTGTACACAAACTAAATAAAGAAACAGCCAATAAACTGTACAAAACTCAATAAAGAAACAGTCAATAAACTGTACAAAACTCAATAAAGAACCAGTCAATATATTGTACACAAACTCAATAAAGAACCAGTCAATAAACTGTACAAAACTCAATAAAGAACCAGTCAATAAACTGTACAAAACTGAATAAAGAACCAGTCAATAAACTGTACAAAACTCAATAAATAACCAGTGAATAAACATTACAAAACTGAATAAAGAACCAGTCAATCAACTGTAAAAAACTCAATAAAGAACCAGTCAATAAACATTACAAAACTGAATAAAGAAACAGTCAATAAACTGTACGAAACTCAATAAAGAAACAGTCAATAAACTGTACAAAACTCAATAAAAAAACAGTCAATAAACTGTACAAAACTAAATAAAGAACCTGTCAATAAACATTACAAAACTAAATAAAGAAACAGTCAATAAACTGTACAAAACTAAATAAAGAAACAGTCAATAAACTGTACAAAACTAAATAAAGAACCAGTCAATAAATTGTACAAAAACCAACTAAAGAAACAGTCAATAAACTGTACAAACTAAATAAAGAAACAGTCAATAAACTGTACAAAACTCAATAAAGAACCAGCCAATAAACTGTACAAAACTGAATAAAGTACTATTCAATAAATTGTACAAAACTGAACAAAGAACCAGTCAATAAACTGTACAAAACTCAATAAAGAACCTGTCAATAAACTGTACAAAACTCAATAAAGAACCAGTCAATAAACTGTACAAAACTCAATAAAGAACCAGTCAATAATCTGTACAAAACTCCAAAAAAAACCAGTCAATAAACTGTACAAACTAAATAAAGAAACAGTCAATAAACTGTACAAAACTCAATAAAGAACCAGTCAATAAACTGTACAAAACTGAATAAAGAACTATTCAATAAATTGTACAAAACTGAACAAAGAACCAGTCAATAAACTGTACAAAACTCAATAAAGAACCTGTCAATAAACTGTACAAAACTCAATAAAGAACCAGTCAATAAACTGTACAAAACTCAATAAAGAACCAGTCAATAAACTGTACAAAACTCAATAAAGAACCAGTCAATAAACTGTACAAACTAAATAGAGAAACAGTCAATAAACTGTACAAAACTCAATAAAGAACCAGTCAAGAAACTGTACAAAACTGAATAAAGAACTATTCAATAAATTGTACAAAACTGAACAAAGAACCAGTCAATAAACTGTACAAAACTCAATAAAGAACCTGTCAATAAACTGTACAAAACTCAATAAAGAACCAGTCAATAAACTGTACAAAACTCAATAAAGAACCAGTCAATAAACTGTACAAAACTCAAAAAAAAACCAGTCAATAAACTGTACAAAACTCAATAAAGAAACAGTCAATAAACTGTACAAAACTCAATAAAGAACCAGTCAATAAATTGTACACAAACTAAATAAAGGAACAGTCAATAAACTGTACAAAACTAAATAAAGAAACAGTCAATAAACTGTACAAAACTAAATAAAGAAATTGTCAATAAACTGTACAAAACTAAAATAGAACCAGTCAATAAATTGTACACAAACTAAATAAAGAAACAGCCAATACACTGTTCAAAACTAAATAAAGAAACAGTCAATAAACTGTACAAAACTAAATAAAGAACCAGTTATTAAATTGTACACAAACTCAATAAAGAACCAGTCAATAAACTGTACAAAACTCAATAAAGAACCAGTCAATAAACTGTACAAAACTGAATAAAGAACCAGTCAATAAACTGTACAAAACTCAAAAAATAACCAGTGAATAAACATTACAAAACTGAATAAAGAACCAGTCAATCAACTGTAAAAAACTCAATAAAGAAACAGTCAATAAACATTACAAAACTGAATAAAGAAACAGTCAATAAACTGTACGAAACTCAATAAAGAAACAGTCAATAAACTGTACAAAACTAAATAAAGAACCAGTCAATAAACTGTACAAAACTCAATAAAGAACCAGTCAATAAACTGTACAAAACTCAATAAAGAACCAGTCAATAAACTGTACAAAACTCCAAAAAGAACCAGTCAATAAACTGTACAAAACTCAATAAAGAAACCATCAATAAACTGTACAAAACTAAATAAAGAAACAGTCAATAAACTGTACAAAACTAAATAAAGAACCAGTCAATAAATTGTACACAAACTCAATAAAGAACCAGTCAATAAACTGTACAAAACTCAATAAAGAACCAGTCAATAAACTGTACAAAACTGAATAAAGAACCAGTCAATCAACTGTAAAAAACTCAATAAGGAACCAGTCAATAAACATTACAAAACTGCATAAAGAAACAGTCAATAAACTGTACGAAACTCAATAAAGAAACAGTCAATAAACTGTACAAAACTCAATAAAAAAACAGTCAATAAACTGTACAAAACTAAATAAAGAACCTGTCAATAAACATTACAAAACTAAATAAAGAAACAGTCAATAAACTGTACAAAACTAAATAAAGAAACAGTCAATAAACTGTACAAACTAAATAAAGAACCAGTCAATAAATTGTACACAAACCAACTAAAGAAACAGTCAATAAACTGTACAAAACTAATTAAAGAAACAGTCAATAAACTGTACAAAACTCAATAAATAAACAGTCAATAAACTGTACAAAACTCAATAAAGAACCAGTCAATAAACTGTACAAAACTGAATAAAGAAGCAGTGAATGAACTGTACAAAACCCAATAAAGAACCAGTCAATAAACTGTTCAAAACAAAATAAAAAACAGTCAATAAACTGTACAAAACTCAATAAAGAACCAGTCAATAAACTGTACAAAACTAAATAAAGAACCAGTCAATAAACATTACAAAACTAAATAAAGAAACAGTCAATAAACTGTATAAAACAATATAAAGAAACAGTCAATAAACTGTACAAAACTAAATAAAGAACCAGTCAATAAATTGTACACAAACCAACTAAAGAAACAGTCAATAAACTGTACAAAACTAATTAAAGAAGCAGTCAATAAACTGTACAAAACTGAATAAAGAACCAGTCAATAAACTGTACGAAACTCAATAAAGAAACAGTCAATAAACTGTACAAAACTAAATAAAGAACCAGTCAATAAACTGTACAAAACTCAATAAAGAACCAGTCAATAAACTGTACAAAACTCAATAAAGAACCAGTCAATAAACTGTACGAAACTCAATAAAGAAACAGTCAATAAACTGTACAAAACTCAATAAAAAAACAGTCAATAAACTGTACAAAACTAAATAAAGAACCTGTCAATAAACATTACAAAACTAAATAAAGAAACAGTCAATAAACTGTACAAAACTAAATAAAGAAACAGTCAATAAACTGTACAAACTAAATAAAGAACCAGTCAATAAATTTTACACAAACCAACTAAAGAAACAGTCAATAAACTGTACAAAACTAATTAAAGAAACAGTCAATAAACTGTACAAAACTCAATAAATAAACAGTCAATAAACTGTACAAAACTCAATAAAGAACCAGTCAATAAACTGTACAAAACTGAATAAAGAAGCAGTGAATAAACTGTACAAAACCCAATAAAGAACCAGTCAATAAACTGTTCAAAACAAAATAAAGAAACAGTCAATAAACTGTACAAAACTCAATAAAGAACCAGTCAATAAACTGTACAAAACTAAATAAAGAACCAGTCAATAAACATTACAAAACTAAATAAAGAAACAGTCAATGAACTGTACAAAACTATATAAAGAAACAGTCAATAAACTGTACAAAACTAAACAAAGAACCAGTCAATAAATTGTACACAAACCAACTAAAGAAACAGTCAATAAACTGTACAAAATTAATTAAAGAAGCAGTCAATAAACTGTACAAAACTGAATAAAGAACCAGTCAATAAACTGTACAAAACTCAATAAAGAAACAGTCAATAAACTGTACAAAACTCAATAAAGAAACAGTCAATAAACTGTACAAAACTCAAAAAAGAACCAGTCAATAAATTGTACACAAACTAAATAAAGGAACAGTCAATAAACTGTACAAAACGAAATAAAGAAACAGTCAATAAACTGTACAAAACTAAATAAAGAAATATTCAATAAACTGTACAAAACTAAATAAAGAACCAGTCAATAAATTGTACACAAACTAAATAAAGAAACAGCCAATAAAATGTTCAAAACTAAATAAAGAAACAGTCAATAAACTGTACAAAACTAAATAAAGAACCAGTCAATAAATTGTACACAAACTCAATAAAGAACCAATCAATAAACTGTACAAAACTCAATAAAGAACCAGTCAATAAACTGTACAAAACTGAATAAAGAACCAGTCAATAAACTGTACAAAACTCAATAAAGAACCAGTCAATAAACATTACAAAACTGAATAAAGAACCAGTCAATCAACTGTAAAAAACTCAATAAAGAACCAGTCAATAAACATTACAAAACTCAATAAATAAACAGTCAATAAACTGTACAAAACTCAATAAAAAAACAGTCAATAAACTGTACAAAACTAAATAAAGAACCAGTCAATAAACATTACAAAACTAAATAAAGAAACAGTCAATAAACTGTACAAAACTAAATAAAGAAACAGTCAATAAACTGTACAAAACTAAATAAAGAACCAGTCAATAAATTGTACACAAACCAACTAAAGAAACAGTCAATAAACTGTACAAAACTAATTAAAGAAGCAGTCAATAAACTGTACAAAACTGAATAAAGAACCAATCAATAAACTGTACAAAACTCAATAAAGAACTAGTCAATAAATTGTACACAAACTCAATAAAGAACCAGTCAATAAATTGTACAAAACTGAATAAAGAACCAGTCAATAAACTGTTCAAAACTCAATAAAGAACCAGTCAATAAATTGTACACAAACTCAATTAAGAACCAGTCAATAAACTGTATAAAACTAACTAAAGAAACAGTCAATAAACTGTACAAAACTAAATAAAGAAACAGTCAATAAACTGTACAAAACTCAATAAAGAAACAGTCAATAAACTGTACAAAACTGAATAAAGAACCAGTTAATAAATTGTACAAAACTGAATAAATAACCAGTCAATAAACTGTACAAAACTCACTAAAGAAACAGTCAATAACCTGTGCAAAACTCAATAAAGAAACAGTCAATAAACTGTACAAAACTCAATAAAAAAACAGTCAATAAACTGTACGATACTCAATAAAGAAACAGTCAATAAACTATACAAAACTAGCTAAAGAAACAGTCAACAAACAGTACAAAACTAAATAAAGAAACAGTCAATAAACATTTCAAAACTGAATAAAGAACCAGTCAATAAACTGGACTAAACTGAATAAAGAACCACTCAATAAACTGTACAAACCTGAATAAAGAACCAGTCAATAAACTGTACAAAACTCAATAAAGAACCAGTCAATAAACTGCACAAAACTAAATAAAGAACCAGTCAATAAACTGTTCAAAACTCAATAAAGAACCAGTCAATAAACTGTACAAAACTCAATAAAGAACCAGTAAATAAACTGTACAAACCTAATAAAGAAACAGTCAATAAACTGTACAAAACTCAATAAAGAACCAGTCAATAAACTGTACAAAACTCAATAAAGAACCAGTCAATGAACTGTACAAAACTCAGAAAAGAACCAGTCAATAAACTTTACAAAACTCAATAAAGAAACAGTCAATAAACTGTAGAAAACTCAATTAAGAAACAGTCAATAAACTGTACAAAACTCAATAAAGAACCAGTCAATAAATTGTACACAATCTAACTAAAGAACCAGTCAATAAACTGTACAAAACTCAATAAAGAAACAGTCAATAAACTGTACAAAACTCAATTAAGAACCAGTCAATAAATTGTACACAAACTAAATAAAGGAACAGTCAATAAACTGTACAAAACTAAATAAAGAAACAGCAAATAAACTGTACAAAACTAAATAAAGAAATAGTCAATAAACTGTACGAAACTAAATAAAGAACCAGTCAATAAATTGTACACAAACTAAATAAAGAAACAGCAAATAAACTGTACAAAACTAAATAAAGAAACAGTCAATAAACTGTACAAAACTAAATAAAGAACCAGTCAATAAATTGTACACAAATTCAATAAAGAACCAGTCAATAAACTGTACAAAACTCAATAAAGAACCAGTCAATAAACTGTACAAAACTGAATAAAGAACCAGTCAATAAACTGTACAAAACTCAATAAATAACCAGTCAATAAACTGTACAAAACTGAATAAAGAACAAGTCAATCAACAGTAAAAAACTCAATAAAGAACCAGTCAATAAACATTACAAAACTGAATAAAGAAACAGTCAATAAACTGTACAAAACTCAATAAAGAAACAGTCAATAAACTGTACAAAACTCAGTAAAAAAACAGTCAATAAACTGTACAAAACTAAGTAAAGAACCAGTCAATAAACATTACAAAACTAAATAAAGAAACAGTCAATAAACTGTACAAAACTAAATAAAGAAACAGTCAATAAACTGTACAAAACTAAATAAAGAACCAGTCAATAAATTGTACACAAACCAACTAAAGAAACAGTCAATAAACGGTACAAAACTAATTAAAGGAGCAGTCAATAAACTGTACAAAACTAAATAAAGTACCAGTCAATAAATTGTACACAATCTCAATAAAGAACCAGTCAATAAACTGTACAAAACTGAATAAAGAACCAGTCAATAAACTGTACAAAACTCAATAAAGAAGTAGTCAGTAAATTGTACACAAACTCAATAAAGAACCAGTCAATAAACTGTACAAAACTGAATAAAGAACCAGTCAATAAACTGTTCGAAACTCAATAAAGAACCAGTCAATAAATTGTACACAAACTCAATAAAGAACCAGTCAATAAACTGTACAAAACTGAATAAAGAGCCAGTCAATGAACTAAACAAAACTCAATAAAGAACCAGTCAATAAACTGGTCAAAACTGAATAAAGAACCAGTCAATAAACTGTACAAATCTCAATAAAGAACCAGTCAATAAACATTAAAAAACTCAATAAAAAAACAGTCAATAAACTGTACAAAACTGAATAAAGAACCAGTCAATCAACTGTAAAAAACTCAATAAAAAAACAGTCAATAAACTGTACAAAACTCAGTAAAAAAACAGTCAATAAACTGTAGAAAACTAAATAAAGAACCAGTCAATAAACATTACAAAACTAAATAAAGAAACAGTCAATAAACTGTACAAAACTAAATAAAGAAACAGTCAATAAACTGTACAAAACTAAATAAAGAAATAGTCAATAAACTGTACAAAACTAAATAAAGAACCAGTCAATAAATTGTACACAAACTAAATAAAGAAACAGCCAATAAAATGTTCAAGACTAAATAAAGAAACAGTCAATAAACTGTACAAAACTAAATAAAGAACCAGTCAATAAATTGTACACAAACTCAATAAAGAACCAATCAATAAAATGTACAAAACTCAATAAAGAACCAGTCAATAAACTGTACAAAACTGAATAAAGAACCAGTCAATAAACTGTACAAAACTCAATAAATAACCAGTCAATAAACATTACAAAACTGAATAAAGAACCAGTCAATCAACTGTAAAAAACTCAATAAAGAACCAGTGAATAAACATTACAAAACTCAATAAATAAACAGTCAATAAACTGTACAAAACTCAATAAAAAAACAGTCAATAAACTGTACAAAACTAAATAAAGAACCAGTCAATAAACATTAAAAAACTAAATAAAGAAACAGTCAATAAACTGTACAAAACTATATAAAGAAACAGTCAATAAACTGTACAAAACTAAATAAAGAACCAGTCAATAAATTGTACACAAACCAACTAAAGAAACAGTCAATAAACTGTACAAAACTAATTAAAGAAGCAGTCAATAAACTGTACAAAACTGAATAAAGAACCAATCAATAAACTGTACAAAACTCAATAAAGAACTAGTCAATAAATTGTACACAAACTCAATAAAGAACCAGTCAATAAATTGTACAAAACTGAATAAAGAACCAGTCAATAAACTGTTCAAAACTCAATAAAGAACCAGTCAATAAATTGTACACAAACTCAATTAAGAACCAGTCAATAAACTGTATAAAACTAACTAAAGAAACAGTCAATAAACTGTACAAAACTAAATAAAGAAACAGTCAATAAACTGTACAAAACTCAATAAAGAAACAGTCAATAAACTGTACAAAACTGAATAAAGAACCAGTTAATAAATTGTACAAAACTGAATAAATAACCAGTCAATAAACTGTACAAAACTCAATAAAGAAACAGTCAATAACCTGTGCAAAACTCAATAAAGAAACAGTCAATAAACTGTACAAAACTCAATAAAAAAACAGTCAATAAACTGTACGATACTCAATAAAGAAACAGTCAATAAACTATACAAAACTAGCTAAAGAAACAGTCAATAAACAGTACAAAACTAAATAAAGAAACAGTCAATAAACATTTCAAAACTGAATAAAGAACCAGTCAATAAACTGGACTAAACTGAATAAAGAACCACACAATAAACTGTACAAACCTGAATAAAGAACCAGTCAATAAACTGTACAAACCTGAATAAAGAACCCGTCAATAAACATTACAAAGCTGCATAAAGAACCAGTCAATAAACTGTACAAAACTGAATAAAGAACAAGTCAATAAACTGTACAAAACTCAATAAAGAACCAGTCAATAAACTGCACAAAACTAAATAAAGAACCAGTCAATAAACTGTTCAAAACTCAATAAAGAACCAGTCAATAAACTGTACAAAACTCAATAAAGAACCAGTAAATAAACTGTACAAACCTAATAAAGAAACAGTCAATAAACTGTACAAAACTCAATAAAGAACCAGTCAATGAACTGTACAAAACTCAGAAAAGAACCAGGCAATAAACTTTACAAAACTATAAAGAAACAGTCAATAAACTGTAGAAAACTCAATTAAGAAACAGTCAATAAACTGTACAAAACTCAATAAAGAACCAGTCAATAAATTGTACACAATCTAACTAAAGAACCAGTCAATAAACTGTAAAAACTCAATAAAGAAACAGTCAATAAACTGTACAAAATTCAATTAAGAACCAGTCAATAAATTGTACACAAACTAAATAAAGGAACAGTCAATAAACTGTACAAAACTAAATAAAGAAACAGTCAATAAACTGTACAAAACTAAATAAAGAAATAGTCAATAAACTGTACGAAACTCAATAAAGAACCAGTCAATAAATTGTACACAAACTAAATAAAGAAACAGCAAATAAACTGTACAAAACTAAATAAAGAAACAGTCAATAAACTGTACAAAACTCAATAAAGAACCAGTCAATGAACTGTACAAAACTCAGAAAAGAACCAGTCAATAAACTTTACAAAACTCAATAAAGAAACAGTCAATAAACTGTAGAAAACTCAATTAAGAAACAGTCAATAAACTGTACAAAACTCAATAAAGAACCAGTCTATAAATTGTACACAATCTAACTAAAGAACCAGTCAATAAACTGTACAAAACTCAATAAAGAACAGTCAAGAAACTGTACAAAACTCAATTAAGAACCAGTCAATAAATTGTACACAAACTAAATAAAGGAACAGTCAATAAACTGTACAAAACTAAATAAAGAAACAGTCAATAAACTGTACAAAACTAAATAAAGAAATAGTCAATAAACTGTACGAAACTAAATAAAGAACCAGTCAATAAATTGTACACAAACTAAATAAAGAAACAGCAAATAAACTGTACAAAACTAAATAAAGAAACAGTCAATAAACTGTACAAAACTAAATAAAGAACCAGTCAATAAATTGTACACAAATTCAATAAAGAACCAGTCAATAAACTGTACAAAACTGAATAAAGAACAAGTCAATAAACTGTACAAAACTGAATAAAGAACCAGTCAATAAACTGTACAAAACTCAATAAATAACCAGTCAATAAATTGTACACAAACCAACTAAAGAAACAGTCAATAAACTGTACAAAACTAATTAAAGGAGCAGTCAATAAACTGTACAAAACTAAATAAAGAACCAGTCAATAAATTGTACACAATCTCAATAAAGAACCAGTCAATAAACTGTACAAAACTGAATAAAGAACCAGTCAATAAACTGTACAAAACTCAATAAAGAAGTAGTCAGTAAATTGTACACAAACTCAATAAAGAACCAGTCAATAAACTGTACAAAACTGAATAAAGAACCAGTCAATAAACTGTTCGAAACTCAATAAAGAACCAGTCAATAAATTGTACACAAACTCAATAAAGAACCAGTCAATAAACTGTACAAAACTGAATAAAGAGCCAGTCAATGAACTAAACAAAACTCAATAAAGAACCAGTCAATAAACTGTACAAAACTGAATAAAGAACCAGTCAATAAACTGTACAAATCTCAATAAAGAACCAGTCAATAAACATTACAAAACTCAATAAAAAAACAGTCAATAAACTGTACAAAACTGAATAAAGAACCAGTCAATCAACTGTAAAAAACTCAATAAAAAACAGTCAATAAACTGTACAAAACTCAGTGAAAAAACAGTCAATAAACTGTACAAAACTAAATAAAGAACCAGTCAATAAACATTACAAAACTAAATAAAGAAACAGTCAATAAACTGTACAAAACTAAATAAAGAAACAGTCAATAAACTGTACAAAACTAAATAAAGAACCAGTCAATAAATTGTACACAAACCAACTAAAGAAACAGTCAATAAACTGTACAAAACTAATTAAAGGAGCAGTCAATAAACTGTACAAAACTAAATAAAGAACCAGTCAATAAATTGTACACAATCTCAATAAAGAACCAGTCAATAAACTGTACAAAACTGAATAAAGAACCAGTCAATAAACTGAACAAAACTCAATAAAGAACTAGTCAGTAAATTGTACACAAACTCAATAAAGAACCAGTCAATAAACTGTACAAAACTGAATAAAGAACCAGTCAATAAACTGTTCGAAACCCAATAAAGAACCAGTCAATAAATTGTACACAAACTCAATAAAGAACCAGTCAATAAACTGTACAAAACTGAATAAAGAGCCAGTCAATGAACTGAACAAAATTCAATAAAGAACCAGTCAATAAACTGTTCAAAACAATAACGAACCAGTCAATAAACTGTACAAATCTCAATAAAGAACCAGTCAATAAACATAACAAAACTCAATAAAAAAACAGTGAATAAACTGAACAAAACTGAATAAAGAACCAGTCAATCAACTGTAAAAAACTCAATAAAGAACCAGTCAATAAACATTACAAAACTGAATAAAGAAACAGTCAATAAACTGTACAAAACTCAATAAACAAACAGTCAATAAACTGTACAAAACTAAATAAAGAACCAGTCAATAAACATTACAAAACTAAAGAAAGAAACAGTCAATAAACTGTACAAAACTCAATAAAGAAACAGTCAATAAACTGTACAAAACTGAATAAAGAACCAGTCAATAAACTGTACAAAACTGATTAAAGAACCAGTCAATAAACTGTACAAAACTCAATAAAGAAACAGTCAATAAACTGTACAAAACTGAGTAAAGAACCAGTCAATAAATTGTACACGAATTCAATAAAGAACCAGTCAATAAACTGTACAAAACTCAATGAAGAACCAGTCAATAAACTGTACAAATCTAAATAAAGAAACAGTCAGTAAACTGTACAAAACTAAATAAAGAACCAGTCAATAAATTGTACACAAACCAACTAAAGAAACAGTCAATAAACTGTACAAAACTAATTAAAGAAACAGTCAATAAACTGTACAAAACTCAATAAATAAACAGTCAATAAACTGTACAAAACTTAATAAAGAACCAGTCAATAAACTGTACAAAACTGAATAAAGAAGCAGTGAATAAACTGTACAAAACCCAATAAAGAACCAGTCAATAAACTGTACAAAACAAAATAAAGAAACAGTCAATAAACTGTACAAAACTCAATAAAGAACCAGTCAATAAACTGTACAAAACTAAATAAAGAACCAGTCAATAAACATTACAAAACTAAATAAAGAAACAGTCAATAAACTGTACAAAACTATATAAAGAAACAGTCAATAAACTGTACAAAACTAAATAAAGAACCAGTCAATAAATTGTACACAAACCAACTAAAGAAACAGTCAATAAACTGTACGAAACTAATTAAAGAAGCAGTCAATAAACTGTACAAAACTGAATAAAGAACCAGTCAATAAACTGTACAAAACTCAATAAAGAAACAGTCAATAAACTGTACAAAACTCAATAAAGAAACAGTCAATAAACTGTACAAAACTCAAAAAAGAACCAGTCAATAAATTGTACACAAACTAAATAAAGGAACAGTCAATAAACTGTACAAAACTAAATAAAGAAACAGCCAATAAACTGTACAAAACTAAATAAAGAAATAGTCAATAAACTGTACAAAACTAAATAAAGAACCAGTCAATAAATTGTACACAAACTAAATAAAGAAACAGCCAATAAAATGTTCAAAACTAAATAAAGAAACAGTCAATAAACTGTACAAAACTAAATAAAGAACCAGTCAATAAATTGTACACAAACTCAATAAAGAACCAATCAATAAACTGTACAAAACTCAATAAAGAACTAGTCAGTAAATTGTACACAAACTCAATAAAGAACCAGTCAATAAACTGTACAAAACTGAATAAAGAACCAGTCAATAAACTGTTCGAAACTCAATAAAGAACCAGTCAATAAATTGTACACAATCTCAATAAAGAACCAGTCAATAAATTGTACAAAACTGAATAAAGAGCCAGTCAATGAACTGAACAAAACTCAATAAAGAACCAGTCAATAAACTGTACAAAACTGAATAAAGAACCAGTCAATAAAGTGTACAAATCTCAATAAAGAACCAGTCAATAAACATTACAAAACTCAATAAAAAAACAGTGAATAAACTGTACAAAACTGAATAAAGAACCAGTCAATCAACTGTAAAAAACTCAATAAAGAACCAGTCAATAAACATTACAAAACTGAATAAAGAAACAGTCAATAAACTGTACAAAACTCAATAAACAAATAGTCAATAAACTGTACAAAACTAAATAAAGAACAAGTCAATAAACATTACAAAACTAAATAAAGAAACAGTCAATAAACTGTACAAAACTCAATAAAGAAACAGTCAGTAAACTGTACAAAACTGAATAAAGAACCAGTCAATAAACTGTACAAAACTGATTAAAGAACCAGTCAATAAACTGTACAAAACTCAATAAAGAAACAGTCAATAAACTGTACAAAACTGAATAAAGAACCAGTCAATAAATTGTACACAAATTCAATAAAGAACCAGTCAATAAACTGTACAAAACTCAATAAAAAACCAGTCAATAAACTGTACAAAACTAAATAAAGAAACAGTCAATAAACTGTACAAATCTAAATAAAGAACCAGTCAATAAATTGTACACAAACCAACTAAAGAAACAGTCAATAAACTGTACAAAACTCAATAAAGAAACAGTCAATAAACTGTACAAAACTGAGTAAAGAACCAGTCAATAAATTGTACACGAATTCAATAAAGAACCAGTCAATAAACTGTACAAAACTCAATGAAGAACCAGTCAATAAACTGTACAAATCTAAATAAAGAAACAGTCAGTAAACTGTACAAAACTAAATAAAGAACCAGTCAATAAATTGTACACAAACCAACTAAAGAAACAGTCAATAAACTGTACAAAACTAATTAAAGAACCAGTCAATAAACTGTACAAAACTCAATAAATAAACAGTCAATAAACTGTACAAAACTTAATAAAGAACCAGTCAATAAACTGTACAAAACTGAATAAAGAAGCAGTGAATAAACTGTACAAAACCCAATAAAGAACCAGTCAATAAACTGTACAAAACAAAATAAAGAAACAGTCAATAAACTGTACAAAACTCAATAAAGAACCAGTCAATAAACTGTACAAAACTAAATAAAGAACCAGTCAATAAACATTACAAAACTAAATAAAGAAACAGTCAATAAACTGTACAAAACTATATAAAGAAACAGTCAATAAACTGTACAAAACTAAATAAAGAACCAGTCAATAAATTGTACACAAACCAACTAAAGAAACAGTCAATAAACTGTACGAAACTAATTAAAGAAGCAGTCAATAAACTGTACAAAACTGAATAAAGAACCAGTCAATAAACTGTACAAAACTAAATAAAGAAACAGTCAATAAACTGTACAAAACTCAATAAAGAAACAGTCAATAAACTGTACAAAACTCAAAAAAGAACCAGTCAATAAATTGTACACAAACTAAATAAAGGAACAGTCAATAAACTGTACAAAACTAAATAAAGAAACAGCCAATAAACTGTACAAAACTAAATAAAGAAATAGTCAATAAACTGTACAAAACTAAATAAAGAACCAGTCAATAAATTGTACACAAACTAAATAAAGAAACAGCCAATAAAATGTTCAAAACTAAATAAAGAAACAGTCAATAAACTGTACAAAACTAAATAAAGAACCAGTCAATAAATTGTACACAAACTCAATAAAGAACCAATCAATAAACTGTACAAAACTCAATAAAGAACTAGTCAGTAAATTGTACACAAACTCAATAAAGAACCAGTCAATAAACTGTACAAAACTGAATAAAGAACCAGTCAATAAACTGTTCGAAACTCAATAAAGAACCAGTCAATAAATTGTACACAATCTCAATAAAGAACCAGTCAATAAACTGTACAAAACTGAATAAAGAGCCAGTCAATGAACTGAACAAAACTCAATAAAGAACCAGTCAATAAACTGTACAAAACTGAATAAAGAACCAGTCAATAAAGTGTACAAATCTCAATAAAGAACCAGTCAATAAACATTACAAAACTCAATAAAAAAACAGTGAATAAACTGTACAAAACTGAATAAAGAACCAGTCAATCAACTGTAAAAAACTCAATAAAGAACCAGTCAATAAACATTACAAAACTGAATAAAGAAACAGTCAATAAACTGTACAAAACTCAATAAACAAATAGTCAATAAACTGTACAAAACTAAATAAAGAACAAGTCAATAAACATTACAAAACTAAATAAAGAAACAGTCAATAAACTGTACAAAACTCAATAAAGAAACAGTCAATAAACTGTACAAAACTGAATAAAGAACCAGTCAATAAACTGTACAAAACTGATTAAAGAACCAGTCAATAAACTGTACAAAACTCAATAAAGAAACAGTCAATAAACTGTACAAAACTGAATAAAGAACCAGTCAATAAATTGTACACAAATTCAATAAAGAACCAGTCAATAAACTGTACAAAACTCAATAAAAAACCAGTCAATAAACTGTACAAAACTAAATAAAGAAACAGTCAATAAACTGTACAAATCTAAATAAAGAACCAGTCAATAAATTGTACACAAACCAACTAAAGAAACAGTCAATAAACTGTACAAAACTAATTAAAGAAACAGTCAATAAACTGTACAAAACTCAATAAATAAACAGTCAATAAACTGTACAAAACTAAATAAAGAACCAGTCAATAAACTGTATAAAACTGAATAAAGAAGCAGTGAATAAACTGTACAAAACCCAATAAAGAACCAGTCAATAAACTGTACAAAACAAAATAAAGAAACAGTCAATAAACTGTACAAAACTCAATAAAGAACCAGTCAATAAACTGTACAAAACTAAATAAAGAACCAGTCAATAAACATTACAAAACTAAATAAAGAAACAGTCAATAAACTGTACAAAACTATATAAAGAAACAGTCAATAAACTGTACAAAACTAAATAAAGAACCAGTCAATAAATTGTACACAAACCAACTAAAGAAACAGTCAATAAACTGTACAAAACTAATTAAAGAAGCCGTCAATAAACTGTACAAAACTGAATAAAGAAGCAGTCAATAAACTGTACAAAACTCAATAAAGAAACAGTCAATAAACTGTACAAAACTCAATAAAGAAACAGTCAATAAACTGTACAAAACTCAAAAAAGAACCAGTCAATAAATTGTACACAAACTAAATAAAGGAACAGTCAATAAACTGTACAAAACTAAATAAAGAAACAGTCAATAAACTGTACAAAACTAAATAAAGAAATAGTCAATAAACTGTACAAAACTAAATAAAGAACCAGTCAATAAATTGTACACAAACTAAATAAAGAAACAGCCAATAAAATGTTCAAAACTAAATAAAGAAACAGTCAATAAACTGTACAAAACTAAATAAAGAACCAGTCAATAAATTGTACACAAACTCAATAAAGAACCAATCAATAAACTGTACAAAACTCAAGAAAGAACCAGTCAATAAACTGTACAAAACTCAATAAAGAACCAGTCAATAAACTGTACAAAACTCAATAAATAACCAGTCAATAAACATTACAAAACTGAATAAAGAACCAGTCAATCAACTGTAAAAAACTCAATAAAGAACCAGTCAATAAACATTACAAAACTCAATAAATAAACAGTCAATAAACTGTACAAAACTCAATAAAAAAACAGTCAATAACCTGTACAAAACTAAATAAAGAACCAGTCAATAAACATTACAAAACTAAATAAAGAAACAGTCAATAAACTGTACAAAACTATATAAAGAAACAGTCAATAAACTGTACAAAACTAAATAAAGAACCAGTCAATAAATTGTACACAAACCAACTAAAGAAACAGTCAATAAACTGTACAAAACTAATTAAAGAAGCAGTCAATAAACTGTACAAAACTGAATAAAGAACCAATCAATAAACAGTACAAAACTCAATAAAGAACTAGTCAATAAATTGTACACAAACTCAATAAAGAACCAGTCAATAAATTGTACAAAACTCAAAAAAGAACCAGTCAATAAATTGTACACAAACTAAATAAAGGAACAGTCAATAAACTGTACAAAACTAAATAAAGAAACAGTCAATAAACTGTACAAAACTCAAAAAAGAACCAGTCAATAAATTGTACACAAACTAAATAAAGGAACAGTCAATAAACTGTACAAAACTAAATAAAGAAACAGTCAATAAACTGTACAAAACTAAATAAAGAAATAGTCAATAAACTGTACAAAACTAAATAAAGAACCAGTCAATAAATTGTACACAAACTAAATAAAGAAACAGCCAATAAAATGTTCAAAACTAAATAAAGAAACAGTCAATAAACTGTACAAAACTAAATAAAGAACCAGTCAATAAATTGTACACAAACTCAATAAAGAACCAATCAATAAACTGTACAAAACTCGAGAAAGAACCAGTCAATAAACTGTACAAAACTCAATAAAGAACCAGTCAATAAACTGTACAAAACTCAATAAATAACCAGTCAATAAACATTACAAAACTGAATAAAGAACCAGTCAATCAACTGTAAAAAACTCAATAAAGAACCAGTCAATAAACATTACAAAACTCAATAAATAAACAGTCAATAAACTTTACAAAACTCAATAAAAAAACAGTCAATAACCTGTACAAAACTAAATAAAGAACCAGTCAATAAACATTACAAAACTAAATAAAGAAACAGTCAATAAACTGTACAAAACTATATAAAGAAACAGTCAATAAACTGTACAAAACTAAATAAAGAACCAGTCAATAAATTGTACACAAACCAACTAAAGAAACAGTCAATAAACTGTACAAAACTAATTAAAGAAGAAGTCAATAAACTGTACAAAACTGAATAAAGAACCAATCAGTAAACAGTACAAAACTCAATAAAGAACTAGTCAATAAATTGTACACAAACTCAATAAAGAACCAGTCAATAAATTGTACAAAACTGAATAAAGAACCAGTCAATAAACTGTTCAAAACTCAATAAAGAACCAGTCAATAAATTGTACACAAACTCAATTAAGAACCAGTCAATAAACTGTATAAAACTAACTAAAGAAACAGTCAATAAACTGTACAAAACTAAATAAAGAAACAGTCAATAAACTGTACAAAACTCAATAAAGAAACAGTCAATAAACTGTACAAAACTGAATAAAGAACCAGTTAATAAATTGTACGAAACTGAATAAATAACCAGTCAATAAACTGTACAAAACTCAATAAAGAAACAGTCAATAACCTGTGCAAAACTCAATAAAGAAACAGTCAATAAACTGTACAAAACTCAATAAAAAAACATTCAATAAACTGTACGATACTCAATAAAGAAACAGTCAATAAACTATACAAAACTAGCTAAAGAAACAGTCAATAAACAGTACAAAACTAAATAAAGAAACAGTCAATAAACATTTCAAAACTGAATAAAGAACCAGTCAATAAACTGGACTAAACTGAATAAAGAACCACTCAATAAACTGTACAAACCTGAATATAGAACCAGTCAATAAACTGTACAAACCTGAATAAAGAACCCGTCAATAAACATTACAAAACTGCATAAAGAACCAGTCAATAAACTGTACAAAACTGAATAAAGAACCAGTCAATAAACTGTACAAAACTCAATAAAGAACCAGTCAATAAACTGCACAAAACTAAATAAAGAACCAGTCAATAAACTGTTCAAAACTCAATAAAGAACCAGTCAATAAACTGTACAAAACTCAATAAAGAACCAGTAAATAAACTGTACAAACCTAATAAAGAAACAGTCAATAAACTGTACAAAACTCAATAAAGAACCAGTCAATAAACTGTACAAAACTCAATAAAGAACCAGTCAATGAACTGTACAAAACTCAGAAAAGAACCAGTCAATAAACTTTACAAAACTCAATAAAGAAACAGTCAATAAACTGTAGAAAACTCAATTAAGAAACAGTCAATAAACGGTACAAAACTCAATAAAGAACCAGTCAATAAATTGTACACAATCTAACTAATGAACCAGTCAATAAACTGTACAAAACTCAATAAAGAAACAGTCAATAAACTGTACAAAACTCAATTAAGAACCAGTCAATAAATTGTACACAAACTAAATAAAGGAACAGTCAACAAACTGTACAAAACTAAATAAAGAAACAGTCAATAAACTGTACAAAACTAAATAAAGAAATAGTCAATAAACTGTACGAAACTAAATAAAGAACCAGTCAATAAATTGTACACAAACTAAATAAAGAAACAGCAAATAAACTGTACAAAACTAAATAAAGAAACAGTCAATAAACTGTACAAAACTAAATAAAGAACCAGTCAATAAATTGTACACAAATTCAATAAAGAACCAGTCAATAAACTGTACAAAACTCAATAAAGAACCAGTCAATAAACTGTACAAAACTCAATAAATAACCAGTCAATAAACTGTACAAAACTGAATAAAGAACCAGTCAATCAACAGTAAAAAACTCAATAAAGAACCAGTCAATACACATTACAAAACTGAATAAAGAAACAGTCAATAAACTGTACAAAACTCAATAAAGAAACAGTCAATAAACTGTACAAAACTCAGTAAAAAAACAGTCAATAAACTGTACAAAACTAAATAAAGAACCAGTCAATAAACATTACAAAACTAAATAAAGAAACAGTCAATAAACTGTACAAAACTAATTAAAGGAGCAGTCAATAAACTGTACAAAACTAAATAAAGAACCAGTCAATAAATTGTACACAATCTCAATAAAGAACCAGTCAATAAACTGTACAAAACTGAATAAAGAACCAGTCAATAAACTGTGCAAAACTCAATAAAGAACTAGTCAGTAAATTGTACACAAACTCAATAAAGAACCAGTCAATAAACTGTACAAAACTGAATAAAGAACCAGTCAATAAACTGTTCGAAACTCAATAAAGAACCAGTCAATAAATTGTACACAAACTTAATAAAGAACCAGTCAATAAACTGTACAAAACTGAATAAAGAGCCAGTCAATGAACTGAACAAAACTCAATAAAGAACTAGTCAATAAACTGTACAAAACTGAATAAAGAACCAGTCAATAAACTGTACAAATCTCAATAAAGAACCAGTCAATAAACATTACAAAACTCAATAAAAAAACAGTCAATAAACTGTACAAAACTGAATAAAGAACCAGTCAATAAACATTACAAAACTGAATAAAGAAACAGTCAATAAACTGTACAAACTCAATAAACAAACAGCCAATAAACTGTATAAAACTAAATAAAGAACCAGTCAATAAACATTACAAAACTAAATAAAGAAACAGTCAATAAACTGTACAAAACTCAATAAAGAAACAGTCAATAAACTGTACAAAACTGAATAAAGAACCAGTCAATAAACTGTACAAAACTGATTAAAGAACCAGTCAATAAACTGTACAAAACTCAATAAAGAAACAGTCAATAAACATTACAAAACTGAATAAAGAACCAGTCAATAAATTGTACACAAATTCAATAAAGAACCAGTCAATAAACTGTACAAAACTGATGAGGAACCAGTCAATAAACTGTACAAAACTCAATAAATAACCAGTCAATAAACTGTACAAAACTGAATAAAGAAACAGTCAATCAACAGTAAAAAACTCAATAAAGAACCAGTCAATAAACATTACAAAACTGAATAAAGAAACAGTCAATAAACTGTACAAAACTCAGTAAAAAAACAGTCAATAAACTGTACAAAACTAAATAAAGAACCAGTCAATAAACATTACAAAACTAAATAAAGAAACAGTCAATAAACTGTACAAAACTAAATAAAGAAACAGTCAATAAACTGTACAAAACTAAATAAAGAACCAGTCAATAAATTGTACACAAACCAACTAAAGAAACAGTCAATAAACTGTACAAAACTAATTAAAGGAGCAGTCAATAAACTGTACAAAACTAAATAAAGAACCAGTCAATAAATTGTACACAATTTCAATAAAGAACCAGTCAATAAACTGTACAAAACTGAATAAAGAACCAGTCAATAAACTGAACAAAACTCAATAAAGAACTAGTCGGTAAATTGTACACAAACTCAATAAAGAACCAGTCAATAAACTGTAAAAAACTGAATAAAGAACCAGTCAATAAACTGTTCGAAACTCAATAAAGAACCAGTCAATAAATTGTACACAAACTCAATAAAGAACCAGTCAATAAACTGTACAAAACTGAATAAAGAGCCAGTCAATAAACTGAACAAAACTCAATAAAGACCCCGTCAATAAACTGTACAAAACTGAATAAAGAACCAGTCAATAAACTGTACAAAACTCAATAAAGAACCAGTCAATAAACATTACAAAACTGAATAAAGAAGCAGTCAATAAACTGTACAAAACTCAATAAAGAACTAGTCAATAAACTGTACAAAACTAAATAAAGAAACAGTCAATAAACTGTACAAAAGTAAATAAAGAACCAGTCAATAAATTGTACACAAACTAAATAAAGAAACAGTCAATAAACTGTACAAAACTAAATAAAGAAACAGTCATTAAACTGTATAAAACTAACTAAAGAAACAGTCAATAAACTGTACAAAACAAAATAAAGAAACAGTCAATAAACTGTACAAAACTCAATAAAGAAACAGTCAATAAACTGTACAAAACTGAATAAAGAACCAGTCAATAAACTGTACAAAACTGAATAAAGAACCAGTCAATAAACTGTACAAAACTCAATAAAGAAACAGTCAATAAACTGTGCAAAACTCAATAAAGAAACAGTCAATAAACTGTACAAAACTCAAGAAAAAAACAGTCAATAAACTGTACAAAACTGAATAAAGAGCCAGTCAATGAACTGAACAAAACTCAATAAAGAACTAGTCAATAAACTGTACAAAACTGAATAAAGAACCAGTCAATAAACTGTACAAATCTCAATAAAGAACCAGTCAATAAACATTACAAAACTCAATAAAAAAACAGTCAATCAACTGTACAAAACTGAATAAAGAACCAGTCAATAAACATTACAAAACTGAATAAAGAAACAGTCAATAAACTGTACAAACTCAATAAACAAACAGCCAATAAACTGTACAAAACTGAATAAAGAACCAGTCAATAAACTGTACAAAACTGATTAAAGAACCAGTCAATAAACTGTACAAAACTCAATAAAGAAACAGTCAATAAACATTACAAAACTGAATAAAGAACCAGTCAATAAATTGTACACAAATTCAATAAAGAACCAGTCAATAAACTGTACAAAACTGATGAGGAACCAGTCAATAAACTGTACAAAACTCAATAAATAACCAGTCAATAAACTGTACAAAACTGAATAAAGAAACAGTCAATCAACAGTAAAAAACTCAATAAAGAACCAGTCAATAAACATTACAAAACTGAATAAAGAAACAGTCAATAAACTGTACAAAACTCAGTAAAAAAACAGTCAATAAACTGTACAAAACTAAATAAAGAACCAGTCAATAAACATTACAAAACTAAATAAAGAAACAGTCAATAAACTGTACAAAACTAAATAAAGAAACAGTCAATAAACTGTACAAAACTAAATAAAGAACCAGTCAATAAATTGCACACAAACCAACTAAAGAAACAGTCAATAAACTGCACAAAACTAATTAAAGGAGCAGTCAATAAACTGTACAAAACTAAATAAAGAACCAGTCAATAAATTGTACACAATTTCAATAAAGAACCAGTCAATAAACTGTACAAAACTGAATAAAGAACCAGTCAATAAACTGAACAAAACTCAATAAAGAACTAGTCGGTAAATTGTACACAAACTCAATAAAGAACCAGTCAATAAACTGTACAAAACTGAATAAAGAACCAGTCAATAAACTGTTCGAAACTCAATAAAGAACCAGTCAATAAATTGTACACAAACTCAATAAAGAACCAGTCAATAAACTGTACAAAACTGAATAAAGAGCCAGTCAATAAACTGAACAAAACTCAATAAAGACCCCGTCAATAAACTGTACAAAACTGAATAAAGAACCAGTCAATAAACTGTACAAAACTCAATAAAGAACCAGTCAATAAACATTACAAAACTGAATAAAGAAGCAGTCAATAAACTGTACAAAACTCAATAAAGAACTAGTCAATAAACTGTACAAAACTAAATAAAGAAAAAGTCAATAAACTGTACAAAAGTAAATAAAGAACCAGTCAATAAATTGTACACAAACTAAATAAAGAAACAGTCAATAAACTGTACAAAACTAAATAAAGAAACAGTCATTAAACTGTATAAAACTAACTAAAGAAACAGTCAATAAACTGTACAAAACAAAATAAAGAAACAGTCAATAAACTGTACAAAACTCTATAATGAAACAGTCAATAAACTGTACAAAACTGAATAAAGAACCAGTCAATAAACTGTACAAAACTGAATAAAGAACCAGTCAATAAACTGTACAAAACTCAATAAAGAAACAGTCAATAAACTGTGCAAAACTCAATAAAGAAACAGTCAATAAACTGTACAAAACTCAAGAAAAAAACAGTCAATAAACTGTACAAAACTGAATAAATAACCAGTCAATCAACTGTAAAAAACTCAATAAAGAAGCAGCTGATAAACATTACAAAACTGAATAAAGAAACAGTCAATAAACTGTACAAAACTCAATAAAGAACCAGTCAATAAACTGTACAAAACTCAATAAAGAAACAGTCAATAAACTGTGCAAAACTCAATAAAGAAACAGTCAATAAACTGTACAAAACTCAATAAAAAAAACAGTCAATAAACTGTACAAAACTAAATAAAGAAACAGTCAATAAACTGTACAAAACTAAATAAAGAACCAGTCAATAAATTGTACACAAACCAACTAAAGAAACAGTCAATAAACTGTACAAAACTAATTAAAGGAGCAATCAATAAACTGTACAAAACTAAATAAAGAACCAGTCAATAAATTGTACACAATCGCAATAAAGAACAAGTCAATAAACTGTACAAAACTGAATAAAGAACCAGTCAATAAACTTTACAAAACTCAATAAAGAACTAGTCAGTAAATTGTACACAAACTCAATAAAGAAACTGTCAATAAACTGTTCAAAACTGAATAAAGAACCAGTCAATAAACTGTTCGAAAATCAACAAAGAACCAGTCAATAAATTGTACACAAACTCAATAAAGAACCGGTCGATAAACTGTACAAAACTGAATAAAAAACCAGTCAATGAACTGAACAAAACTCAATAAAGAACCAGTCAATAAACTGTACAAAACTGAATAAAGAGCCAGTCTATAAACTGTACAAAACTCAATAAAGAACCGGTCAATAAACATTACAAAACTGAATAAAGAAACAGTCAATAAACTGTACAAAACTCAATAAAGAACTAGTCAATAAACTGTACAAAACTAAATAAAGAAACAGTCAATAAACTGTACAAAAGTAAATAAAGAACCAGTCAATAAATTGTACACAAACTAAATAAAGAAACAGTCAATAAACTGTACAAAACTAAATAAAGAAACAGTCATTAAACTGTATAAAACTAACTAAAGAAACAGTCAATAAACTGTACAAAACTAAATAAAGAAACAGTCAATAAACTGTACAAAACTCAATAAGGAAACAGTCAATAAACTGTACAAAACTGAATAAAGAACCAGTCAATAAACTGTACAAAACTGAATAAAGAACCAGTCAATAAACTGTACAAAACTCAATAAAGAAACAGTCAATAAACTGTGCAAAAATCAATAAATAACAGTCAATAAATTGTACACAAACCAACTAAAGAAACAGTCAATAAACTGTACAAAACTAATTAAAGGAGCAGTCAATAAACTGTACAAAACTAAATAAAGAACCAGTCAATAAACTGTACAAAACTCAATAAAGAAACAGTCAATAAACTGTGCAAAAATCAATAAAGAAACAGTCAATAAACTGTACAAAACTCAATAAAAAAACAGTCAATAAACTGTACAAAACTCAATAAAGAACCAGTCAATCAACTGTAAAAAACTCAATAAAGAACCAGTCAATAAACATTACAAAACTGAATAAAGAAACAGTCAATAAACTGTACAAAACTCAATAAAGAAACAGTCAATAAACTGTACAGAACTCAATAAAAAAACAGTCAATAAACTGTACAAGACTAAATAAAGAACCAGTCAATAAACATTACAAAACTAAATAAAGAAACAGTCAATAAACTGTACAAAACTAAATAAAGAAAGTCAATAAACTGTACAAAACTAAATAAAGAACCAGTCAATAAATTGTACACAAAGCAACTAAAGAAACAGTCAATAAACTGTACAAAACTAATTAAAGGTGCAGTCAATAAACTGTACAAAACTAAATAAAGAACCAGTCAATAAATTGTACACAATCTCAATAAAGAACCAGTCAATAAACTGTACAAAACTGAATAAAGAACCTGTCAATAAACTGTACAAAACTCAATAAAGAACTAGTCAGTAAATTGTACACAAACTCAATAAAGAACCAGTCAATAAACTGTCCAAAACTGAATAAAGAACCAGTCAATAAACTGTTCGAAACTCAATAAAGAACCAGTCAATAAATTGTACACAAACTCAATAAAGAACCAGTCAATAAATTGTACACAAACTCAATAAAGAACCAGTCAATAAACTGTACAAAACTGAACAAAGAGCCAGTCTATAAACTGAACAAAACTCAATAAAGAACCAGTCAATAAACTGTACAAAACTGAATAAAGAACCAGTCAATATACTGTACAAAACTGAATAAAGAACCAGTCAATAAACATTACAAAACTGAATAAAGAAACAGTCAATAAACTGTACAAAACTCAATAAAGAAACAGTCAATAAACTGTACAAAACTCAATAAAAAAACAGTCAATAAACTGTACAAAACTAAATAAAGAACCAGTCAATAAACATTACAAAACTCAATAAAGAAACAGTCAATAAACTGTACAAAACTAAATAAAGAAACAGTCAATAAACTGTACAAAACTAAATAAAGAACCAGTCAATAAATTGTACACAAACCAACTAAAGAAACAGTCAATAAACTGTACAAAACTAATTAAAGGAGCAGTCAATAAACTGTACAAAACTAAATAAAGAACCAGTCAATAAATTGTACACAATCTCAATAAAGAACCAGTCAATAAACTGTACAAAACTGAATAAAGAACCAGTCAATAAACTGTACAAAACTCAATAAAGAACCAGTCAATAAATTGTACACAATCTAACTAAAGAACCAGTCAATAAACTGTACAAAACTCAATAAAGAAACAGTCAATAAACTGTTCAAAACTCAATTAAGAACCAGTCAATAAATTGTACACAAACTAAATAAAGGAACAGTCAATAAACTGTACAAAACTAAATAAAGAAACAGTCAATAAACTGTACAAAACTAAATAAAGAAATAGTCAATAAACTGTACGAAACTAAATAAAGAACCAGTCAATAAATTGTACACAAACTAAATAAAGAAACAGCAAATAAACTGTACAAAACTAAATAAAGAAACAGTCAATAAACTGTACAAAACTCAATAAAGAACCAGTCAATGAACTGTACAAAACTCAGAAAAGAACCAGTCAATAAACTTTACAAAACTCAATAAAGAAACAGTCAATAAACTGTAGAAAACTCAATTAAGAAACAGTCAATAAACTGTACAAAACTCAATAAAGAACCAGTCAATAAATTGTACACAAACTCAATAAAGAACCAGTCAATAAACTGTCCAAAACTGAATAAAGAACCAGTCAATAAACTGTTCGAAACTCAATAAAGAACCAGTCAATAAATTGTACACAAACTCAATAAAGAACCAGTCAATAAACTGTACAAAACTGAACAAAGAGCCAGTCTATAAACTGAACAAAACTCAATAAAGAACCAGCCAATAAACTGTACAAAACTGAATAAAGAACCAGTCAATATACTGTACAAAACTGAATAAAGAACCAGTCAATAAACATTACAAAACTGAATAAAGAAACAGTCAATAAACTGTACAAAACTCAATAAAGAAACAGTCAATAAACTGTACAAAACTCAATAAAAAAACAGTCAATAAACTGTACAAAACTAAATAAAGAACCAGTCAATAAACATTACAAAACTAAATAAAGAAACAGTCAATAAACTGTACAAAACTAAATAAAGAAACAGTCAATAAACTGTACAAAACTAAATAAAGAATCAGTCAATAAATTGTACACAAACCAACTAAAGAAACAGTCAATAAACTGTACAAAACTAATTAAAGGAGCAGTCAATAAACTGTACAAAACTAAATAAAGAACCAGTCAATAAATTGTACACAATCTCAATAAAGAACCAGTCAATAAACTGTACAAAACTGAATAAAGAACCAGTCAATAAACTGTACAAAACTCAATAAAGAACCAGTCAATAAATTGTACACAATCTAACTAAAGAACCAGTCAATAAACTGTACAAAACTCAATAAAGAAACAGTCAATAAACTGTTCAAAACTCAATTAAGAACCAGTCAATAAATTGTACACAAACTAAATAAAGGAACAGTCAATAAACTGTACAAAACTAAATAAAGAAACAGTCAATAAACTGTACAAAACTAAATAAAGAAATAGTCAATAAACTGTACGAAACTAAATAAAGAACCAGTCAATAAATTGCACACAAACTAAATAAAGAAACAGCAAATAAACTGTACAAAACTAAATAAAGAAACAGTCAATAAACTGTACAAAACTCAATAAAGAACCAGTCAATGAACTGTACAAAACTCAGAAAAGAACCAGTCAATAAACTTTACAAAACTCAATAAAGAAACAGTCAATAAACTGTAGAAAACTCAATTAAGAAACAGTCAATAAACTGTACAAAACTCAATAAAGAACCAGTCAATAAATTGTACACAATCTAACTAAAGAACCAGTCAATAAACTGTACAAAACTCAATAAAGAAACAGTCAATAAACTGTACAAAACTCAATTAAGAACCAGTCAATAAATTGTACACAAACTAAATAAAGGAACAGTCAATAAACTGTACAAAACTAAATAAAGAAACAGTCAATAAACTGTACACAAAACTAAATAAAGAAACAGTCAATAAACTGTACAAAACTAAATAAAGAAACAGTCAATAAACTGTACAAAACTAAATAAAGAACCAGTCAATAAATTGTACACAAATTCAATAAAGAACCAGTCAATAAACTGTACAAATCTGAATAAAGAACCAGTCAATAAACTGTACAAAACTCAATAAATAACCAGTCAATAAACTGTACAAAACTGAATAAAGAACCAGTCAATCAACAGTAAAAAACTCAATAAAGAACCAGTCAATAAACATTACAAAACTGAATAAAGAAACAGTCAATAAACTTTACAAAACTCAATAAAGAAACAGTCAATAAACTGTAGAAAACTCAGTAAAAAAACAGTCAATAATCTGTACAAAACTAAATAAAGAACCAGTCAATAAACATTACAAAACTAAATAAAGAAACAGTCAATAAACTGTACAAAACTGAATAAAGAACCAGTCAATAAACTGTACAAATCTCAATAAAGAACCAGTCAATAAACATTACAAAACTCAATAAAAAAACAGTCAATAAACTGTACAAAACTGAATAAAGAACCAGTCAATCAACTGTAAAAAACTCAATAAAAAAACAGTCAATAAACTGTACAAAACTCAGTGAAAAAACAGTCAATAAACTGTACAAAACTGAATTAAGAACCAGTCAATAAATTGTACACAAATTCAATAAAGAACCAGTCAATAAACTGTACAAAACTCAATAAAGAACAAGTCAATAAACTGTACAAATCTAAATAAAGAAACAGTCAGTAAACTGTACAAAACTAAATAAAGAACCAGTCAATAAATTGTACACAAACCAACTAAAGAAACAGTCAATAAACTGTACAAAACTAATTAAAGAAACAGTCAATAAACTGTACAAAACTCAATAAATAAACAGTCAATAAACTGTACAAAACTCAATAAAGAACCAGTCAATAAACTGTACAAAACTCAATAAAGAAGCAGTGAATAAACTGTACAAAACCCAAAAAAGAACCAGTCAATAAACTGTACAAAACAAAATAAAGAAACAGTCAATAAACTGTACAAAACTCAATAAAGAACCAGTCAATAAACTGTACAAAACTAAATAAAGAACCAGTCAATAAACATTACAAAACTAAATAAAGAACCAGTCAATAAATTGTACACAAACCAACTAAAGAAACAGTCAATAAACTGTACGAAACTAATTAAAGAAGCAGTCAATAAACTGTACAAAACTGAATAAAGAACCAGTCAATAAACTGTACAAAACTCAATAAAGAAACAGTCAATAAACTGTACAAAACTCAATAAAGAAACAGTCAATAAACTGTACAAAACTCAAAAAAGAACCAGTCAATAAATTGTACACAAACTAAATAAAGGAACAGTCAATAAACTGTACAAAATTAAATAAAGAAACAGCCAATAAACTGTACAAAACTAAATAAAGAAATAGTCAATAAACTGTACAAAACTAAATAAAGAACCAGTCAATAAATTGTACACAAACTAAATAAAGAAACAGCCAACAAAATGTTCAAAACTAAATAAAGAAACAGTCAATAAACTGTACAAAACTAAATAAAGAACCAGTCAATAAATTGTACACAAACTCAATAAAGAACCAATCAATAAACTGTACAAAACTCAATAAAGAACTAGTCAGTGAATTGTACACAAACTCAATAAAGAACCAGTCAATAAACTGTACAAAACTGAATAAAGAACCAGTCAATAAACTGTTCGAAACTCAATAAAGAACCAGTCAATAAATTGTACACAAACTCAATAAAGAACCAGTCAATAAACTGTACAAAACTGAATAAAGAGCCATTCAATGAACTGAACAAAACTCAATAAAGAACCAGTCAATAAACTGTACAAAACTGAATAAAGAACCAGTCAATAAACTGTACAAATCTCAATAAAGAACCAGTCAATAAACATTACAAAACTCAATAAAAAAACAGTCAATAAACTGTACAAAACTGAATAAAGAACCAGTCAATCAACTGTAAAAAACTCAATAAAGAACCAGTCAATAAACATTACAAAACTGAATAAAGAAACAGTTAATAAACTGTAAAAAACTCAATAAACAAACAGTCAATAAACTGTACAAAACTAAATAAAGAACAAGTCAATAAACATTACAAAACTAAATAAAGAAACAGTCAATAAACTGTACAAAACTCAATAAAGAAACAGTCAATAAACTGTACAAAACTGAATAAAGAACCAGTCAATAAACTGTACAAAACTGATTAAAGAACCAGTCAATAAACTGTACAAAACTCAATAAAGAAACAGTCCATAAACTGTACAAAACTGAATAAAGAACCAGTCAATAAATTGTACACAAATTCAATAAAGAACCAGTCAATAAGCTGTACAAAACTCAATAAAAAACCAGTCAATAAACTGTACAAAACTAAATAAAGAAACAGTCAATAAACTGTACAAAACTAAATAAAGAACCAGTCAATAAATTGTACACAAACCAACTAAAGAAACAGTCAATAAACTGTACAAAACTAATTAAAGAAACAGTCAATAAACTGTACAAAACTCAATAAATAAACAGTCAATAAACTGTACAAAACTAAATAAAGAACCAGTCAATAAACTGTACAAAACTGAATAAAGAAGCAGTGAATAAACTGTACAAAACCCAATAAAGAACCAGTCAATAAACTGTACAAAACTCAATAAAGAAACAGTCAATAAACTGTACAAAACTCAATAAAGAACCAGTCAATAAACTGTACAAAACTAAATAAAGAACCAGTCAATAAACATTACAAAACTAAATAAAGAAACAGTCAATAAACTGTACAAAACTATATAAAGAAACAGTCAATAAACTGTACAAAACTAAATAAAGAACCAGTCAATAAATTGTACACAAACCAACTAAAGAAACAGTCAATAAACTGTACAAAACTGATTAAAGTAGCAGTCAATAAACTGTACAAAACTGAATAAAGAACCAGTCAATAAACTGTACAAAACTCAATAAAGAAACAGTCAATAAACTGTACAAAACTCAATAAAGAAACAGTCAATAAACTGTACAAAACTCAAAAAAGAACCAGTCAATAAATTGTACACAAACTAAATAAAGGAACAGTCAATAAACTGTACAAAACTAAATAAAGAAACAGTCAATAAACTGTACAAAACTAAATAAAGAAATAGTCAATAAACTGTACAAAACTAAATAAAGAACCAGTCAATAAATTGTACACAAACTAAATAAAGAAACAGCCAATAAAATGTTCAAAACTAAATAAAGAAACAGTCAATAAACTGTACAAAACTAAATAAAGAACCAGTCAATAAATTGTACACAAACTCAATAAAGAACCAATCAATAAACTGTACAAAACTCAATAAAGAACCAGTCAATAAACTGTACAAAACTGAATAAAGAACCAGTCAATAAACTGTACAAAACTCAATAAATAACCAGTCAATAAACATTACAAAACTGAATAAAGAACCAGTCAATCAACTGTAAAAAACTCAATAAAGAACCAGTCAATAAACATTACAAAACTCAATAAATAAACAGTCAATAAACTGTACAAAACTCAATAAAAAAACAGGCAATAAACTGTACAAAACTAAATAAAGAACCAGTCAATAAACATTACAAAACTAAATAAAGAAACAGTCAATAAACTGTACAAAACTATATAAAGAAACAGTCAATAAACTGTACAAAACTAAATAAAGAACCAGTCAATAAATTGTACACAAACCAACTAAAGGAACAGTCAATAAACTGTACAAAACTAATTAAAGAAGCAGTCAATAAACTGTACAAAACTGAATAAAGAACCAATCAATAAACAGTACAAAACTCAATAAAGAACTAGTCAATAAATTGTACACAAACTCAATAAAGAACCAGTCAATAAATTGTACAAAACTGAATAAAGAACCAGTCAATAAACTGTTCAAAACTCAATAAAGAACCAGTCAATAAATTGTACACAAACTCAATTAAGAACCAGTCAATAAACAGTATAAAACTAACTAAAGAAACAGTCAATAAACTGTACAAAACTAAATAAAGAAACAGTCAATAAACTGTACGAAACTCAATAAAGAAACAGTCAATAAACTGTACAAAACTGAATAAAGAACCAGTTAATATATTGTACAAAACTGAATAAATAACCAGTCAATAAACTGTACAAAACTCAATAAAGAAACAGTCAATAACCTGTGCAAAACTCAATAAAGAAACAGTCAATAAACTGTACAAAACTCAATAAAAAAACATTCAATAAACTGTACGATACTCAATAAAGAAACAGTCAATAAACTATACAAAACTAGCTAAAGAAACAGTCAATAAACAGTACAAAACTAAATAAAGAAACAGTCAATAAACATTTCAAAACTGAATAAAGAACCAGTCAATAAACTGTACAAACCTGAATAAAGAACCAGTCAATAAACTGTACAAACCTGAATAAAGAACCCGTCAATAAACATTACAAAACTGCATAAAGAACCAGTCAATAAACTGTACAAAACTCAATAAAGAACCAGTCAATAAACTGCACAAAACTAAATAAAGAACCAGTCAATAAACTGTTCAAAACTCAATAAAGAACCAGTCAATAAACTGTACAAAACTCAATAAAGAACCAGTAAATAAACTGTACAAACCTAGTAAAGAAACAGTCAATAAACTGTACAAAACTCAATAAAGAACCAGTCAATGAACTGTACAAAACTCAGAAAAGAACCAGTCAATAAACATTTACAAAACTCAATAAAGAAACAGTCAATAAACTGTAGAAAACTCAATTAAGAAACGGTCAATAAACTGTACAAAACTCAATAAAGAACCAGTCAATAAATTGTACACAATCTAACTAAAGAACCAGTCAATAAACTGTACAAAACTCAATAAAGAAACAGTCAATAAACTGTACAAAACTCAATTAAGAACCAGTCAATAAATTGTACACAAACTAAATAAAGGAACAGTCAATAAACTGTACAAAACTAAATAAAGAAACAGTCAATAAACTGTACAAAACTAAATAAAGAAATAGTCAATAAACTGTACGAAACTAAATAAAGAACCAGTCAATAAATTGTACACAAACTAAATAAAGAAACAGCAAATAAACTGTACAAAACTAAATAAAGAAACAGTCAATAAACTGCACAAAACTAAATAAAGAACCAGTCAATAAACTGTTCAAAACTCAATAAAGAACCAGTCAATAAACTGTACAAAACTCAATAAAGAACCAGTCAATAAACTGCACAAAACTAAATAAGGAACCAGTCAATAAACTGTACAAAACTCAATAAAGAACCAGTAAATAAACTGTACAAACCTAATAAAGAAACAGTCAATAAACTGTACAAAACTCAATAAAGAACCAGTCAATGAACTGTACAAAACTAAATAAAGAACCAGTCAATAAACTGTTCAAAACTCAATAAAGAAACAGTCAATAAACTGTAGAAAACTCAATTAAGAAACAGTCAATAAACTGTACAAAACTCAATAAAGAACCAGTCAATAAATTGTACACAATCTAACTAAAGAACCAGTCAATAAACTGTACAAAACTCAATAAAGAAACAGTCAATAAACTGTACAAAACTCAATTAAGAACCAGTCAATAAATTGTACACAAACTAAATAAAGGAACAGTCAATAAACTGTACAAAACTAAATAAAGAAACAGTCAATAAACTGTACAAAACTAAATAAAGAAATAGTCAATAAACTGTACGAAACTAAATAAAGAACCAGTCAATAAATTGTACACAAACTAAATAAAGAAACAGCAAATAAACTGTACAAAACTAAATAAAGAAACAGTCACTAAACTGTACAAAACTAAATAAAGAACCAGTCAATAAATTGTACACAAATTCAATAAAGAACCAGTCAATAAACTGTACAAAACTCAATAAAGAACCAGGCAATAAACTGTACAAAACTCAATAAATAACCAGTCAATAAACTGTACAAAACTGAATTAAGAAACAGTCAATAAACTGTACAAAACTCAATAAAGAACCAGTCAATAAATTGTACACAATCTAACTAAAGAACCAGTCAATAAACTGTACAAAACTCAATAAAGAAACAGTCAATAAACTGTACAAAACTCAATTAAGAACCAGTCAATAAATTGTACACAAACTAAATAAAGGAACAGTCAATAAACTGTACAAAACTAAATAAAGAAACAGTCAATAAACTGTACAAAACTAAATAAAGAAATAGTCAATAAACTGTACGAAACTAAATAAAGAACCAGTCAATAAATTGTACACAAACTAAATAAAGAAACAGCAAATAAACTGTACAAAACTAAATAAAGAAACAGTCAATAAACTGTACAAAACTAAATAAAGAACCAGTCAATAAATTGTACACAAATTCAATAAAGAACCAGTCAATAAACTGTACAAAACTCAATAAAGAACCAGGCAATAAACTGTACAAAACTCAATAAATAACCAGTCAATAAACTGTACAAAACTGAATAAAGAACCAGTCAATCAACAGTAAAAAACTCAATAAAGAACCAGTCAATAAACATTACAAAACTGAATAAATAAACAGTCAATAAACTGTACAAAACTCAATAAAGAAACAGTCAATAAACTGTACAAAACTCAGTAAAAAAACAGTCAATAAACTGTACAAAACTAAATAAAGAACCAGTCAATAAACATTACAAAACTAAATAAAGAAACAGTCAATAAACTGTACAAAACTAAATAAAGAAACAGTCAATAAACTGTACAAAACTAAATAAAGAACCAGTCAATAAATTGTACACAAACCAACTAAAGAAACAGTCAATAAACTGTACAAAACTAATTAAAGGAGCAGTCAATAAACTGTACAAAACTAAATAAAGAACCAGTCAATAAATTGTACACAATCTCAATAAAGAACCAGTCAATAAACTGTACAAAACTGAATAAAGAACCAGTCAATAAACTGTACAAAACTCAATAAAGAACTAGTCAGTAAATTGTACACAAACTCAATAAAGAACCAGTCAATAAACTGTACAAAACTGAATAAAGAACCAGTCAATAAACTGTTCGAAACTCAATAAAGAACCAGTCAATAAATTGTACACAAACTCAATAAAGAACCAGTCAATAAACTGTACAAAACTGAATAAAGAGCCAGTCAATGAACTGAACAAAACTCAATAAAGAACCAGTCAATAAACTGTACAAAACTGAATAAAGAACCAGTCAATAAACTGTACTAATCTCAATAAAGAACCAGTCAATAAACATTACAAAACTCAATAAAAAAACAGTCAATAAACTGTACAAAACTGAATAAAGAACCAGTCAATAAACATTACAAAACTGAATAAAGAAACAGTCAATAAACTGTACAAAACTCAATAAACAAACAGCCAATAAACTGTACAAAACTAAATAAAGAACCAGTCAATAAACATTACAAAACTAAATAAAGAAACAGTCAATAAACTGTACAAAACTCAATAAAGAAACAGTCAATAAACAGTACAAAACTGAATAAAGAACCAGTCAATAAACTGTACAAAACTGATTAAAGAACCAGTCAATACACTGTACAAAACTCAATAAAGAAACAGTCAATAAACTGTACAAAACTGAATAAAGAACCAGTCAATAAATTATACACCAATTCAATAAAGAACCAGTCAATAAACTGTACAAAACTGATGAGGAACCAGTCAATAAACTGTACAAAACTCAATAAATAACCAGTCAATAAACTGTACAAAACTGAATAAAGAAACAGTCAATCAACTGTAAAAAACTCAATAAAGAACCAGTCAATAAACGTTACAAAACTGAATAAAGAAACAGTCAATAAACTGTACAAAACTCAGTAAAAAACAGACAATAAACTGTACAAAACTAAATAAAGAACCAGTCAATAAACATTACAAAACTAAATAAAGAAACAGTCAATAAACTGTACAAAACTAAATAAAGAAACAGTCAATAAACTGTACAAAACTAAATAAAGAACCAGTCAATAAATTGTACACAAACCAACTAAAGAAACAGTCAATAAACTGTACAAAACTAATTAAAGGAGCAGTCAATAAACTGTACAAAACTAAATAAAGAACCAGTCAATAAATTGTACACAATCTCAATAAAGAACCAGTCAATAAACTGTACAAAACTGAATAAAGAACCAGTCAATAAACTGTACAAAACTCAATTAAGAACTAGTCGGTAAATTGTACACAAACTCAATAAAGAACCAGTCAATAAACTGTACAAAACTGAATAAAGAACCAGTCAATAAACTGTTCGAAACTCAATAAAGAACCAGTCAATAAATTGTACACAAACTCAATAAAGAACCAGTCAATAAACTGTACAAAACTGAATAAAGAGCCAGTCAATAAACTGAACAAAACTCAATAAAGAACCAGTCAATAAACTGTACAAAACTCAATAAAGAACCAGTCAATAAACATTACAAAACTGAATAAAGAAGCAGTCAATAAACTGTACAAAACTCAATAAAGAACTAGTCAATAAACTGTACAAAACTAAATAAAGAAACAGTCAATAAACTGTACAAAAGTAAATAAAGAACCAGTCAATAAATTGTACACAAACTAAATAAAGAAACAGTCAATAAACTGTACAAAACTAAATAAAGAAACAGTCATTAAACTGTATAAAACTAACTAAAGAAACAGTCAATAAACTGTACAAAACAAAATAAAGAAACAGTCAATAAACTGTACAAAACTCAATAAGGAAACAGTCAATAAACTGTACAAAACTGAATAAAGAACCAGTCAATAAACTGTACAAAACTGAATAAAGAACCAGTCAATAAACTGTACAAAACTCAATAAAGAAACAGTCAATAAACTGTGCAAAACTCAATAAAGAAACAGTCAATAAACTGTACAAAACTCAAGAAAAAAACAGTCAATAAACTGTACAAAACTGAATAAGGAACCAGTCAATCAACTGTAAAAAACTCAATAAAGAAGCAGTTGATAAACATTACAAAACTGAATAAAGAAACAGTCAATAAACTGTACAAAACTCAATAAAGAACCAGTCAATAAACTGTACAAAACTCAATAAAGAAACAGTCAATAAACTGTGCAAAACTCAATAAAGAAACAGTCAATAAACTGTACAAAACTCAATAAAAAAACAGACAATAAACTGTACAAAACTAAATAAAGAAACAGTCAATAAACTGTACAAAACTAAATAAAGAACCAGTCAATAAATTGTACACAAACCAACTAAAGAAACAGTCAATAAACTGTACAAAACTAATTAAAGGAGCAATCAATAAACTGTACAAAACTAAATAAAGAACCAGTCAATAAATTGAACACAATCTCAATAAAGAACCAGTCAATAAACTGTACAAAACTGAATAAAGAACCAGTCAATAAACTTTACAAAGCTCAATAAAGAACTAGTCAGTAAATTGTACACAAACTCTATAAAGAAACTGTCAATAAACTGTACAAAACTGAATAAAGAACCAGTCAATAAACTGTTCGAAAATCAATAAAGAACCAGTCAATAAATTGTACACAAACTCAATAAAGAACCGGTCGATAAACTGTACAAAACTGAATAAAGAGCCAGTCAATAAACTGAACAAAACTCAATAAGGAAACAGTCAATAAACTGTACAAAACTGAATAAAGAACCAGTCAATAAACTGTACAAAACTGAATAAAGAACCAGTCAATAAACTGTACAAAACTCAATAAAGAAACAGTCAATAAACTGTGCAAAACTCAATAAAGAAACAGTCAATAAACTGTACAAAACTCAAGAAAAAAACAGTCAATAAACTGTACAAAACTGAATAAAGAACCAGTCAATCAACTGTAAAAAACTCAATAAAGAAGCAGTTGATAAACATTACAAAACTGAATAAAGAAACAGTCAATAAACTGTACAAAACTCAATAAAGAACCAGTCAATAAACTGTACAAAACTCAATAAAGAAACAGTCAATAAACTGTGCAAAACTCAATAAAGAAACAGTCAATAAACTGTACAAAACTCAATAAAAAAACAGACAATAAACTGTACAAAACTAAATAAAGAAACAGTCAATAAACTGTACAAAACTAAATAAAGAACCAGTCAATAAATTGTACACAAACCAACTAAAGAAACAGTCAATAAACTGTACAAAACTAATTAAAGGAGCAGTCAATAAACTGTACAAAACTAAATAAAGAACCAGTCAATAAATTGAACACAATCTCAATAAAGAACCAGTCAATAAACTGTACAAAACTGAATAAAGAACCAGTCAATAAACTTTACAAAACTCAATAAAGAACTAGTCAGTAAATTGTACACAAACTCAATAAAGAAACTGTCAATAAACTGTACAAAACTGAATAAAGAACCAGTCAATAAACTGTTCGAAAATCAATAAAGAACCAGTCAATAAATTGTACACAAACTCAATAAAGAACCGGTCGATAAACTGTACAAAACTGAATAAAGAGCCAGTCAATAAACTGAACAAAACTCAATAAAGAACCAGTCAATAAACTGTACAAAACTGAATAAAGAGCCAGTCTATAAACTGTACAAAACTCAATAAAGAACCAGTCAATAAACATTACAAAACTGAATAAAGAAACAGTCAATAAACTGTACAAAACTCAATAAAGAACTAGTCAATAAACTGTACAAAACTAAATAAAGAAACAGTCAATAAACTGTACAAAAGTAAATAAAGAACCAGTCAATAAATTGTACACAAACTAAATAAAGAAACAGTCAATAAACTGTACAAAACTAAATAAAGAAACAGTCAATAAACTGTACAAAACTCAATAAGGAAACAGTCAATAAACTGTACAAAACTGAATAAAGAACCAGTCAATAAACTGTACAAAACTGAATAAAGAACCAGTCAATAAACTGTACAAAACTCAATAAAGAAACAGTCAATAAACTGTGCAAAAATCAATAAATAACAGTCAATAAATTGTACACAAACCAACTAAAGAAACAGTCAATAAACTGTACAAAACTAATTAAAGGAGCAGTCAATAAACTGTACAAAACTAAATAAAGAACCAGTCAATAAATTGTACACAAACTAAATAAAGAAACAGTCAATAAACTGTACAAAACTGAATAAAGAACCAGTCAATAAACTGTACAAAACTCAATAAAGAACTAGTCGGTAAATTGTACACAAACTCAATAAAGAACCAGTCAATAAACTGTACAAAACTGAATAAAGAACCAGTCAATAAACTGTTCGAAACTCAATAAAGAACCAGTCAATAAATTGTACACAATCTCAATAAAGAACCAGTCTATAAACTGTACAAAACTGAATAAAGAAGCAGTCAATAAACTGTACAAAACTCAATAAAGAACTAGCCAATAAACTGTACAAAACTAAATAAAGAAACAGTCAATAAACTGTACAAAAGTAAATAAAGAACCAGTCAATAAATTGTACACAAACTAAATAAAGAAACAGTCAATAAACTGTACAAAACTAAATAAAGAAACAGTCATTAAACTGTATAAAACTAACTAAAGAAACAGTCAATAAACTGTACAAAAGTAAATAAAGAAACAGTCAATAAACTGTACAAAACTAAATAAAGAAACAGTCAATAAACTGTACAAAACTGAATAAAGAACCAGTCAATAAACTGTACAAAACTGAATAAAGAACCAGTCAATAAACTGTACAAAACTCAATAAAGAAACAGTCAATAAACTGTGCAAAACTCAATAAAGAAACAGTCAATAAACTGTACAAAACTCAAGAAAAAAACAGTCAATAAACTGTACAAAACTGAATAAAGAACCAGTCAATCAACTGTAAAAAACTCAATAAAGAACCAGTTAATAAACATTACAAAACTGAATAAAGAAACAGTCAATAAACTGTACAAAACTCAATAAAGAACCAGTCAATAAACTGTACAAAAATCAATAAAGAAACAGTCAATAAACTGTGCAAAACTCAATAAAGAAACAGTCAATAAACTGTACAAAACTCAATAAAAAAACAGTCAATATACTGTACAAAACTAAATAAAGAAACAGTCAATAAACTGTACAAAACTAAATAAAGAACCAGTCAATAAATTGTACACAAACCAACTAAAGAAACAGTCAATAAACTGTACAAAACTAATTAAAGGAGCAGTCAATAAACTGTACAAAACTAAATAAAGAACCAGTCAATAAATTGTACACAATCTCAATAAAGAACCAGTCAATAAACTGTACAAAACTGAATAAAGAACCAGTCAATAAACTTTACAAAACTCAATAAAGAACTAGTCAGTAAATTGTACACAAACTCAATAAAGAAACTGTCAATAAACTGTACAAAACTGAATAAAGAACCAGTCAATAAACTGTACAAAACTCAATAAAGAACCAGTCAATAAACATTACAAAACTGAATAAAGAAGCAGTCAATAAACTGTACAAAACTCAATAAAGAACTAGCCAATAAACTGTACAAAACTAAATAAAGAAACAGTCAATAAACTGTACAAAAGTAAATAAAGAACCAGTCAATAAATTGTACACAAACTAAATAAAGAAACAGTCAATAAACTGTACAAAACTAAATAAAGAAACAGTCATTAAACTGTATAAAACTAACTAAAGAAACAGTCAATAAACTGTACAAAACAAAATAAAGAAACAGTCAATAAACTGTACAAAACTCAATAAAGAAACAGTCAATAAACTGTACAAAACTGAATAAAGAACCAGTCAATAAACTGTACAAAACTGAATAAAGAACCAGTCAATAAACTGTACAAAACTCAATAAAGAAACAGTCAATAAACTGTGCAAAACTCAATAAAGAAACAGTCAATAAACTGTACAAAACTCAAGAAAAAAACAGTCAATAAACTGTACAAAACTGAATAAAGAACCAGTCAATCAACTGTAAAAAACCCAATAAAGAACCAGTTAATAAACATTACAAAACTGAATAAAGAAACAGTCAATAAACTGTACAAAACTCAATAAAGAACCAGTCAATAAACTGTACAAAACTCAATAAAGAAACAGTCAATAAACTGTGCAAAACTCAATAAATAAACAGTCAATAAACTGTACAAAACTCAATAAAAAAACAGTCAATAAACTGTACAAAACTAAATAAAGAAACAGTCAATAAACTGTACAAAACTAAATAAAGAACCAGTCAATAAATTGTACACAAACCAACTAAAGAAACAGTCAATAAACTGTACAAAACTAATTAAAGGAGCAGTCAATAAACTGTACAAAACTAAATAAAGAACCAGTCAATAAATTGTACACAATCTCAATAAAGAACCAGTCAATAAACTGTACAAAACTGAATAAAGAACCAGTCAATAAACTTTACAAAACTCAATAAAGAACTAGTCAGTAAATTGTACACAAACTCAATAAAGAAACTGTCAATAAACTGTACAAAACTGAATAAAGAACCAGTCAATAAACTGTTCGAAAATCAATAAAGAACCAGTCAATAAATTGTACACAAACTCAATAAAGAACCGGTCGATAAACTGTACAAAACTGAATAAAGAGCCAGTCAATAAACTGAACAAAACTCAATAAAGAACCAGTCAATAAACTGTACAAAACTGAATAAAGAGCCAGTCTATAAACTGTACAAAACTCAATAAAGAACCAGTCAATAAACATTACAAAACTGAATAAAGAAACAGTCAATAAACTGTACAAAACTCAATAAAGAACTAGTCAATAAACTGTATAAAACTAAATAAAGAAACAGTCAATAAACTGTACAAAAGTAAATAAAGAACCAGTCAATAAATTGTACACAAACTAAATAAAGAAACAGTCAATAAACTGTACAAAACTAAATAAAGAAACAGTCATTAAACTGTATAAAACTAACTAAAGAAACAGTCAATAAACTGTACAAAACTAAATAAAGAAACAGTCAATAAACTGTACAAAACTCAATAAGGAAACAGTCAATAAACTGTACAAAACTGAATAAAGAACCAGTCAATTAACTGTACAAAACTGAATAAAGAACCAGTCAATAAACTGTACAAAACTGAATAAAGAAACAATCAATAAACTGTGCAAAAATCAATAAAGAAACAGTCAATAAACTGTACAAAACTCAATAAAAAAACAGTCAATAAAATGTACAAAACTCAATAAAGAACCAGTCAATCAACTGTAAAAAACTCAATAAAGAACCAGTCAATAAACATTACAAAACTGAATAAAGAAACAGTCAATAAACTGTACAAAACTCAATGAAGAAACAGTCAATAAACTGTACAGAACTCAATAAAAAAACAGTCAATAAACTGTACAAGACTAAATAAAGAACCAGTCAATAAACATTACAAAACTAAATAAAGAAACAGTCAATAAACTGTACAAAACTAAATAAAGAAACAGTCAATAAACTGTACAAAACTAAATAAAGAACCAGTCAATAAATTGTACACAAAGCAACTAAAGAAACAGTCAATAAACTGTACAAAACTAATTAAAGGTGCAGTCAATAAACTGTACAAAACTAAATAAAGAACCAGTCAATAAATTGTACACAATCTCAATAAAGAACCAGTCAATAAACTGTTCGAAAATCAATAAAGAACCAGTCAATAAATTGTACACAAACTCAATAAAGAACCGGTCGATAAACTGTACAAAACTGAATAAAGAGCCAGTCAATAAACTGAACAAAACTCAATAAGGAAACAGTCAATAAACTGTACAAAACTGAATAAAGAACCAGTCAATAAACTGTACAAAACTGAATAAAGAACCAGTCAATAAACTGTACAAAACTCAATAAAGAAACAGTCAATAAACTGTGCAAAACTCAATAAAGAAACAGTCAATAAACTGTACAAAACTCAAGAAAAAAACAGTCAATAAACTGTACAAAACTGAATAAAGAACCAGTCAATCAACTGTAAAAAACTCAATAAAGAAGCAGTTGATAAACATTACAAAACTGAATAAAGAAACAGTCAATAAACTGTACAAAACTCAATAAAGAACCAGTCAATAAACTGTACAAAACTCAATAAAGAAACAGTCAATAAACTGTGCAAAACTCAATAAAGAAACAGTCAATAAACTGTACAAAACTCAATAAAAAAACAGACAATAAACTGTACAAAACTAAATAAAGAAACAGTCAATAAACTGTACAAAACTAAATAAAGAACCAGTCAATAAATTGTACACAAACCAACTAAAGAAACAGTCAATAAACTGTACAAAACTAATTAAAGGAGCAGTCAATAAACTGTACAAAACTAAATAAAGAACCAGTCAATAAATTGAACACAATCTCAATAAAGAACCAGTCAATAAACTGTACAAAACTGAATAAAGAACCAGTCAATAAACTTTACAAAACTCAATAAAGAACTAGTCAGTAAATTGTACACAAACTCAATAAAGAAACTGTCAATAAACTGTACAAAACTGAATAAAGAACCAGTCAATAAACTGTTCGAAAATCAATAAAGAACCAGTCAATAAATTGTACACAAACTCAATAAAGAACCGGTCGATAAACTGTACAAAACTGAATAAAGAGCCAGTCAATAAACTGAACAAAACTCAATAAAGAACCAGTCAATAAACTGTACAAAACTGAATAAAGAGCCAGTCTATAAACTGTACAAAACTCAATAAAGAACCAGTCAATAAACATTACAAAACTGAATAAAGAAACAGTCAATAAACTGTACAAAACTCAATAAAGAACTAGTCAATAAACTGTACAAAACTAAATAAAGAAACAGTCAATAAACTGTACAAAAGTAAATAAAGAACCAGTCAATAAATTGTACACAAACTAAATAAAGAAACAGTCAATAAACTGTACAAAACTAAATAAAGAAACAGTCAATAAACTGTACAAAACTCAATAAGGAAACAGTCAATAAACTGTACAAAACTGAATAAAGAACCAGTCAATAAACTGTACAAAACTGAATAAAGAACCAGTCAATAAACTGTACAAAACTCAATAAAGAAACAGTCAATAAACTGTGCAAAAATCAATAAATAACAGTCAATAAATTGTACACAAACCAACTAAAGAAACAGTCAATAAACTGTACAAAACTAATTAAAGGAGCAGTCAATAAACTGTACAAAACTAAATAAAGAACCAGTCAATAAATTGTACACAATCTCAATAAAGAACCAGTCAATAAACTGTACAAAACTGAATAAAGAACCAGTCAATAAACTGTACAAAACTCAATAAAGAACTAGTCGGTAAATTGTACACAAACTCAATAAAGAACCAGTCAATAAACTGTACAAAACTGAATAAAGAACCAGTCAATAAACTGTTCGAAACTCAATAAAGAACCAGTCAATAAATTGTACACAATCTCAATAAAGAACCAGTCTATAAACTGTACAAAACTGAATAAAGAAGCAGTCAATAAACTGTACAAAACTCAATAAAGAACTAGCCAATAAACTGTACAAAACTAAATAAAGAAACAGTCAATAAACTGTACAAAAGTAAATAAAGAACCAGTCAATAAATTGTACACAAACTAAATAAAGAAACAGTCAATAAACTGTACAAAACTAAATAAAGAAACAGTCATTAAACTGTATAAAACTAACTAAAGAAACAGTCAATAAACTGTACAAAAGTAAATAAAGAAACAGTCAATAAACTGTACAAAACTAAATAAAGAAACAGTCAATAAACTGTACAAAACTGAATAAAGAACCAGTCAATAAACTGTACAAAACTGAATAAAGAACCAGTCAATAAACTGTACAAAACTCAATAAAGAAACAGTCAATAAACTGTGCAAAACTCAATAAAGAAACAGTCAATAAACTGTACAAAACTCAAGAAAAAAACAGTCAATAAACTGTACAAAACTGAATAAAGAACCAGTCAATCAACTGTAAAAAACTCAATAAAGAACCAGTTAATAAACATTACAAAACTGAATAAAGAAACAGTCAATAAACTGTACAAAACTCAATAAAGAACCAGTCAATAAACTGTACAAAACTCAATAAAGAAACAGTCAATAAACTGTGCAAAACTCAATAAAGAAACAGTCAATAAACTGTACAAAACTCAATAAAAAAACAGTCAATATACTGTACAAAACTAAATAAAGAAACAGTCAATAAACTGTACAAAACTAAATAAAGAACCAGTCAATAAATTGTACACAAACCAACTAAAGAAACAGTCAATAAACTGTACAAAACTAATTAAAGGAGCAGTCAATAAACTGTACAAAACTAAATAAAGAACCAGTCAATAAATTGTACACAATCTCAATAAAGAACCAGTCAATAAACTGTACAAAACTGAATAAAGAACCAGTCAATAAACTTTACAAAACTCAATAAAGAACTAGTCAGTAAATTGTACACAAACTCAATAAAGAAACTGTCAATAAACTGTACAAAACTGAATAAAGAACCAGTCAATAAACTGTACAAAACTCAATAAAGAACCAGTCAATAAACATTACAAAACTGAATAAAGAAGCAGTCAATAAACTGTACAAAACTCAATAAAGAACTAGCCAATAAACTGTACAAAACTAAATAAAGAAACAGTCAATAAACTGTACAAAAGTAAATAAAGAACCAGTCAATAAATTGTACACAAACTAAATAAAGAAACAGTCAATAAACTGTACAAAACTAAATAAAGAAACAGTCATTAAACTGTATAAAACTAACTAAAGAAACAGTCAATAAACTGTACAAAACAAAATAAAGAAACAGTCAATAAACTGTACAAAACTCAATAAAGAAACAGTCAATAAACTGTACAAAACTGAATAAAGAACCAGTCAATAAACTGTACAAAACTGAATAAAGAACCAGTCAATAAACTGTACAAAACTCAATAAAGAAACAGTCAATAAACTGTGCAAAACTCAATAAAGAAACAGTCAATAAACTGTACAAAACTCAAGAAAAAAACAGTCAATAAACTGTACAAAACTGAATAAAGAACCAGTCAATCAACTGTAAAAAACCCAATAAAGAACCAGTTAATAAACATTACAAAACTGAATAAAGAAACAGTCAATAAACTGTACAAAACTCAATAAAGAACCAGTCAATAAACTGTACAAAACTCAGTAAAGAAACAGTCAATAAACTGTGCAAAACTCAATAAATAAACAGTCAATAAACTGTACAAAACTCAATAAAAAAACAGTCAATAAACTGTACAAAACTAAATAAAGAAACAGTCAATAAACTGTACAAAACTGAATAAAGAACCAGTCAATAAATTGTACACAAACCAACTAAAGAAACAGTCAATAAACTGTACAAAACTAATTAAAGGAGCAGTCAATAAACTGTACAAAACTAAATAAAGAACCAGTCAATAAATTGTACACAATCTCAATAAAGAACTAGTCAGTAAATTGTACAAAACTGAATAAAGAACCAGTCAATAAACTTTACAAAACTCAATAAAGAACTAGTCAGTAAATTGTACACAAACTCAATAAAGAAACTGTCAATAAACTGTACAAAACTGAATAAAGAACCAGTCAATAAACTGTTCGAAAATCAATAAAGAACCAGTCAATAAATTGTACACAAACTCAATAAAGAACCGGTCGATAAACTGTACAAAACTGAATAAAGAGCCAGTCAATAAACTGAACAAAACTCAATAAAGAACCAGTCAATAAACTGTACAAAACTGAATAAAGAGCCAGTCTATAAACTGTACAAAACTCAATAAAGAACCAGTCAATAAACATTACAAAACTGAATAAAGAAACAGTCAATAAACTGTACAAAACTCAATAAAGAACTAGTCAATAAACTGTATAAAACTAAATAAAGAAACAGTCAATAAACTGTACAAAAGTAAATAAAGAACCAGTCAATAAATTGTACACAAACTAAATAAAGAAACAGTCAATAAACTGTACAAAACTAAATAAAGAAACAGTCATTAAACTGTATAAAACTAACTAAAGAAACAGTCAATAAACTGTACAAAACTAAATAAAGAAACAGTCAATAAACTGTACAAAACTCAATAAAGAAACAGTCAATAAACTGTACAAAACTGAATAAAGAACCAGTCAATTAACTGTACAAAACTGAATAAAGAACCAGTCAATAAACTGTACAAAACTGAATAAAGAAACAATCAATAAACTGTGCAAAAATCAATAAAGAAACAGTCAATAAACTGTACAAAACTCAATAAAAAAACAGTCAATAAAATGTACAAAACTCAATAAAGAACCAGTCAATCAACTGTAAAAAACTCAATAAAGAACCAGTCAATAAACATTACAAAACTGAATAAAGAAACAGTCAATAAACTGTACAAAACTCAATGAAGAAACAGTCAATAAACTGTACAGAACTCAATAAAAAAACAGTCAATAAACTGTACAAGACTAAATAAAGAACCAGTCAATAAACATTACAAAACTAAATAAAGAAACAGTCAATAAACTGTACAAAACTAAATAAAGAAACAGTCAATAAACTGTACAAAACTAAATAAAGAACCAGTCAATAAATTGTACACAAAGCAACTAAAGAAACAGTCAATAAACTGTACAAAACTAATTAAAGGTGCAGTCAATAAACTGTACAAAACTAAATAAAGAACCAGTCAATAAATTGTACACAATCTCAATAAAGAACCAGTCAATAAACTGTACAAAACTAATTAAAGGAGCAGTCAATAAACAGTACAAAACTCAATAAAGAACTAGTCGGTAAATTGTACACAAACTCAATAAAGAACCAGTCAATAAACTGTACAAAACTGAATAAAGAACCAGTCAATAAACTGTTCGAAACTCAATAAAGAACCAGTCAATAAATTGTACAGAAACTCAATAAAGAACCAGTCAATAAACTGTACAAAACTGAATAAAGAGCCAGTCAATAAACTGAACAAAACTCAATAAAGACCCCGTCAATAAACTGTACAAAACTGAATAAAGAACCAGTCAATAAACTGTACAAAACTGAATAAAGAGCCAGTCAATAAACATTACAAAACTGAATAAAGAAGCAGTCAATAAACTGTACAAAACTCAATAAAGAACTAGTCAATAAACTGTACAAAACTAAATAAAGAAACAGTCAATAAACTGTACAAAAGTAAATAAAGAACCAGTCAATAAATTGTACACAAACTAAATAAAGAAACAGTCAATAAACTGTACAAAACTAAATAAAGAAACAGTCATTAAACTGTATAAAACTAACTAAAGAAAGAGTCAATAAACTGTACAAAACAAAATAAAGAAACAGTCAATAAACTGTACAAAACTCAATAAAGAAACTGTCAATAAACTGTACAAAACTGAATAAAGAACCAGTCAATAAACTGTACAAAACTGAATAAAGAACAAGTCAATAAACTGTACAAAACTCAATAAAGAAACAGTCAATAAACTGTGCAAAACTCAATAAAGAAACAGTCAATAAACTGTACAAAACTCAAGAAAAAAACAGTCAATAAACTGTACAAAACTGAATAAAGAACCAGTCAATCAACTGTAAAAAACTCAATAAAGAACCAGTTAATAAACATTACAAAACTGAATAAAGAAACAGTCAATAAACTGTACAAAACTCAATAAAGAACCAGTCAATAAACTGTACAAAACTCAATAAAGAAACAGTCAATAAACTGTGCAAAACTCAATAAAGAAACAGTCAATAACCTGTACAAAACTCAATAAAAAAACAGTCAATAAACTGTACAAAACTAAATAAAGAAACAGTCAATAAACTGTACAAAACTAAATAAAGAACCAGTCTTATAAGAATTGTACACAAACCAACTAAAGAAACAGTCAATAAACTGTACAAAACTAATTAAAGGAGCAGTCAATAAACTGTAAAAAACTAAATAAAGAACCATTCAATAAATTGTACACAATCTCAATAAAGAACCAGTCAATAAACTGTACAAAACTGAATAAAGAACCAGTCAATAAACTTTACAAAACTCAATAAAGAACTAGTCAGTAAATTGTACACAAACTCAATAAAGAAACTGTCAATAAACTGTACAAAACTGAATAAAGAACCAGTCAATAAACTGTTCGAAAATCAATAAAGAACCAGTCAATAAATTGTACACAAACTCAATAAAGAACCGGTCGATAAACTGTACAAAACTGAATAAAGAGCCAGTCAATAAACTGAACAAAACTCAATAAAGAACCAGTCAATAAACTGTACAAAACTGAATAAAGAGCCAGTCTATAAACTGTACAAAACTCAATAAAGAACCAGTCAATAAACATTACAAAACTGAATAAAGAAACAGTCAATAAACTGTACAAAATTCAATAAAGAACTAGTCAATAAACTGTACAAAACTAAATAAAGAAACAGTCAATAAACTGTAGAAAAGTAAATAAAGAACCAGTCAATAAATTGTACACAAACTAAATAAAGAAACAGTCAATAAACTGTACAAAACTAAATAAAGAAACAGTCATTAAACTGTATAAAACTAACTAAAGAAACAGTCAATAAACCGTACAAAACTAAATAAAGAAACAGTCAATAAACTGTACAAAACTCAATAAGGAAACAGTCAATAAACTGTACAAAACTGAATAAAGAACCAGTCAATAAACTGTACAAAACTGAATAAAGAACCAGTCAATAAACTGTAGAAAACTCAATAAAGAAACAATCAATAAACTGTGCAAAAATCAGTAAAGAAACAGTCAATAAACTGTACAAAACTCAATAAAGAAACAGTCAATAAACTGTACAGAACTCAATAAAAAAACAGTCAATAAACTGTACAAGACTAAATAAAGAACCAGTCAATAAACATTACAAAACTAAATAAAGAAACAGTCAATAAACTGTACAAAACTAAATAAAGAAACAGTCAATAAACTGTACAAAACTAAATAAAGAACCAGTCAATAAATTGTACACAAAGCAACTAAAGAAACAGTCAATAAACTGTACAAAACTAATTAAAGGTGCAGTCAATAAACTGTACAAAACTAAATAAAGAACCAGTCAATAAATTGTACACAATCTCAATAAAGAACCAGTCAATAAACTGTACAAAACTGAATAAAGAACCAGTCAATAAACTGTACTAAACTCAATAAAGAACTAGTCAGTAAATTGTACACAAACTCAATAAAGAACCAGTCAATAAACTGTCCAAAACTGAATAAAGAACCAGTCAATAAACTGTTCGAAACTCAATAAAGAACCAGTCAATAAATTGTACACAAACTCAATAAAGAACCAGTCAATAAACTGTACAAAACTGAATAAAGAACCAGTCAATAAACTGTACAAAACTCAATAAAGAACCAGTCAATAAACATTACAAAACTGAATAAAGAAACAGTAAATAAACTGTACAAAACTCAATAAAGAACTAGTCAATAAACTGTACAAAACTAAATAAAGAAACAGTCAATAAACTGTACAAAAGTAAATAATGAACCAGTCAATAAATTGTACACAAACTAAATAAAGAAACAGTCAATAAACTGTACAAAACAAAATAAAGAAACAGTCATTAAACTGTATAAAACTAACTAAAGAAACAGTCAATAAACTGTACAAAACTAAATAAAGAAACAGTCAATAAACTGTACAAAACTCAATAAAGAAACAGTCAATAAACTGTACAAAACTGAATAAAGAACCAGTCAATATACTGTACAAAACTGAATAAAGAACCAGTCAATAAACTGTACAAAACTCAATAAAGAAACAGTCAATAAATTGTACAAAACTCAATAAAGAAACAGTCAATAAACTGTACAAAACTCAATAAAAAAACAGTCAATAAACTGTACAAAACTGAATAAAGAACCAGTCAATCAACTGTAAAAAACTCAATAAAGAACCAGTCAATAAACATTACAAAACTGAATAAAGAAACAGTCAATAAACTGTACAAAACTCAATAAAGAAACAGTCAATAAACTGTACAAAACTCAATAAAAAAACAGTCAATAAACTGTACAAAACTAAATAAAGAACCAGTCAATAAACATTACAAAACTAAATAAAGAAACAGTCAATAAACTGTACAAAACTAAATAAAGAAACAGTCAATAAACTGTACAAAAAAAATAAAGCACCAGTCAATAAATTGTACACAAACCAACTAAAGAAACAGTCAATAAACTGTACAAAACTAATTAAAGGAGCAGTCAATAAACTGTACAAAACTAAATAAAGAACCAGTCAATAAATTGTACACAATCTCAATAAAGAACCAGTCAATAAACTGTACAAAACTCAATAAAGAACTAGTCAGTAAATTGTACACAAACTCAATAAAGAACCAGTCAATAAACTGTACAAAACTGAATAAAGAACCAGTCAATAAACTGTTCGAAACTCAATAAAGAACCAGTCAATAAATTGTACACAAACTCAATAAAGAACCAGTCAATAAACTGTACAAAACTGAATAAAGAGCCAGTCAATAAACTGAACAAAACTCAATAAAGAACCAGTCAATAAACTGTACAAAACTGAATAAAGAACCAGTCAATAAACTGTACAAAACTCAATAAAGAACCAGTCAATAAACATTACAAAACTGAATAAAGAAGCAGTCAATAAACTGTACAAAACTCAATAAAGAACTAGTCAATAAACTGTACAAAACTAAATAAAGAAACAGTCAATAAACTGTAAAAAAGTAAATAAAGAACCAGTCAATAAATTGTACACAAACTAAATAAAGAAACAGTCAATAAACTGTACAAAACTAAATAAAGAAACAGTCATTAAACTGTATAAAACTAACTAAAGAAACAGTCAATAAACTGTACAAAACTAAATAAAGAAACAGTCAATAAACTGTACAAAACTGAATAAAGAAACAGTCAATAAACTGTACAAAACTGAATAAAGAACCAGTCAATAAACTGTACAAAACTGAATAAAGAACCAGTCAATAAACTGTACAAAACTCAATAAAGAAACAGTCAATAAACTGTACAAAACTCAATAAAGAAACAGTCAATAAACTGTACAAAACTCAATAAAAAACAGTCAATAAACTGTACAAAACTCAATAAAGAACCAGTCAATCAACTGTAAAAAACTCAAAAAAGAACCAGTCAATAAACATTACAAAACTGAATAAAGAAACAGTCAATAAACTGTACAAAACTCAATAAAAAAACAGTCAATAAACTGTACAAAACTCAATAAAAAAACAGTCAATAAACTGTGCAAAACTAAATAAAGAACCAGTCAATAAACATTACAAAACTAAATAAAGAAACAGTCAATAAACGGTACAAAACTAAAAAAAGAAACAGTCAATAAACTGTACAAAACTAAATAAAGAACCAGTCAATAAATTGTACACAAACCAACTAAAGAAACAGTCAATAAACTGTACAAAACTAATTAAAGGAGCAGTCAATAAACTGTACAAAACTAAATAAAGAACCAGTCAATAAATTGTACACAATCTCAATAAAGAACCAGTCAATAAACTGTACAAAACTGAATAAAGAACCAGTCAATAAACTGTACAAAACTCAATAAAGAACTAGTCAGTAAATTGTACACAAACTCAATAAAGAACCAGTCAATAAACTGTCCAAAACTGAATAAAGAACCAGTCAATAAACTGTTCGAAACTCAATAAAGAACCAGTCAATAAATTGTACACAAACTCAATAAAGAACCAGTCAATAAACTGTACAAAACTGAACAAGGAGCCAGTCAATAAACTGAACAAAACTCAATAAAGAACCAGTCAATAAACTGCACAAATCTGAATAAAGAACCAGTCAATAAACTGTACAAAACTGAATAAAGAACCAGTCAATAAACATTACAAAACTGAATAAAGAAACAGTTAATAAACTGTACAAAACTCAAAAAAGAACCAGTCAATAAACTGTACAAAACTAAATAAAGAAACAGTCAATAAACTGTACAAAAGTAAATAAAGAACCAGTCAATAAATTGTACGCAAACTAAATAAAGAAACAGTCAATAAACTGTACAAAACTAAATAAAGAAACAGTCATTAAACTGTATAAAACTAACTAAAGAAATAGTCAATAAACTGTACAAAACTAAATAAAGAAACAGTCAATAAACTGTACAAAACTCAATAAAGAAACAGTCAATAAACTGTACAAAACTGATTAAAGAACCAGTCAATAAACTGTACAAAACTGAATAAAGAACCAGTCAATAAACTGTACAAAACTCAATAAAGAAACAGTCAATAAACTGTGCAAAACTCAATAAAGAAACAGTCAATAAACTGTACAAAACTCAATAAAAAAACAGTCAATAAACTGTACAAAACTGAATAAAGAACCAGTCAATCAACTGTAAAAAACTCAATAAAGAACCAGTCAATAAACATTACAAAACTGAATAAAGAAACAGTCAATAAACTGTACAAAACTCAATAAAGAAACAGTCAATAAACTGTACAAAACTCAATAAAAAAACAGTCAATAAACTGTACAAAACTAAATAAAGAACCAGTCAATAAACATTACAAAACTAAATAAAGAAACAGTCAATAAACTGTACAAAACTAAATAAAGAAACAGTCAATAAACTTTACAAAACTAAATAAAGAACCAGTCAATAAATTGTACACAAACCAACTAAAGAAACAGTCAATAAACTGTACAAAACTAATTAAAGGAGCAGTCAATAAACTGTACAAAACTAAATAAAGAACCAGTCAATAAATTGTACACAATCTCAATAAAGAACCAGTCAATAAACTGTACAAAACTGAATAAAGAACCAGTCAATAAACTGTACAAAACTGAATAAAGAACCAGTCAATAAACTGTACAAAACTCAATAAAGAAACAGTCAATAAACTGTGCAAAACTCAATAAAGAAACAGTCAATAAACTGTACAAAACTCAATAAAAAAACAGTCATTAAACTGTATAAAACTAACTAAAGAAACAGTCAATAAACTGTACAAAACTAAATAAAGAAACAGTCAATAAACTGTACAAAACTCAATAAGGAAACAGTCAATAAACTGTACAAAACTGAATAAAGAACCAGTCAATAAACTGTACAAAACTGAATAAAGAACCAGTCAATAAACTGTACAAAACTCAATAAAGAAACAGTCAATAAACTGTTCAAAAATCAATAAAGAAACAGTCAATAAACTGTACAAAACTGAATAAAGAACCAGTCAATAAACTGTACAAAACTGAATAAAGAACCAGTCAATAAACTGTACAAAACTTAATAAAGAAACAGTCAATAAACTGTGCAAAACTCAATAAAGAAACAGTCAATAAACTGTACAAAACTCAATAAAAAAACAGTCATTAAACTGTATAAAACTAACTAAAGAAACAGTCAATAAACTGTACAAAACTAAATAAAGAAACAGTCAATAAACTGTACAAAACTCAATAAGGAAACAGTCAATAAACTGTACAAAACTGAATAAAGAACCAGTCAATAAACTGTACAAAACTGAATAAATAACCAGTCAATAAACTGTACAAAATTCAATAAAGAAACAGTCAATAAACTGTGCAAAAATCAATAAAGAAACAGTCAATAAACTGTACAAAACTCAATAAAAAAACAGTCAATAAACTGTACAAAACTCAATAAAGAACCAGTCAATCAACTTTAAAAAACTCAATAAAGAACCAGTCAATAAACATTACAAAACTGAATAAAGAAACAGTCAATAAACTGTACAAAACTCAATAAAGAAGCAGTCAATAAACTGTACAGAACTCAATAAAAAAACAGTCAATAAACTGTACAAGACTAAATAAAGAACCAGTCAATAAACATTACAAAACTAAATAAAGAAACAGTCAATAAACTGTACAAAACTAAATAAAGAAACAGTCAATAAACTGTACAAAACTAAATAAAGAACCAGTCAATAAATTGTACACAAAGCAACTAAAGAAACAGTCAATAAACTGTACAAAACTAATTAAAGGAGCAGTCAATAAACTGTACAAAACTAAATAAAGAACCAGTCAATAAATTGTACACAATCTCAATAAAGAACCAGTCAATAAACTGTACAAAACTGAATAAAGAACCAGTCAATAAACTGTACAAAACTCAATAAAGAACTAGTCAGTAAATTGTACACAAACTCAATAAAGAACCAGTCAATAAACTGTCCAAAACTGAATAAAGAACCAGTCAATAAACTTTTCGAAACTCAATAAAGAACCAGTCAATAAATTGTACACAAACTCAATAAAGAACCAGTCAATAAACTGTACAAAACTGAACAAAGAGCCAGTCAATAAACTGAACAAAACTCAATAAAGAACCAGTCAATAAACTGTACAAAACTGAATAAAGAACCAGTCAATAAACTGTACAAAACTCAATAAAGAACCAGTCAATAAACATTACAAAACTGAATAAAGAAACAGTCAATAAACTGTACAAAACTCAATAAAGAACTAGTCAATAAACTGTACAAAACTAAATAAATAAACAGTCAATAAACTGTACAAAACTAAATAAAGAACCAGTCAATAAATTGTACACAAACTAAATAAAGAAACAGTCAATAAACTGTACAAAACTAAATAAAGAAACAGTCATTAAACTGTATAAAACTAACTAAAGAAACAGTCAATAAACTGTACAAAACTAAATAAAGAAATAGTCAATAAATTGTACACAAATTCAATAAAGAACCAGTCAATAAACTGTACAAAACTGAATAAAGAACTAGTCAATAAACTGTACAAAACTCAATAAATAACCAGTCAATAAACTGTACAAAACTGAATAAAGAAACAGTCAATCAACTGTAAAAAACTCAATAAAGAACCAGTCAATAAACATTACAAAACTGAATAAAGAAACAGTCAATAAACTGTACAAAACTCAGTAAAAAACAGTCAATAAACTGTACAAAACTAAATAAAGAACCAGTCAATAAACATTACAAAACTAAATAAAGAAACAGTCAATAAACTGTACAAAACTAAATAAAGAAACAGTCAATAAACTGTACAAAACTAAATAAAGAACCAGTCAATAAATTGTACACAAACCAACTAAAGAAACAGTCAATAAACTGTACAAAACTAATTAAAGGAGCAGTCAATAAACTGTACAAAACTAAATAAAGAACCAGATAATAAATGTACACAATCTCAATAAAGAACCAGTCAATAAACTGTACAAAACTGAATAAAGAACCAGTCAATAAACTGTACAAAACTCAATAACGAACTAGTCGGTAAATTGTACACAAACTCAATAAAGAACCAGTCAATAAACTGTACAAAACTGAATAAAGAACCAGTCAATAAACTGTTCGAAACTCAATAAAGAACCAGTCAATAAATTGTACACAAACTCAATAAAGAACCAGTCAATAAACTGTACAAAACTGAATAAAGAGCCAGTCAATAAACTGAACAAAACTCAATAAAGACCCCGTCAATAAACTGTACAAAACTGAATAAAGAACCAGTCAATAAACTGTACAAAATTCAATAAAGAACCAGTCAATAAACATTACAAAACTGAATAAAGAAGCAGTCAATAAACTGTACAAAACTCAATAAAGAACTAGTCAATAAACTGTACAAAACTAAATAAAGAAACAGTCAATAAACTGTACAAAAGTAAATAAAGAACCAGTCAATAAATTGTACACAAATTAAATAAAGAAACAGTCAATAAACTGTACAAAACTAAATAAAGAAACAGTCATTAAACTGTATAAAACTAACTAAAGAAACAGTCAATAAACTGTACAAATCAAAATAAAGAAACAGTCAATAAACTGTACAAAACTGAATAAAGAAACAGTCAATAAACTGTACAAAACTGAATAAAGAACCAGTCAATAAACTGTACAAAACTGAATAAAGAACCAGTCAATAAACTGTACAAAACTCAATAAAGAAACAGTCAATAAACTGTGCAAAACTCAATAAAGAAACAGTCGATAAACTGTACAAAACTCAAGAAAAAAACAGTCAATAAACTGTACAAAACTGAATAAAGAACCAGTCAATCAACTGTAAAAAACTCAATAAAGAACCAGTTAATAAACATTACAAAACTGAATAAAGAAACAGCCAATAAACTGTACAAAACTCAATAAAGAACCAGTCAATAAACTGTACAAAACTCAATAAAGAAACAGTCAATAAACTGTGCAAAACTCAATAAAGAAACAGTCAATAAACTGTACAAAACTCAATAAAAAAACAGTCAATAAACTGTACAAAACTGAATAAAGAACCAGTCAATAAACTGTACAAAACTGAATAAAGAACCAGTCAATAAACTGTACAAAACTCAATAAAGAAACAGTCAATAAACTGTGCAAAAATCAATAAAGAAACAGTCAATAAACTGTACAAAACTCAATAAAAAAACAGTCAATAAACTGTACAAAACTCAATAAAGAACCAGTCAATCAACTTTAAAAAACTCAATAAAGAACCAGTCAATAAACATTACAAAACTGAATAAAAAAACAGTCAATAAACTGTACAAGACTAAATAAAGAACCAGTCAATAAACATTACAAAACTAAATAAAGAAACAGTCAATAAACTGTACAAAACTAAATAAAGAAACAGTCAATAAACTGTACAAAACTAAATAAAGAACCAGTCAATAAATTGTACACAAAGCAACTAAAGAAACAGTCAATAAACTGTACAAAACTAATTAAAGGAGCAGTCAATAAACTGTACAAAACTAAATAAAGAACCAGTCAATAAATTGTACACAATCTCAATAAAGAACCAGTCAATAAACTGTACAAAACTGAATAAAGAACCAGTCAATAAACTGTACAAAACTCAATAAAGAACTAGTCAGTAAATTGTACACAAACTCAATAAAGAACCAGTCAATAAACTGTCCAAAACTGAATAAAGAACCAGTCAATAAACTTTTCGAAACTCAATAAAGAACCAGTCAATAAATTGTACACAAACTCAATAAAGAACCAGTCAATAAACTGTACAAAACTGAACAAAGAGCCAGTCAATAAACTGAACAAAACTCAATAAAGAACCAGTCAATAAACTGTACAAAACTGAATAAAGAACCAGTCAATAAATTGTACAAAACTCAATAAAGAACCAGTCAATAAACATTACAAAACTGAATAAAGAAACAGTCAATAAACTGTACAAAACTCAATAAAGAACTAGTCAATAAACTGTACAAAACTAAATAAAGAAACAGTCAATAAACTGTACAAAAGTAAATAAAGAACCAGTCAATAAATTGTACACAAACTAAATAAAGAAACAGTCAATAAACTGTACAAAACTAAATAAAGAAACAGTCATTAAACTGTATAAAACTAACTAAAGAAACAGTCAATAAACTGTACAAAACTAAATAAAGAAATAGTCAATAAATTGTACACAAATTCAATAAAGAACCAGTCAATAAACTGTACAAAACTCAATAAAGAACCAGTCAATAAACTGTACAAAACTGAATAAAGAACTAGTCAATAAACTGTACAAAACTCAATAAATAACCAGTCAATAAACTGTACAAAACTGAATAAAGAAACAGTCAATCAACTGTAAAAAACTCAATAAAGAACCAGTCAATAAACATTACAAAACTGAATAAAGAAACAGTCAATAAACTGTACAAAACTCAGTAAAAAACAGTCAATAAACTGTACAAAACTAAATAAAGAACCAGTCAATAAACATTACAAAACTAAATAAAGAAACAGTCAATAAACTGTACAAAACTAAATAAAGAAACAGTCAATAAACTGTACAAAACTAAATAAAGAACCAGTCAATAAATTGTACACAAACCAACTAAAGAAACAGTCAATAAACTGTACAAAACTAATTAAAGGAGCAGTCAATAAACTGTACAAAACTAAATAAAGAACCAGATAATAAATGTACACAATCTCAATAAAGAACCAGTCAATAAACTGTACAAAACTGAATAAAGAACCAGTCAATAAACTGTACAAAACTCAATAACGAACTAGTCGGTAAATTGTACACAAACTCAATAAAGAACCAGTCAATAAACTGTACAAAACTGAATAAAGAACCAGTCAATAAACTGTTCGAAACTCAATAAAGAACCAGTCAATAAATTGTACACAAACTCAATAAAGAACCAGTCAATAAACTGTACAAAACTGAATAAAGAGCCAGTCAATAAACTGAACAAAACTCAATAAAGACCCCGTCAATAAACTGTACAAAACTGAATAAAGAACCAGTCAATAAACTGTACAAAATTCAATAAAGAACCAGTCAATAAACATTACAAAACTGAATAAAGAAGCAGTCAATAAACTGTACAAAACTCAATAAAGAACTAGTCAATAAACTGTACAAAACTAAATAAAGAAACAGTCAATAAACTGTACAAAAGTAAATAAAGAACCAGTCAATAAATTGTACACAAACTAAATAAAGAAACAGTCAATAAACTGTACAAAACTAAATAAAGAAACAGTCATTAAACTGTAAAAAACTAACTAAAGAAACAGTCAATAAACTGTACAAATCAAAATAAAGAAACAGTCAATAAACTGTACAAAACTCAATAAAGAAACAGTCAATAAACTGTACAAAACTGAATAAAGAACCAGTCAATAAACTGTACAAAACTGAATAAAGAACCAGTCAATAAACTGTACAAAACTCAATAAAGAAACAGTCAATAAACTGTGCAAAACTCAATAAAGAAACAGTCAATAAACTGTACAAAACTCAAGAAAAAAACAGTCAATAAACTGTACAAAACTGAATAAAGAACCAGTCAATCAACTGTAAAAAACTCAATAAAGAACCAGTTAATAAACATTACAAAACTGAATAAAGAAACAGCCAATAAACTGTACAAAACTCAATAAAGAACCAGTCAATAAACTGTACAAAACTCAATAAAGAAACAGTCAATAAACTGTGCAAAACTCAATAAAGAAACAGTCAATAAACTGTACAAAACTCAATAAAAAAACAGTCAATAAACTGTACAAAACTAAATAAAGAACCAGTCAATAAACATTACAAAACTAAATAAAGAACCAGTCAATAAACTGTACAAAACTCAATAAAAAAAACAGTCAATAAACTGTACAAAACTCAATAAAGAACCAGTCAATCAACTGTAAAAAACTCAATAAAGAACCAGTCAATAAACATTACAAAACTGAATAAAGAAACAGTCAATAAACTGTACAAAACTCAATAAAGAAACAGTCAATAAACTGTACAAAACTCAATAAAAAAACAGTCAATAAACTGTGCAAAACTAAATAAAGAACCAGTCAATAAACATTACAAAACTAAATAAAGAAACAGTCAATAAACGGTACAAGACTAAAAAAAGAAACAGTCAATAAACTGTACAAAACTAAATAAAGAACCAGTCAATAAATTGTACACAAACCAACTAAAGAAACAGTCAATAAACTGTACAAAACTAATTAAAGGAGCAGTCAATAAACTGTACAAAACTAAATAAAGAACCAGTCAATAAATTGTACACAAACCAACTAAAGAAACAGTCAATAAACTGTACAAAACTAATTAAAGGAGCAGTCAATAAACTGTACAAAACTAAATAAAGAACCAGTCAATAAATTGTACACAATCTCAATAAAGAACCAGTCAATAAACTGTACAAAACTGAATAAAGAACCAGTCAATAAACTGTACAAAACTCAATAAAGAACTAGTCAGTAAATTGTACACAAACTCAATAAAGAACCAGTCAATAAACTGTCCAAAACTGAATAAAGAACCAGTCAATAAACTGTTCAAAACTCAATAAAGGACCAGTCAATAAATTGTACACAAACTCAATAAAGAACCAGTCAATAAACTGTACAAAACTGAACAAGGAGCCAGTCAATAAACTGAACAAAACTCAATAAAGAACCAGTCAATAAACTGTACAAAACTGAATAAAGAACCAGTCAATAAACTGTACAAAACTCAATAAAGAACCAGTCAATAAACATTACAAAACTGAATAAAGAAACAGTCAATAAACTGTACAAAACTCAATAAAGAACTAGTCAATAAACTGTACAAAACTAAATTAAGAAACAGTCAATAAACTGTACAAAAGTAAATAAAGAACCAGTCAATAAATTGTACGCAAACTAAATAAAGAAACAGTCAATAAACTGTACAAAACTAAATAAAGAAACAGTCATTAAACTGTATAAAACTAACTAAAGAAATAGTCAATAAACTGTACAAAACTCAATAAAGAAACAGTCAATAAACTGTACAAAACTGAATAAAGATCCAGTCAATAAACTGTACAAAACTGAATAAAGAACCAGTCAATAAACTGTACAAAACTCAATAAAGAAACAGTCAATAAACTGTGCAAAACTCAATAAAGAAACAGTCAATAAACTGTGCAAAACTCAATAAAAAAACAGTCAATAAACTGTACAAAACTGAATAAAGAACCAGTCAATCAACTGTAAAAAACTCAATAAAGAACCAGTCAATAAACATTACAAAACTGAATAAAGAAACAGTCAATAAACTGTACAAAACTCAATAAAGAAACAGTCAATAAACTGTACAAAACTAAATAAAGAAACAGTCAATAAACTGTACAAAACTAAATAAAGAACCAGTCAATAAATTGTACACAAACCAACTAAAGAAACAGTCAATAAACTGTACAAAACTAATTAAAGGAGCAGTCAATAAACTGTACAAAACTAAATAAAGAACCAGTCAATAAATTGTACAAAACTGAATAAAGAACCAGTCAATAAACTTTACAAAACTGAATAAAGAACCAGTCAATAAACTGTACAAAACTCAATAAAGAAACAGTCAATAAACTGTGCAAAACTCAATAAAGAAACAGTCAATAAACTGTACAAAACTCAATAAAAAAACAGTCATTAAACTGTATGAAACTAACTAAAGAAACAGTCAATAAACTGTACAAAACTAAATAAAGAAACAGTCAATAAACTGTACAAAACTCAATAAGGAAACAGTCAATAAACTGTACAAAACTGAATAAAGAACCAGTCAATAAACTGTACAAAACTGAATAAAGAACCAGTCAATAAACTGTACAAAACTCAATAAAGAAACGAAACAGTCAATAAACTGTGCAAAAATCAATAAAGAAACAGTCAATAAACTGTACAAAACTCAATAAAAAAACAGTCAATAAACTGTACAAAACTCAATAAAGAACCAGTCAATCAACTGTAAAAAACTCAATAAAGAACCAGTCAATAAACATTAGAAAACTGAATAAACAAACAGTCAATAAACTGTACAAAACTCAATAAAGAAACAGTCAATAAACTGTACAGAACTCAATAAAAAAACAGTCAATAAACTGTACAAGACTAAATAAAGAACCAGTCAATAAACATTACAAAACTAAATAAAGAAACAGTCAATAAACTGTACAAAACTAAATAAAGAAACAGTCAATAAACTGTACAAAACTAAATAAAGAACCAGTCAATAAATTGTACACAAAGCAACTAAAGAAACAGTCAATAAACTGTACAAAACTAATTAAAGGAGCAGTCAATAAACTGTACAAAACTAAATAAAGAACCAGTCAATAAATTGTACACAATCTCAATAAAGAACCAGTCAATAAACTGTACAAAACTGAATAAAGAACCAGTCAATAAACTGTAAAAAACTCAATAAAGAACTAGTCAGTAAATTGTACACAAACTCAATAAAGAACCAGTCAATAAACTGTCCAAAACTGAATAAAGAACCAGTCAATAAACTGTTCGAAACTCAATAAAGAACCAGTCAATAAATTGTACACAAACTCAATAAAGAACCAGTCAATAAACTGTACAAAACTGAACAAAGAGCCAGTCAATAAACTGAACAAAACTCAATAAAGAACAAGTCAATAAACTGTACAAAACTGAATAAAGAACCAGTCAATAAACTGTACAAAACTCAATAAAGAACCAGTCAATAAACATTACAAAACTGAATAAAGAAACAGTCAATAAACTGTACAAAACTCAATAAAAAACTAGTCAATAAACTGTACAAAACTAAATAAAGAAACAGTCAATAAACTGTACAAAAGTAAATAAAGAACCAGTCAATAAATTGTACACAAACTAAATAAAGAAACAGTCAATAAACTGTACAAAACTAAATAAAGAAACAGTCATTAAACTGTATAAAACTAACTAAAGAAATAGTCAATAAACTGTACAAAACTAAATAAAGAAACAGTCAATAAATTGTACACAAATTCAATAAAGAACCAGTCAATAAACTGTACAAAACTCAATAAAGAACCAGTCAATAAACTGTACAAAACTGAATAAAGAACCAGTCAATAAACTGTACAAAACTCAATAAATAACCAGTCAATAAACTGTACAAAACTGAATAAAGAAACAGTCAATCAACTGTAAAAAACTCAATAAAGAACCAGTCAATAAACATTACAAAACTGAATAAAGAAACAGTCAATAAACTGTACAAAACTCAGTAAAAAAACAGTCAATAAACTGTACAAAACTAAATAAAGAACCAGTCAATAAACATTACAAAACTAAATAAAGAAACAGTCAATAAACTGTACAAAACTAAATAAAGAAACAGTCAATAAACTGTACAAAACTAAATAAAGAACCAGTCAATAAATTGTACACAAACCAACTAAAGAAACAGTCAATAAACTGTACAAAACTAATTAAAGGAGCAGTCAATAAACTGTACAAAACTAAATAAAGAACCAGTCAATAAATTGTACACAATCTCAATAAAGAACCAGTCAATAAACTGTACAAAACTGAATAAAGAACCAGTCAATAAACTGTACAAAACTCAATAAAGAACTAGTCGGTAAATTGTACACAAACTCAATAAAGAACCAGTCAATAAACTGTACAAAACTGAATAAAGAACCAGTCAATAAACTGTTCGAAATTCAATATAGAACCAGTCAATAAATTGTACACAAACTCAATAAAGAACCAGTCAATAAACTGTACAAAACTGAATAAAGAGCCAGTCAATAAACTGAACAAAACTCAATAAAGACCCCGTCAATAAACTGTACAAAACTGAATAAAGAACCAGTCAATAAACTGTACAAAATTCAATAAAGAACCAGTCAATAAACATTACAAACCTGAATAAAGAAGCAGTCAATAAACTGTACAAAACTCAATAAAGAACTAGTCAATAAACTGTACAAAACTAAATAAAGAAACAGTCAATAAACTGTACAAAAGTAAATAAAGAACCAGTCAATAAATTGTACACAAACTAAATAAAGAAACAGTCAATAAACTGTACAAAACTAAATAAAGAAACAGTCATTAAACTGTATAAAACTAACTAAAGAAACAGTCAATAAACTGTACAAAACAAAATAAAGAAACAGTCAATAAACTGTACAAAACTCAATAAAGAAACAGTCAATAAACTGTACAAAACTGAATAAAGAACCAGTCAATAAACTGTACAAAACTGAATAAAGAACCAGTCAATAAACTGTACAAAACTCAATAAAGAATCAGTCAATAAACTGTGCAAAACTCAATAAAGAAACAGTCAATAAACTGTACAAAACTCAAGAAAAAAACAGTCAATAAACTGTACAAAACTGAATAAAGAACCAGTCAATCAACTGTAAAAAACTCAATAAAGAACCAGTTAATAAACATTACAAAACTGAATAAAGAAACAGTCAATAAACTGTACAAAACTCAATAAAGAACCAGTCAATAAACTGTACAAAACTGAATAAAGAAACAGTCAATAAACTGTACAAAATTCAATAAAAAAACAGTCAATAAACTGTACAAAACTAAATAAAGAACCAGTCAATAAATTGTACAAAACTAAATAAAGAAACAGTCAATAAACTGTACAAAACTAAATAAAGAAACAGTCAATAAACTGTACAAAACTAAATAAAGAACCAGTCAATAAATTGTACACAAACCAACTAAAGAAACAGTCAATAAACTGTACAAAACTAATTAAAGGAGCAGTCAATAAACTGTACAAAACTAAATAAAGAACCAGTCAATAAATTGTACACAATCTCAATAAAGAACCAGTCAATAAACTATACAAAACTGAATAAAGAACCAGTCAATAAACTGTACAAAACTGAATAAAGAACCAGTCAATAAACTGTACAAAACTCAATAAAGAAACAGTCAATAAACTGTGCAAAACTCAATAAAGAAACAGTCAATAAACTGTACAAAACTCAATAAAAAACAGTCATTAAACTGTATAAAACTAACTAAAGAAACAGTCAATAAACTGTACAAACCTAAATAAAGAAACAGTCAATAAACTGTACAAAACTCAATAAGGAAACAGTCAATAAACTGTACAAAACTGAATAAAGAACCAGTCAATAAACTGTACAAAACTGAATAAAGAACCAGTCAATAAACTGTACAAAACTCAATAAAGAAACAGTCAATAAACTGTGAAAAAAACAATAAAGAAACAGTCAATAAACTGTACAAAACTCAATAAAAAAACAGTCAATAAACTGTACAAAACTCAATAAAGAACCAGTCAATCAACTGTTAAAAACTCAATAAACAACCAGTCAATAAACATTACAAAACTGAATAAAGAAACAGTCAATAATCTGTACAAAACTCAATAAAGAAACAGTCAATAAACTGTACAGAACTCAATAAAAAAACAGTCAATAAACTGTACAAGACTAAATAAAGAACCAGTCAATAAACATTACAAAACTAAATAAAGAAACAGTCAATAAACTGTACAAGACTAAATAAAGAAACAGTCAATAAACTGTACAAAACTAAATAAAGAACCAGTCAATAAATTGTACACAAAGCAACTAAAGAAACAGTCAATAAACTGTACAAAACTAATTAAAGGAGCAGTCAATAAACTGTACAAAACTAAATAAAGAACCAGTCAATAAATTGTACACAATCTCAATAAAGAACCAGTCAATAAACTGTACAAAACTGAATAAAGAACCAGTCAATAAACTGTACAAAACTCAATAAAGAACTAGTCAGTAAATTGTACACAAACTCAATAAAGAACCAGTCAATAAGCTGTCCAAAACTGAATAAAGAACCAGTCAATAAACTGTTCGAAACTCAATAAAGAACCAGTGAATAAATTGTACACAAACTCAATAAAGAACCAGTCAATAAACTGTACAAAACTGAACAAAGAGCCAGTCAATAAACTGAACAAAACTCAATAAAGAACCAGTCAATAAACTTTACAAAACTGAATAAAGAACCAGTCAATAAACTGTACAAAACTCAATAAAGAACCAGTCAATAAACATTACAAAACTGAATAAAGAAACAGTCAATAAACTGCACAAAACTCAATAAAGAACTAGTCAATAAACTGTACAAAACTAAATAAAGAAACAGTCAATAAACTGTACAAAAGTAAATAAAGAACCAGTCAATAAATTGTACACAAACTAAATAAAGAAACAGTCAATAAACTGTACAAAACTAAATAAAGAAACAGTAATTAAACTGTATAAAACTAACTAAAGAAGCAGTCAATAAACTGTACAAAACTAAATAAAGAAACAGTCAATAAATTGTACACAAATTCAATAAAGAACCAGTAAATAAACTGTACAAAACTCAATAAAGAACCAGTCAATAAACTGTACAAAACTGAATAAAGAACCAGTCAATAAACTGTACAAAACTCAATAAATAACCAGTCAATAAACTGTACAAAACTGAATAAAGAAACAGTCAATCAACTGTAAAAAACTCAATAAAGAACCAGTCAATAAACATTACAAAACTGAATAAAGAAACAGTCAATAAACTGTACAAAACTAAATAAAGAAACAGTCAATAAACTGTACAAACCTAAATAAAGAACCAGTCAATAAATTGTACACAAACCAACTAAAGAAACAGTCAATAAACTGTACAAAACTAATTAAAGGAGCAGTCAATAAACTGTACAAAACTAAATAAAGAACCAGTCAATAAATTGTACACAATCTCAATAAAGAACCAGTCAATAAACTGTACAAAACTGAATAAAGAACCAGTCAATAAACTGTACAAAACTCAATAAAGAACTAGTCGGTAAATTGTACACAAACTCAATAAAGAACCAGTCAATAAACTGTACAAAACTGAATAAAGAACCAGTCAATAAACTGTTCGAAACTCAATAAAGAACCAGTCAATAAACTGTACAAAACTGAATAAAGAGCCAGTCAATGAACTGAACAAAACTCAATAAAGACCCCGTCAATAAACTGTACAAAACTGAATAAAGAACCAGTCAATAAACTGTACAAAACTCAATAAAGAACCAGTCAATAAACATTACAAAACTGAATAAAGAAGCAGTCAATAAACTGTACAAAACTCAATAAAGAACTAGTCAATAAACTGTACAAAAGTAAATAAAGAACCAGTCAATAAATTGTACACAAACTAAATAATGAAACAGTCAATAAACTGTACAAAACTAAATAAAGAAACAGTCATTAAACTGTATAAAACTAACTAAAGAAACAGTCAATAAACTGTACAAAACAAAATAAAGAAACAGTCAATAAACTGTACAAAACTCAATAAAGAAACAGTCAATAAACTGTACAAAACTGAATAAAGAACCAGTCAATAAACTGTGCAAAACTCAATAAAGAAACAGTCAATAAACTGTACAAAACTCAAGAAAAAAACAGTCAATAAACTGTACAAAACTGAATAAAGAACCAATCAATCAACTGTAAAAAACTCAATAAAGAACCAGTTAATAAACATTACAAAACTGAATAAAGAAACAGTCAATAAACTGTACAAAACTCAATAAAAAACCAGTCAATAAACTGTACAAAACTAAATAAAGAAACAGTCAATAAACTGTACAAAACTAAATAAAGAACCAGTCAATAAATTGTACACAAATTCAATAAAGAACCAGTCAATAAACTGTACAAAACTCAATAAAAAACCAGTCAATAAACTGTACAAAACTAAATAAAGAAACAGTCAATAAACTGTACAAAACTAAATAAAGAACCAGTCAATAAATTGTACACAAACCAACTAAAGAAACAGTCAATAAACTGTACAAAACTAATTAAAGAAACAGTCAATAAACTGTACAAAACTCAATAAATAAACAGTCATTAAACTGTATAAAACTAAATAAAGAACCAGTCAATAAACTGTACAAAACTGAATAAAGAAGCAGTGAATAAACTGTACAAAACCCAATAAAGAACCAGTCAATAAACTGTACAAAACAAAATAAAGAAACAGTCAATAAACTGTACAAAACTCAATAAAGAACCAGTCAATAAACTGTACAAAACTAAATAAAGAACCAGTCAATAAACATTACAAAACTAAAGAAAGAAACAGTCAATAAACTGTACAAAACTATATAAAGAAACAGTCAATAAACTGTACAAAACTAAATAAAGAACCAGTCAATAAATTGTACACAAACCAACTAAAGAAACAGTCAATAAACTGTACAAAACTAATTAAAGAAGCAGTCAATAAACTGTACAAAACTGAATAAAGAACCAGTCAATAAACTGTACAAAACTCAATAAAGAAACAGTCAATAAACTGTACAAAACTCAATAAAGAAACAGTCAATAAACTGTACAAAACTCAAAAAAGAACCAGTCAATAAATTGTACACAAACTAAATAAAGGAACAGTCAATAAACTGTACAAAACTAAATAAAGAAACAGTCAATAAACTGTACAAAACTAAATAAAGAAATAGTCAATAAACTGTACAAAACTAAATAAAGAACCAGTCAATAAATTGTACACAAACTAAATAAAGAAACAGCCAATAAAATGTTCAAAACTAAATAAAGAAACAGTCAATAAACTGTACAAAACTAAATAAAGAACCAGTCAATAAATTGTACACAAACTCAATAAAGAACCAATCAATAAACTGTACAAAACTCAATAAAGAACCAGTCAATAAACTGTACAAAACTGAATAAAGAACCAGTCAATAAACTGTACAAAACTCAATAAATAACCAGTCAATAAACATTACAAAACTGAATAAAGAACCAGTCAATCAACTGTAAAAAACTCAATAAAGAACCAGTCAATAAACATTACAAAACTCAATAAATAAACAGTCAATAAACTGTACAAAACTCAATAAAAAAACAGTCAATAAACTGTACAAAACTAAATAAAGAACCAGTCAATAAACATTACAAATCTAAATAAAGAAACAGTCAATAAACTGTACAAAACTATATAAAGAAACAGTCAATAAACTGTACAAAACTAAATAAAGAACCAGTCAATAAATTGTACACAAACCAACTAAAGAAACAGTCAATAACCTGTGCAAAACTAATTAAAGAAGCATGCAATAAACTGTACAAAACTGAATAAAGAACCAATCAATAAACAGTACAAAACTCAATAAAGAACTAGTCAATAAATTGTACACAAACTCAATAAAGAACCAGTCAATAAATTGTACAAAACTGAATAAAGAACCAGTCAATAAACTGTTCAAAACTCAATAAAGAACCAGTCAATAAATTGTACACAAACTCAATTAAGAACCAGTCAATAAACTGTATAAAACTAACTAAAGAAACAGTCAATAAACTGTACAAAACTAAGTAAAGAAACAGTCAATAAACTGTACAAAACTCAATAAAGAAACAGTCAATAAACTGTACAAAACTGAATAAAGAACCAGTCAATAAACTGTACAAAACTCAATAAAGAACTAGTCGGTAAATTGTACACAAACTCAATAAAGAACCAGTCAATAAACTGTACAAAACTGAATAAAGAACCAGTCAATAAACTGTTCGAAACTCAATAAAGAACCAGTCAATAAATTGTACACAAACTCAATAAAGAACCAGTCAATAAACTGTACAAAACTGAATAAAGAGCCAGTCAATAAACTGAACAAAACTCAATAAAGAACCAGTCAATAAACTGTACAAAACTCAATAAAGAACCAGTCAATAAACATTACAAAACTGAATAAAGAAGCAGTCAATAAACTGTACAAAACTCAATAAAGAACTAGTCAATAAACTGTTCAAAACTAAATAAAGAAACAGTCAATAAACTGTACAAAAGTAAATAAAGAACCAGTCAATAAATTGTACACAAACTAAATAAAGAAACAGTCAATAAACTGTACAAAACTAAATAAAGAAACAGTCATTAAACTGTATAAAACTAACTAAAGAAACAGTCAATAAACTGTACAAAACAAAATAAAGAAACAGTCAATAAACTGTACAAAACTCAATAAGGAAACAGTCAATAAACTGTACAAAACTGAATAAAGAACCAGTCAATAAACTGTACAAAACTGAATAAAGAACCAGTCAATAAACTGTACAAAACTCAATAAAGAAACAGTCAATAAACTGTGCAAAACTCAATAAAGAAACAGTCAATAAACTGTACAAAACTCAAGAAAAAAACAGTCAATAAACTGTACAAAACTGAATAAAGAACCAGTCAATCAACTGTAAAAAACTCAATAAAGAAGCAGTTGATAAACATTACAAAACTGAATAAAGAAACAGTCAATAAACTGTACAAAACTCAATAAAGAACCAGTCAATAAACTGTACAAAACTCAATAAAGAAACAGTCAATAAACTGTGCAAAACTCAATAAAGAAACAGTCAATAAACTGTACAAAACTCAATAAAAAAACAGACAATAAACTGTACAAAACTAAATAAAGAAACAGTCAATAAACTGTACAAAACTAAATAAAGAACCAGTCAATAAATTGTACACAAACCAACTAAAGAAACAGTCAATAAACTGTACGAAACTAATTAAAGGAGCAGTCAATAAACTGTACAAAACTAAATAAAGAACCAGTCAATAAATTGAACACAATCTCAATAAAGAACCAGTCAATAAACTGTACAAAACTGAATAAAGAACCAGTCAATAAACTTTACAAAACTCAATAAAGAACTAGTCAGTAAATTGTACACAAACTCAATAAAGAAACTGTCAATAAACTGTACAAAACTGAATAAAGAACCAGTCAATAAACTGTTCGAAAATCAATAAAGAACCAGTCAATAAATTGTACACAAACTCAATAAAGAACCGGTCGATAAACTGTACAAAACTGAATAAAGAGCCAGTCAATAAACTGAACAAAACTCAATAAGGAAACAGTCAATAAACTGTACAAAACTGAATAAAGAACCAGTCAATAAACTGTACAAAGCTGAATAAAGAACCAGTCAATAAACTGTACAAAACTCAATAAAGAAACAGTCAATAAACTGTGCAAAACTCAATAAAGAAACAGTCAATAAACTGTACAAAACTCAAGAAAAAAACAGTCAATAAACTGTACAAAACTGAATAAAGAACCAGTCAATCAACTGTAAAAAACTCAATAAAGAAGCAGTTGATAAACATTACAAAACTGAATAAAGAAACAGTCAATAAACTGTACAAAACTCAATAAAGAACCAGTCAATAAACTGTACAAAACTCAATAAAGAAACAGTCAATAAACTGTGCAAAACTCTATAAAGAAACAGTCAATAAACTGTACAAAACTCAATAAAAAAACAGACAATAAACTGTACAAAACTAAATAAAGAAACAGTCAATAAACTGTACAAAACTAAATAAAGAACCAGTCAATAAATTGTACACAAACCAACTAAAGAAACAGTCAATAAACTGTACAAAACTAATAAAAGGAGCAGTCAATAAACTGTACAAAACTAAATAAAGAACCAGTCAATAAATTGAACACAATCTCAATAAAGAACCAGTCAATAAACTGTACAAAACTGAATAAAGAACCAGTCAATAAACTTTACAAAACTCAATAAAGAACTAGTCAGTAAATTGTACACAAACTCAATAAAGAAACTGTCAATAAACTGTACAAAACTGAATAAAGAACCAGTCAATAAACTGTTCGAAAATCAATAAAGAACCAGTCAATAAATTGTACACAAACTCAATAAAGAACCGGTCGATAAACTGTACAAAACTGAATAAAGAGCCAGTCTATAAACTGTACAAAACTCAATAAAGAACCAGTCAATCAACATTACAAAACTGAATAAAGAAACAGTTAATAAACTGTACAAAACTCAATAAAGAACTAGTCAATAAACTGTACAAAACTAAATAAAGAAACAGTCAATAAACTGTACAAAACTGAATAAAGAGCCAGTCTATAAACTGTACAAAACTCAATAAAGAACCAGTCAATAAACATTACAAAACTGAATAAAGAAACAGTTAATAAACTGTACAAAACTCAATAAAGAACTAGTCAATAAACTGTACAAAACTAAATAAAGAAACAGTCAATAAACTGTACAAAAGTAAATAAAGAACCAGTCAATAAATTGTACACAAACTAAATAAAGAAACAGTCAATAAACTGTACAAAACTAAATAAAGAAACAGTCATTAAACTGTATAAAACTAACTAAAGAAACAGTCAATAAACTGTACAAAACTAAATAAAGAAACAGTCAATAAACTGTACAAAACTCAATAAGGAAACAGTCAATAAACTGTACAAAACTGAATAAAGAACCAGTCAATAAACTGTACAAAACTGAATAAAGAACCAGTCAATAAACTGTACAAAACTCAATAAAGAACTAGTCGGTAAATTGTACACAAACTCAATAAAGAACCAGTCAATAAACTGTACAAAACTGAATAAAGAACCAGTCAATAAACTGTTCGAAACTCAATAAAGAACCAGTCAATAAATTGTACACAAACTCAATAAAGAACCAGTCAATAAACTGTACAAAACTGAATAAAGAGCAAGTCAATAAACTGAACAAAACTCAATAAAGACCCCGTCAATAAACTGTACAAAACTGAATAAAGAACCAGTCAATAAACTGTACAAAACTCAATAAAGATCCAGTCAATAAACATTACAAAACTGAATAAAGAAGCAGTCAATAAACTGTACAAAACTCAATAAAGAACTAGCCAATAAACTGTACAAAACTAAATAAAGAAACAGTCAATAAACTGTACAAAAGTAAATAAAGAACCAGTCAATAAATTGTACACAAACTAAATAAAGAAACAGTCAATAAACTGTACAAAACTAAATAAAGAAACAGTCATTAAACTGTATAAAACTAACTAAAGAAACAGTCAATAAACTGTACAAAACAAAATAAAGAAACAGTCAATAAACTGTACAAAACTCAATAAAGAAACAGTCAATAAACTGTACAAAACTGAATAAAGAACCAGTCAATAAACTGTACGAAACTGAATAAAGAACCAGTCAATAAACTGTACAAAACTCAATAAAGAAACAGTCAATAAACTGTGCAAAACTCAATAAAGAAACAGTCAATAAACTGTACAAAACTCAAGAAAAAAACAGTCAATAAACTGTACAAAACTGAATAAAGAACCAGTCAATCAACTGTAAAAAACTCAATAAAGAACCAGTTAATAAACATTACAAAACTGAATAAAGAAACAGTCAATAAACTGTACAAAACTCAATAAAGAACCAGTCAATAAACTGTACAAAACTCAATAAAGAATTAGTCAATAAACTGTGCAAAACTCAATAAAGAAACAGTCAATAAACTGTACAAAACTCAATAAAAAAACAGTCAATAAACTGTACAAAACTAAATAAAGAAACAGTCAATAAACTGTACAAAACTAAATAAAGAACCAGTCAATAAATTGTACACAAACCAACTAAAGAAACAGTCAATAAACTGTACAAAACTAATTAAAGGAGCAGTCAATAAACTGTACAAAACTAAATAAAGAACCAGTCAATAAATTGAACACAATCTCAATAAAGAACCAGTCAATAAACTGTACAAAACTGAATAAAGAACCAGTCAATAAACTTGACAAAACTCAATAAAGAGCTAATCAGTAAATTGTACACAAACTCAATAAAGAAACTGTCAATAAACTGTACAAAACTTAATAAAGAACCAGTCAATAAACTGTTCGAAAATCAATAAAGAACCAGTCAATAAATTGTACACAAACTCAATAAAGAACCGGTCGATAAACTGTACAAAACTGAATAAAGAGCCAGTCAATAAACTGAACAAAACTCAATAAGGAAACAGTCAATAAACTGTACAAAACTGAATAAAGAACCAGTCAATAAACTGTACAAAACTGAATAAAGAACCAGTCAATAAACTGTACAAAACTCAATAAAGAAACAGTCAATAAACTGTGCAAAACTCAATAAAGAAACAGTCAATAAACTGTACAAAACTCAAGAAAAAAACAGTCAATAAACTGTACAAAACTGAATAAAGAACCAGTCAATCAACTGTAAAAAACTCAATAAAGAAGCAGTTGATAAACATTACAAAACTGAATAAAGAAACAGTCAATAAACTGTACAAAACTCAATAAAGAACCAGTCAATAAACTGTACAAAACTCAATAAAGAAACAGTCAATAAACTGTGCAAAACTCAATAAAGAAACAGTCAATAAACTGTACAAAACTCAATAAAAAAACAGACAATAAACTGTACAAAACTAAATAAAGAAACAGTCAATAAACTGTACAAAACTAAATAAAGAACCAGTCAATAAATTGTACACAAACCAACTAAAGAAACAGTCAATAAACTGTACAAAACTAATTAAAGAAACAGTCAATAAACTGTACAAAACTCAATAAAGAAACAGTCAATAAACTGTACAAAACTAAATAAAGAACCAGTCAATAAACTGTACAAAACTGAATAAAGAAGCAGTGAATAAACTGTACAAAACCCAATAAAGAACCAGTCAATAAACTGTACAAAACAAAATAAAGAAACAGTCAATAAACTGTACAAAACTCAATAAAGAACCAGTCAATAAACTGTACAAAACTAAATAAAGAACCAGTCAATAAACATTACAAAACTAAAGAAAGAAACAGTCAATAAACTGTACAAAACTATATAAAGAAACAGTCAATAAACTGTACAAAACTAAATAAAGAACCAGTCAATAAATTGTACACAAACCAACTAAAGAAACAGTCAATAAACTGTACAAAACTAATTAAAGAAGCAGTCAATAAACTGTACAAAACTGAATAAAGAACCAGTCAATAAACTGTACAAAACTCAATAAAGAAACAGTCAATAAACTGTACAAAACTCAATAAAGAAACAGTCAATAAACTGTACAAAACTCAAAAAAGAACCAGTCAATAAATTGTACACAAACTAAATAAAGGAACAGTCAATAAACTGTACAAAACTAAATAAAGAAACAGTCAATAAACTGTACAAAACTAAATAAAGAAATAGTCAATAAACTGTACAAAACTAAATAAAGAACCAGTCAATAAATTGTACACAAACTAAATAAAGAAACAGCCAATAAAATGTTCAAAACTAAATAAAGAAACAGTCAATAAACTGTACAAAACTAAATAAAGAACCAGTCAATAAATTGTACACAAACTCAATAAAGAACCAATCAATAAACTGTACAAAACTCAATAAAGAACCAGTCAATAAACTGTACAAAACTGAATAAAGAACCAGTCAATAAACTGTACAAAACTCAATAAATAACCAGTCAATAAACATTACAAAACTGAATAAAGAACCAGTCAATCAACTGTAAAAAACTCAATAAAGAACCAGTCAATAAACATTACAAAACTCAATAAATAAACAGTCAATAAACTGTACAAAACTCAATAAAAAAACAGTCAATAAACTGTACAAAACTAAATAAAGAACCAGTCAATAAACATTACAAATCTAAATAAAGAAACAGTCAATAAACTGTACAAAACTATATAAAGAAACAGTCAATAAACTGTACAAAACTAAATAAAGAACCAGTCAATAAATTGTACACAAACCAACTAAAGAAACAGTCAATAACCTGTGCAAAACTAATTAAAGAAGCATGCAATAAACTGTACAAAACTGAATAAAGAACCAATCAATAAACAGTACAAAACTCAATAAAGAACTAGTCAATAAATTGTACACAAACTCAATAAAGAACCAGTCAATAAATTGTACAAAACTGAATAAAGAACCAGTCAATAAACTGTTCAAAACTCAATAAAGAACCAGTCAATAAATTGTACACAAACTCAATTAAGAACCAGTCAATAAACTGTATAAAACTAACTAAAGAAACAGTCAATAAACTGTACAAAACTAAATAAAGAAACAGTCAATAAACTGTACAAAACTCAATAAAGAAACAGTCAATAAACTGTACAAAACTGAATAAAGAACCAGTCAATAAACTGTACAAAACTCAATAAAGAACTAGTCGGTAAATTGTACACAAACTCAATAAAGAACCAGTCAATAAACTGTACAAAACTGAATAAAGAACCAGTCAATAAACTGTTCGAAACTCAATAAAGAACCAGTCAATAAATTGTACACAAACTCAATAAAGAACCAGTCAATAAACTGTACAAAACTGAATAAAGAGCCAGTCAATAAACTGAACAAAACTCAATAAAGAACCAGTCAATAAACTGTACAAAACTCAATAAAGAACCAGTCAATAAACATTACAAAACTGAATAAAGAAGCAGTCAATAAACTGTACAAAACTCAATAAAGAACTAGTCAATAAACTGTTCAAAACTAAATAAAGAAACAGTCAATAAACTGTACAAAAGTAAATAAAGAACCAGTCAATAAATTGTACACAAACTAAATAAAGAAACAGTCAATAAACTGTACAAAACTAAATAAAGAAACAGTCATTAAACTGTATAAAACTAACTAAAGAAACAGTCAATAAACTGTACAAAACAAAATAAAGAAACAGTCAATAAACTGTACAAAACTCAATAAGGAAACAGTCAATAAACTGTACAAAACTGAATAAAGAACCAGTCAATAAACTGTACAAAACTGAATAAAGAACCAGTCAATAAACTGTACAAAACTCAATAAAGAAACAGTCAATAAACTGTGCAAAACTCAATAAAGAAACAGTCAATAAACTGTACAAAACTCAAGAAAAAAACAGTCAATAAACTGTACAAAACTGAATAAAGAACCAGTCAATCAACTGTAAAAAACTCAATAAAGAAGCAGTTGATAAACATTACAAAACTGAATAAAGAAACAGTCAATAAACTGTACAAAACTCAATAAAGAACCAGTCAATAAACTGTACAAAACTCAATAAAGAAACAGTCAATAAACTGTGCAAAACTCAATAAAGAAACAGTCAATAAACTGTACAAAACTCAATAAAAAAACAGACAATAAACTGTACAAAACTAAATAAAGAAACAGTCAATAAACTGTACAAAACTAAATAAAGAACCAGTCAATAAATTGTACACAAACCAACTAAAGAAACAGTCAATAAACTGTACGAAACTAATTAAAGGAGCAGTCAATAAACTGTACAAAACTAAATAAAGAACCAGTCAATAAATTGAACACAATCTCAATAAAGAACCAGTCAATAAACTGTACAAAACTGAATAAAGAACCAGTCAATAAACTTTACAAAACTCAATAAAGAACTAGTCAGTAAATTGTACACAAACTCAATAAAGAAACTGTCAATAAACTGTACAAAACTGAATAAAGAACCAGTCAATAAACTGTTCGAAAATCAATAAAGAACCAGTCAATAAATTGTACACAAACTCAATAAAGAACCGGTCGATAAACTGTACAAAACTGAATAAAGAGCCAGTCAATAAACTGAACAAAACTCAATAAGGAAACAGTCAATAAACTGTACAAAACTGAATAAAGAACCAGTCAATAAACTGTACAAAGCTGAATAAAGAACCAGTCAATAAACTGTACAAAACTCAATAAAGAAACAGTCAATAAACTGTGCAAAACTCAATAAAGAAACAGTCAATAAACTGTACAAAACTCAAGAAAAAAACAGTCAATAAACTGTACAAAACTGAATAAAGAACCAGTCAATCAACTGTAAAAAACTCAATAAAGAAGCAGTTGATAAACATTACAAAACTGAATAAAGAAACAGTCAATAAACTGTACAAAACTCAATAAAGAACCAGTCAATAAACTGTACAAAACTCAATAAAGAAACAGTCAATAAACTGTGCAAAACTCTATAAAGAAACAGTCAATAAACTGTACAAAACTCAATAAAAAAACAGACAATAAACTGTACAAAACTAAATAAAGAAACAGTCAATAAACTGTACAAAACTAAATAAAGAACCAGTCAATAAATTGTACACAAACCAACTAAAGAAACAGTCAATAAACTGTACAAAACTAATAAAAGGAGCAGTCAATAAACTGTACAAAACTAAATAAAGAACCAGTCAATAAATTGAACACAATCTCAATAAAGAACCAGTCAATAAACTGTACAAAACTGAATAAAGAACCAGTCAATAAACTTTACAAAACTCAATAAAGAACTAGTCAGTAAATTGTACACAAACTCAATAAAGAAACTGTCAATAAACTGTACAAAACTGAATAAAGAACCAGTCAATAAACTGTTCGAAAATCAATAAAGAACCAGTCAATAAATTGTACACAAACTCAATAAAGAACCGGTCGATAAACTGTACAAAACTGAATAAAGAGCCAGTCTATAAACTGTACAAAACTCAATAAAGAACCAGTCAATCAACATTACAAAACTGAATAAAGAAACAGTTAATAAACTGTACAAAACTCAATAAAGAACTAGTCAATAAACTGTACAAAACTAAATAAAGAAACAGTCAATAAACTGTACAAAACTGAATAAAGAGCCAGTCTATAAACTGTACAAAACTCAATAAAGAACCAGTCAATAAACATTACAAAACTGAATAAAGAAACAGTTAATAAACTGTACAAAACTCAATAAAGAACTAGTCAATAAACTGTACAAAACTAAATAAAGAAACAGTCAATAAACTGTACAAAAGTAAATAAAGAACCAGTCAATAAATTGTACACAAACTAAATAAAGAAACAGTCAATAAACTGTACAAAACTAAATAAAGAAACAGTCATTAAACTGTATAAAACTAACTAAAGAAACAGTCAATAAACTGTACAAAACTAAATAAAGAAACAGTCAATAAACTGTACAAAACTCAATAAGGAAACAGTCAATAAACTGTACAAAACTGAATAAAGAACCAGTCAATAAACTGTACAAAACTGAATAAAGAACCAGTCAATAAACTGTACAAAACTCAATAAAGAACTAGTCGGTAAATTGTACACAAACTCAATAAAGAACCAGTCAATAAACTGTACAAAACTGAATAAAGAACCAGTCAATAAACTGTTCGAAACTCAATAAAGAACCAGTCAATAAATTGTACACAAACTCAATAAAGAACCAGTCAATAAACTGTACAAAACTGAATAAAGAGCAAGTCAATAAACTGAACAAAACTCAATAAAGACCCCGTCAATAAACTGTACAAAACTGAATAAAGAACCAGTCAATAAACTGTACAAAACTCAATAAAGATCCAGTCAATAAACATTACAAAACTGAATAAAGAAGCAGTCAATAAACTGTACAAAACTCAATAAAGAACTAGCCAATAAACTGTACAAAACTAAATAAAGAAACAGTCAATAAACTGTACAAAAGTAAATAAAGAACCAGTCAATAAATTGTACACAAACTAAATAAAGAAACAGTCAATAAACTGTACAAAACTAAATAAAGAAACAGTCATTAAACTGTATAAAACTAACTAAAGAAACAGTCAATAAACTGTACAAAACAAAATAAAGAAACAGTCAATAAACTGTACAAAACTCAATAAAGAAACAGTCAATAAACTGTACAAAACTGAATAAAGAACCAGTCAATAAACTGTACGAAACTGAATAAAGAACCAGTCAATAAACTGTACAAAACTCAATAAAGAAACAGTCAATAAACTGTGCAAAACTCAATAAAGAAACAGTCAATAAACTGTACAAAACTCAAGAAAAAAACAGTCAATAAACTGTACAAAACTGAATAAAGAACCAGTCAATCAACTGTAAAAAACTCAATAAAGAACCAGTTAATAAACATTACAAAACTGAATAAAGAAACAGTCAATAAACTGTACAAAACTCAATAAAGAACCAGTCAATAAACTGTACAAAACTCAATAAAGAAACAGTCAATAAACTGTGCAAAACTCAATAAAGAAACAGTCAATAAACTGTACAAAACTCAATAAAAAAACAGTCAATAAACTGTACAAAACTAAATAAAGAAACAGTCAATAAACTGTACAAAACTAAATAAAGAACCAGTCAATAAATTGTACACAAACCAACTAAAGAAACAGTCAATAAACTGTACAAAACTAATTAAAGGAGCAGTCAATAAACTGTACAAAACTAAATAAAGAACCAGTCAATAAATTGAACACAATCTCAATAAAGAACCAGTCAATAAACTGTACAAAACTGAATAAAGAACCAGTCAATAAACTTGACAAAACTCAATAAAGAGCTAATCAGTAAATTGTACACAAACTCAATAAAGAAACTGTCAATAAACTGTACAAAACTTAATAAAGAACCAGTCAATAAACTGTTCGAAAATCAATAAAGAACCAGTCAATAAATTGTACACAAACTCAATAAAGAACCGGTCGATAAACTGTACAAAACTGAATAAAGAGCCAGTCAATAAACTGAACAAAACTCAATAAGGAAACAGTCAATAAACTGTACAAAACTGAATAAAGAACCAGTCAATAAACTGTACAAAACTGAATAAAGAACCAGTCAATAAACTGTACAAAACTCAATAAAGAAACAGTCAATAAACTGTGCAAAACTCAATAAAGAAACAGTCAATAAACTGTACAAAACTCAAGAAAAAAACAGTCAATAAACTGTACAAAACTGAATAAAGAACCAGTCAATCAACTGTAAAAAACTCAATAAAGAAGCAGTTGATAAACATTACAAAACTGAATAAAGAAACAGTCAATAAACTGTACAAAACTCAATAAAGAACCAGTCAATAAACTGTACAAAACTCAATAAAGAAACAGTCAATAAACTGTGCAAAACTCAATAAAGAAACAGTCAATAAACTGTACAAAACTCAATAAAAAAACAGACAATAAACTGTACAAAACTAAATAAAGAAACAGTCAATAAACTGTACAAAACTAAATAAAGAACCAGTCAATAAATTGTACACAAACCAACTAAAGAAACAGTCAATAAACTGTACAAAACTAATTAAAGGAGCAGTCAATAAACTGTACAAAACTAAATAAAGAACCAGTCAATAAATTGAACACAATCTCAATAAAGAACCAGTCAATAAACTGTACAAAACTGAATAAAGAACCAGTCAATAAACTTTACAAAACTCAAAAAAGAACTAGTCAGTAAATTGTACACAAACTCAATAAAGAAGCTGTCAATAAACTGTACAAAACTGAATAAAGAACCAGTCAATAAACTGTTCGAAAATCAATAAAGAACCAGTCAATAAATTGTACACAAACTCAATAAAGAACCGGTCGATAAACTGTACAAAACTGAATAAAGAGCCAGTCAATAAACTGAACAAAACTCAATAAAGAACCAGTCAATAAACTGTACAAAACTGAATAAAGAGCCAGTCTATAAATTGTACAAAACTCAATAAAGAACCAGTCAATAAACATTACAAAACTGAATAAAGAAACAGTCAATAAACTGTACAAAACTCAATAAAGAACTAGTCAATAAACTGTGCAAAACTAAATAAAGAACCAGTCAATAAATTGTACACAAACCAACTAAAGAAACAGTCAATAAACTGTACAAAACTAATTAAAGGAGCAGTCAATAAACTGTACAAAACTAAATAAAGAACCAGTCAATAAATTGAACACAATCTCAATAAAGAACCAGTCAATAAACTGTACAAAACTGAATAAAGAACCAGTCAATAAACTGTACAAAACTCAATAAAGAAACAGTCAATAAACTGTGCAAAACTGAATAAAGAACCAGTCAATAAACTGTACAAAACTCAAGAAAAAAACAGTCAATAAACTGTACAAAACTGAATAAAGAACCAGTCAATCAACTGTAAAAAACTCAATAAAGAAGCAGTTGATAAACATTACAAAACTGAATAAAGAAACAGTCAATAAACTGTACAAAACTCAATAAAGAACCAGTCAATAAACTGTACAAAACTCAATAAAGAAACAGTCAATAAACTGTGCAAAACTCAATAAAGAAACAGTCAATAAACTGTACAAAACTCAATAAAAAAACAGACAATAAACTGTACAAAACTAAATAAAGAAACAGTCAATAAACTGTACAAAACTAAATAAAGAACCAGTCAATAAATTGTACACAAACCAACTAAAGAAACAGTCAATAAACTGTACAAAACTAATTAAAGGAGCAGTCAATAAACTGTACAAAACTAAATAAAGAACCAGTCAATAAATTGAACACAATCTCAATAAAGAACCAGTCAATAAACTGTACAAAACTGAATAAAGAACCAGTCAATAAACTTTACAAAACTCAATAAAGAACTAGTCAGTAAATTGTACACAAACTCAATAAAGAAACTGTCAATAAACTGTACAAAACTGAATAAAGAACCAGTCAATAAACTGTTCGAAAATCAATAAAGAACCAGTCAATAAATTGTACACAAACTCAATAAAGAACCGGTCGATAAACTGTACAAAACTGAATAAAGAGCCAGTCAATAAACTGAACAAAACTCAATAAAGAACCAGTCAATAAACTGTACAAAACTGAATAAAGAGCCAGTCTATAAACTGTACAAAACTCAATAAAGAACCAGTCAATAAACATTACAAAACTGAATAAAGAAACAGTCAATAAACTGTACAAAACTCAATAAAGAACTAGTCAATAAACTGTACAAAACTAAATAAAGAAACAGTCAATAAACTGTACAAAAGTAAATGAAGAACCAGTCAATAAATTGTACACAAACTAAATAAAGAAACAGTCAATAAACTGTACAAAACTAAATAAAGAAACAGTCATTAAACTGTATAAAACTAACTAAAGAAACAGTCAATAAACTGTACAAAACTAAATAAAGAAACAGTCAATAAACTGTACAAAGCTCAATAAGGAAACAGTCAATAAACTGTACAAAACTGAATAAAGAACCAGTCAATAAACTGTACAAAACTGAATAAAGAACCAGTCAATAAACTGTACAAAACTGAATAAAGAACCAGTCAATAAACTGTACAAAACTCAATAAAGAAACAGTCAATAAACTGTGCAAAAATCAATAAATAACAGTCAATAAATTGTACACAAACCAACTAAAGAAACAGTCAATAAACTGTACAAAACTAATTAAAGGAGCAGTCAATAAACTGTACAAAACTAAATAAAGAACCAGTCAATAAATTGTACACAATCTCAATAAAGAACCAGTCAATAAACTGTACAAAACTGAATAAAGAACCAGTCAATAAACTGTACAAAACTCAATAAAGAACTAGTCAGTAAATTGTACACAAACTCAATAAAGAACCAGTCAATAAACTGTACAAAACTGAATAAAGAACCAGTCAATAAACTGTTCGAAACTCAATAAAGAACCAGTCAATAAATTGTACACAAACTCAATAAAGAACCAGTCAATAAACTGTACAAAACTGAATAAAGAGCAAGTCAATAAACTGAACAAAACTCAATAAAGACCCCGTCAATAAACTGTACAAAACTGAATAAAGAACCAGTCAATAAACTGTACAAAACTCAATAAAGAACCAGTCAATAAACATTACAAAACTGAATAAAGAAGCAGTCAATAAACTGTACAAAACTCAATAAAGAACTAGCCAATAAACTGTACAAAACTAAATAAAGAAACAGTCAATAAACTGTACAAAAGTAAATAAAGAACCAGTCAATAAATTGTACACAAACTAAATAAAGAAACAGTCAATAAACTGTACAAAACTAAATAAAGAAACAGTCATTAAACTGTATAAAACTAACTAAAAAAACAGTCAATAAACTGTACAAAACAAAATAAAGAAACAGTCAATAAACTGTACAAAACTCAATAAAGAAACAGTCAATAAACTGTACAAAACTGAATAAAGAACCAGTCAACAAACTGTACAAAACTGAATAAAGAACCAGTCAATAAACTGTACAAAACTCAATAAAGAAACAGTCAATAAACTGTGCAAAACTCAATAAAGAAACAGTCAATAAACTGTACAAAACTCAAGAAAAAAACAGTCAATAAACTGTACAAAACTGAATAAAGAAACAGTCAATCAACTGTAAAAAACTCAATAAAGAACCAGTTAATAAACATTACAAAACTGAATAAAGAAACAGTCAATAAACTGTACAAAACTCAATAAAGAACCAGTCAATAAACTGTACAAAACTCAATAAAGAAACAGTCAATAAACTGTGCAAAACTCAATAAAGAAACAGTCAATAAACTGTACAAAACTCAATAAAAAAAAACAGTCAATAAACTGTACAAAACTAAATAAAGAAACAGTCAATAAACTGTACAAAACTAAATAAAGAACCAGTCAATAAATTGTACACAAACCAACTAAAGAAACAGTCAATAAACTGTACAAAACTAATTAAAGGAGCAGTCAATAAACTGTACAAAACTAAATAAAGAACCAGTCAATAAATTGTACACAATCTCAATAAAGAACCAGTCAATAAACTGTACAAAACTGAATAAAGAACCAGTCAATAAACTTTACAAAACTCAATAAAGAACTAGTCAGTAAATTGTACACAAACTCAATAAAGAAACTGTCAATAAACTGTACAAAGCTGAATAAAGAACCAGTCAATAAACTGTTCGAAAATCAATAGAGAACCAGTCAATAAATTGTACACAAACTCAATAAAGAACCGGTCGATAAACTGTACAAAACTGAATAAAGAGCCAGACAATAAACTGAACAAAACTCAATAAAGAACTAGTCAATAAACTGTACAAAACTAAATAAAGAAACAGTCAATAAACTGTACAAAAGTAAATAAAGAACCAGTCAATAAATTGTACACAAACTAAATAAAGAAACAGTCAATAAACTGTACAAAACTAAATAAAGAAACAGTCATTAAACTGTATAAAACTAACTAAAGAAACAGTCAATAAACTGTACAAAACTAAATAAAGAAACAGTCAATAAACTGTACAAAACTCAATAAGGAAACAGTCAATAAACTGTACAAAACTGAATAAAGAACCAGTCAATAAACTGTACAAAACTGAATAAAGAACCAGTCAATAAACTGTACAAAACTCAATAAAGAAACAGTCAACAAACTGTGCAAAAATCAATAAATAACAGTCAATAAATTGTACACAAACCAACTAAAGAAACAGTCAATAAACTGTACAAAACTAATTAAAGGAGCAGTCAATAAACTGTACAAAACTAAATAAAGAACCAGTCAATAAATTGTACACAATCTCAATAAAGAACCAGTCAATAAACTGTACAAAACTGAATAAAGAACCAGTCAATAAACTGTACAAAACTCAATAAAGAACTAGTCGGTAAATTGTACACAAACTCAATAAAGAACCAGTCAATAAACTGTACAAAACTGAATAAAGAACCAGTCAATAAACTGTTCGAAACTCAATAAAGAACCAGTCAATAAATTGTACACAAACTCAATAAAGAACCAGTCAATAAACTGTACAAAACTGAATAAAGAGCAAGTCAATAAACTGAACATAACTCAATAAAGACCCCGTCAATAAACTGTACAAAACTGAACAAAGAACCAGTCAATAAACTGTACAAAACTCAATAAAGAACCAGTCAATAAACATTACAAAACTGAATAAAGAAGCAGTCAATAAACTGTACAAAACTCAATAAAGAACTAGCCAATAAACTGTACAAAACTAAATAAAGAAACAGTCAATAAACTGTACAAAAGTAAATAAAGAACCAGTCAATAAATTGTACACAAACTAAATAAAGAAACAGTCAATAAACTGTACAAAACTAAATAAAGAAACAGTCATTAAACTGTATAAAACTAACTAAAGAAACAGTCAATAAACTGTACAAAACAAAATAAAGAAACAGTCAATAAACTGTACAAAACTCAATAAAGAAACAGTCAATAAACTGTACAAAACTGAATAAAGAACCAGTCAATAAACTGTACAAAACTGAATAAAGAACCAGTCAATAAACTGTACAAAACTCAATTAAGAAACAGTCAATAAACTGTGCAAAACTCAATAAAGAAACAGTCAATAAACTGTACAAAACTCAAGAAAAAAACAGTCAATAAACTGTACAAAACTGAATAAAGAACCAGTCAATCAACTGTAAAAAACTCAATAAAGAACCAGTTAATAAACATTACAAAACTGAATAAAGAAACAGTCAATAAACTGTACAAAACTCAATAAAGAACCAGTCAATAAACTGTACAAAACTCAATAAAGAAACAGTCAATAAACTGTGCAAAACTCAATAAAGAAACAGTCAATAAACTGTACAAAACTCAATAAAAAAACAGTCAATAAACTGTACAAAACTAAATAAAGAAACAGTCAATAAACTGTACAAAACTAAATAAAGAACCAGTCAATAAATTGTACACAAACCAACTAAAGAAACAGTCAATAAACTGTACAAAACTAATTAAAGGAGCAGTCAATAAACTGTACAAAACTAAATAAAGAACCAGTCAATAAACTGAACACAATCTCAATAAAGAACCAGTCAATAAACTGTACAAAACTGAATAAAGAACCAGTCAATAAACTTGACAAAACTCAATAAAGAGCTAATCAGTAAATTGTACACAAACTCAATAAAGAAACTGTCAATAAACTGTACAAAACTGAATAAAGAACCAGTCAATAAACTGTTCGAAAATCAATAAAGAACCAGTCAATAAATTGTACACAAACTCAATAAAGAACCGGTCGATAAACTGTACAAAACTGAATAAAGAGCCAGTCAATAAACTGAACAAAACTCAATAAGGAAACAGTCAATAAACTGTACAAAACTGAATATAGAACCAGTCAATAAACTGTACAAAACTGAATAAAGAACCAGTCAATAAACTGTACAAAACTCAATAAAGAAACAGTCAATAAACTGTGCAAAACTCAATAAAGAAACAGTCAATAAACTGTACAAAACTCAAGAAAAAAACAGTCAATAAACTGTACAAAACTGAATAAAGAACCAGTCAATCAACTGTAAAAAACTCAATAAAGAAGCAGTTGATAAACATTACAAAACTGAATAAAGAAACAGTCAATAAACTGTACAAAACTCAATAAAGAACCAGTCAATAAACTGTACAAAACTCAATAAAGAAACAGTCAATAAACTGTGCAAAACTCAATAAAGAAACAGTCAATAAACTGTACAAAACTCAATAAAAAAACAGACAATAAACTGTACAAAACTAAATAAAGAAACAGTCAATAAACTGTACAAAACTAAATAAAGAACCAGTCAATAAATTGTACACAAACCAACTAAAGAAACAGTCAATAAACTGTACAAAACTAATTAAAGGAGCAGTCAATAAACTGTACAAAACTAAATAAAGAACCAGTCAATAAATTGAACACAATCTCAATAAAGAACCAGTCAATAAACTGTACAAAACTGAATAAAGAACCAGTCAATAAACTTTACAAAACTCAAAAAAGAACTAGTCAGTAAATTGTACACAAACTCAATAAAGAAGCTGTCAATAAACTGTACAAAACTGAATAAAGAACCAGTCAATAAACTGTTCGAATACAATAAAGAACCAGTCAATAAATTGTACACAAACTCAATAAAGAACCGGTCGATAAACTGTCCAAAACTGAATAAAGAGCCAGTCAATAAACTGAACAAAACTCAATAAAGAACCAGTCAATAAACTGTACAAAACTGAATAAAGAGCCAGTCTATAAACTGTACAAAACTCAATAAAGAACCAGTCAATAAACATTACAAAACTGAATAAAGAAACAGTCAATAAACTATACAAAACTCAATAAAGAACTAGTCAATAAACTGTACAAAACTAAATAAAGAACCAGTCAATAAATTGTACACAAACCAACTAAAGAAACAGTCAATAAACTGTACAAAACTAATTAAAGGAGCAGTCAATAAACTGTACAAAACTAAATAAAGAACCAGTCAATAAATTGAACACAATCTCAATAAAGAACCAGTCAATAAACTGTACAAAACTGAATAAAGAACCAGTCAATAAACTGTACAAAACTCAATAAAGAAACAGTCAATAAACTGTGCAAAACTCAATAAAGAAACAGTCAATAAACTGTACAAAACTCAAGAAAAAAACAGTCAATAAACTGTACAAAACTGAATAAAGAACCAGTCAATCAACTGTAAAAAACTCAATAAAGAAGCAGTTGATAAACATTACAAAACTGAATAAAGAAACAGTCAATAAACTGTACAAAACTCAATAAAGAACCAGTCAATAAACTGTACAAAACTCAATAAAGAAACAGTCAATAAACTGTGCAAAACTCAATAAAGAAACAGTCAATAAACTGTACAAAACTCAATAAAAAAACAGACAATAAACTGTACAAAACTAAATAAAGAAACAGTCAATAAACTGTACAAAACTAAATAAAGAACCAGTCAATAAATTGTACACAAACCAACTAAAGAAACAGTCAATAAACTGTACAAAACTAATTAAAGGAGCAGTCAATAAACTGTACAAAACTAAATAAAGAACCAGTCAATAAATTGAACACAATCTCAATAAAGAACCAGTCAATAAACTGTACAAAACTGAATAAAGAACCAGTCAATAAACTTTACAAAACTCAATAAAGAACTAGTCAGTAAATTGTACACAAACTCAATAAAGAAACTGTCAATAAACTGTACAAAACTGAATAAAGAACCAGTCAATAAACTGTTCGAAAATCAATAAAGAACCAGTCAATAAATTGTACACAAACTCAATAAAGAACCGGTCGATAAACTGTGCAAAACTGAATAAAGAGCCAGTCAATAAACTGAACAAAACTCAATAAAGAACCAGTCAATAAACTGTACAAAACTGAATAAAGAGCCAGTCTATAAACTGTACAAAACTCAATAAAGAACCAGTCAATAAACATTACAAAACTGAATAAAGAAACAGTCAATAAACTGTACAAAACTCAATAAAGAACTAGTCAATAAACTGTACAAAACTAAATAAAGAAACAGTCACTAAACTGTACAAAAGTAAATGAAGAACCAGTCAATAAATTGTACACAAACTAAATAAAGAAACAGTCAATAAACTGTACAAAACTAAATAAAGAAACAGTCATTAAACTGTATAAAACTAACTAAAGAAACAGTCAATAAACTGTACAAAACTAAATAAAGAAACAGTCAATAAACTGTACAAAGCTCAATAAGGAAACAGTCAATAAACTGTACAAAACTGAATAAAGAACCAGTCAATAAACTGTACAAAACTGAATAAAGAACCAGTCAATAAACTGTACAAAACTCAATAAAGAAACAGTCAATAAACTGTGCAAAAATCAATAAATAACAGTCAATAAATTGTACACAAACCAACTAAAGAAACAGTCAATAAACTGTACAAAACTAATTAAAGGAGCAGTCAATAAACTGTACAAAACTAAATAAAGAACCAGTCAATAAACTGTACACAATCTCAATAAAGAACCAGTCAATAAAGTGTACAAAACTGAATAAAGAACCAGTCAATAAACTGTACAAAACTCAATAAAGAACTAGTCAGTAAATTGTACACAAACTCAATAAAGAACCAGTCAATAAACTGTACAAAACTGAATAAAGAACCAGTCAATAAACTGTTCGAAACTCAATAAAGAACCAGTCAATAAATTGTACACAAACTCAATAAAGAACCAGTCAATAAACTGTACAAAACTGAATAAAGAGCAAGTCAATAAACTGAACAAAACTCAATAAAGACCCCGTCAATAAACTGTACAAAACTGAATAAAGAACCAGTCAATAAACTGTACAAAACTCAATAAAGAACCAGTCAATAAACATTACAAAACTGAATAAAGAAGCAGTCAATAAACTGTACAAAACTCAATAAAGAACTAGCCAATAAACTGTACAAAACTAAATAAAGAAACAGTCAATAAACTGTACAAAAGTAAATAAAGAACCAGTCAATAAATTGTACACAAACTAAATAAAGAAACAGTCAATAAACTGTACAAAACTAAATAAAGAAACAGTCATTAAACTGTATAAAACTAACTAAAAAAAACAGTCAATAAACTGTACAAAACAAAATAAAGAAACAGTCAATAAACTGTACAAAACTCAATAAAGAAACAGTCAATAAACTGTACAAAACTGAATAAAGAACCAGTCAACAAACTGTACAAAACTGAATAAAGAACCAGTCAATAAACTGTACAAAACTCAATAAAGAAACAGTCAATAAACTGTGCAAAACTCAATAAAGAAACAGTCAATAAACTGTACAAAACTCAAGAAAAAAACAGTCAATAAACTGTACAAAACTGAATAAAGAAACAGTCAATCAACTGTAAAAAACTCAATAAAGAACCAGTTAATAAACATTACAAAACTGAATAAAGAAACAGTCAATAAACTGTACAAAACTCAATAAAGAACCAGTCAATAAACTGTACAAAACTCAATAAAGAAACAGTCAATAAACTGTGCAAAACTCAATAAAGAAACAGTCAATAAACTGTACAAAACTCAATAAAAAAAACAGTCAATAAACTGTACAAAACTAAATAAAGAAACAGTCAATAAACTGTACAAAACTAAATAAAGAACCAGTCAATAAATTGTACACAAACCAACTAAAGAAACAGTCAATAAACTGTACAAAACTAATTAAAGGAGCAGTCAATAAACTGTACAAAACTAAATAAAGAACCAGTCAATAAATTGTACACAATCTCAATAAAGAACCAGTCAATAAACTGTACAAAACTGAATAAAGAACCAGTCAATAAACTTTACAAAACTCAATAAAGAACTAGTCAGTAAATTGTACACAAACTCAATAAAGAAACTGTCAATAAACTGTACAAAGCTGAATAAAGAACCAGTCAATAAACTGTTCGAAAATCAATAAAGAACCAGTCAATAAATTGTACACAAACTCAATAAAGAACCGGTCGATAAACTGTACAAAACTGAATAAAGAGCCAGTCAATAAACTGAACAAAACTCAATAAAGAACCAGTCAATAAACTGTACAAAACTGAATAAAGAGCCAGTCTATAAACTGTATAAAACTCAATAAAGAAACAGTCAATAAACATTACAAAACTGAATAAAGAAACAGTCAATAAACTGTACAAAACTCAATAAAGAACTAGTCAATAAACTGTACAAAACTAAATAAAGAAACAGTCAATAAACTGTACAAAAGTAAATAAAGAACCAGTCAATAAATTGTACACAAACTAAATAAAGAAACAGTCAATAAACTGTACAAAACTAAATAAAGAAACAGTCATTAAACTGTATAAAACTAACTAAAGAAACAGCCAATAAACTGTACAAAACTAAATAAAGAAACAGTCAATAAACTGTACAAAACTCAATAAGGAAACAGTCAATAAACTGTACAAAACTGAATAAAGAACCAGTCAATAAACTGTACAAAACTGAATAAAGAACCAGTCAATAAACTGTACAAAACTCAATAATGAAACAATCAATAAACTGTGCAAAAATCAATAAAGAAACAGTCAATAAACTGTACAAAACTCAATAAAAAAACAGTCAATAAAATGTACAAAACTCAATAAAGAACAAGTCAATCAACTGTAAAAAAACTCAATAAAGAACCAGTCAATAAACATTACAAAACTAAATAAAGAACCAGTCAATAAACATTACAAAACTAAATAAAGAAACAGTCAATAAACTGTACAAAACTAAATAAAGAAACAGTCAATAAACTGTACAAAACTAAATAAAGAACCAGTCAATAAATTGTACACAAAGCAACTAAAGAAACAGTCAATAAACTGTACAAAACTAATTAAAGGTGCAGTCAATAAACTGTACAAAACTAAATAAAGAACCAGTCAATAAATTGTACACAATCTCAATAAAGAACCAGTCAATAAACTGTACAAAACTAATTAAAGGAGCAGTCAATAAACTGTACAAAACTCAATAAAGAACTAGTCGGTAAATTGTACACAAACTCAATAAAGAACCAGTCAATAAACTGTACAAAACTGAATAAAGAACCAGTCAATAAACTGTTCGAAACTCAATAAAGAACCAGTCAATAAATTGTACAGAAACTCAATAAAGAACCAGTCAATAAACTGTACAAAACTGAATAAAGAACCAGTCAATAAACTGTACAAAACTCAATAAAGAACCAGTCAATAAACATTACAAAACTGAATAAAGAAGCAGTCAATAAACTGTACAAAACTCAATAAAGAACTAGTCAATAAACTGTACAAAACTAAATAAAGAAACAGTCAATAAACTGTACAAAAGTAAATAAAGAACCAGTCAATAAATTGTACACAAACTAAATAAAGAAACAGTCAATAAACTGTACAAAACTAAATAAAGAAACAGTCATTAAACTGTATAAAACTAACTAAAGAAACAGTCAATAAACTGTACAAAACAAAATAAAGAAACAGTCAATAAACTGTACAAAACTCAATAAAGAAACAGTCAATAAACTGTACAAAACTGAATAAAGAACCAGTCAATAAACTGTACAAATCTGAATAAAGAACCAGTCAATAAACTGTACAAAACTCAATAAAGAAACAGTCAATAAACTGTGCAAAACTCAATAAAGAAACAGTCAATAAACTGTACAAAACTCAAGAAAAAAACAGTCAATAAACTGTACAAAACTGAATAAAGAACCAGTCAATCAACTGTAAAAAACTCAATAAAGAACCAGTTAATAAACATTACAAAACTGAATAAAGAAACAGTCAATAAACTGTACAAAACTCAATAAAGAACCAGTCAATAAACTGTACAAAACTCAATAAAGAAACAGTCAATAAACTGTGCAAAACTCAATAAAGAAACAGTCAATAAACTGTACAAAACTCAATAAAAAAACAGTCAATAAACTGTACAAAACTAAATAAAGAAACAGTCAATAAACTGTACAAAACTAAATAAAGAACCAGTCAATAAATTGTACACAAACCAACTAAAGAAACAGTCAATAAACTGTACAAAACTAATTAAAGGAGCAGTCAATAAACTGTACAAAACTAAATAAAGAACCAGTCAATAAATTGTACACAATCTCAATAAAGAACCAGTCAATAAACTGTACAAAACTGAATAAAGAACCAGTCAATAAACTTTACAAAACTCAATAAAGAACCAGTCAATAAATTGTACACAAACTCAATAAAGAACCGGTCGATAAACTGTACAAAACTGAATAAAGAGCCAGTCAATAAACTGAACAAAACTCAATAAAGAACCAGTCAATAAACTGTACAAAACTGAATAAAGAGCCAGTCTATAAACTGTACAAAACTCAATAAAGAAACAGTCAATAAACATTACAAAACTGAATAAAGAAACAGTCAATAAACTGTACAAAACTCAATAAAGAACTAGTCAATAAACTGTAAAAACTAAATAAAGAAACAGTCAATAAACTGTACAAAAGTAAATAAAGAACCAGTCAATAAATTGTACACAAACTAAATAAAGAAACAGTCAATAAACTGTACAAAACTAAATAAAGAAACAGTCATTAAACTGTATAAAACTAACTAAAGAAACAGTCAATAAACTGTACAAAACTAAATAAAGAAACAGTCAATAAACTGTACAAAACTCAATAAGGAAACAGTCAATAAACTGTACAAAACTGAATAAAGAACCAGTCAATAAACTGTACAAAACTGAATAAAGAACCAGTCAATAAACTGTACAAAACTCAATAATGAAACAATCAATAAACTGTGCAAAAATCAATAAAGAAACAGTCAATAAACTGTACAAAACTCAATAAAAAAACAGTCAATAAAATGTACAAAACTCAATAAAGAACCAGTCAATCAACTGTAAAAAAACTCAATAAAGAACCAGTCAATAAACATTACAAAACTGAATAAAGAAACAGTCAATAAACTGTACAAAACTCAATAAAGAAACAGTCAATAAACTGTACAGAACTCAATAAAAAAACAGTCAATAAACTGTACAAGACTAAATAAAGAACCAGTCAATAAACATTACAAAACTAAATAAAGAAACAGTCAATAAACTGTACAAAACTAAATAAAGAAACAGTCAATAAACTGTACAAAAGTAAATAAAGAACCAGTCAATAAATTGTACACAAAGCAACTAAAGAAACAGTCAATAAACTGTACAAAACTAATTAAAGGTGCAGTCAATAAACTGTACAAAACTAAATAAAGAACCAGTCAATAAATTGTACACAATCTCAATAAAGAACCAGTCAATAAACTGTACAAAACTAATTAAAGGAGCAGTCAATAAACTGTACAAAACTCAATAAAGAACCAGTCAATAAACTGTACAAAACTGAATAAAGAACCAGTCAATAAACTGTTCGAAACTCAATAAAGAACCAGTCAATAAATTGTACAGAAACTCAATAAAGAACCAGTCAATAAACTGTACAAAACTGAATAAAGAGCCAGTCAATAAACTGAACAAAACTCAATAAAGACCCCGTCAATAAACTGTACAAAACTGAATAAAGAACCAGTCAATAAACTGTACAAAACTCAATAAAGAACCAGTCAATAAACATTACAAAACTGAATAAAGAAGCAGTCAATAAACTGTACAAAACTCAATAAAGAACTAGTCAATAAACTGTACAAAACTAAATAAAGAAACAGTCAATAAACTGTACAAAAGTAAATAAAGAACCAGTCAATAAATTGTACACAAACTAAATAAAGAAACAGTCAATAAACTGTACAAAACTAAATAAAGAAACAGTCATTAAACTGTATAAAACTAACTAAAGAAACAGTTAATAAACTGTACAAAACAAAATAAAGAAACAGTCAATAAACTGTACAAAACTCAATAAAGAAACAGTCAATAAACTGTACAAAACTGAATAAAGAACCAGTCAATAAACTGTACAAATCTGAATAAAGAACCAGTCAATAAACTGTTTAAAACTCAATAAAGAAACAGTCAATTAACTGTGCAAAACTCAATAAAGAAACAGTCAATAAACTGTACAAAACTCAAGAAAAAAACAGTCAATAAACTGTACAAAACTGAATAAAGAACCAGTCAATCAACTGTAAAAAAACTCAATAAAGAACCAGTCAATAAACATTACAAAACTGAATAAAGAAACAGTCAATAAACTGTACAAAACTCAATAAAGAAACAGTCAATAAACTGTACAGAACTCAATAAAAAAACAGTCAATAAACTGTACAAGACTAAATAAAGAACCAGTCAATAAACATTACAAAACTAAATAAAGAAACAGTCAATAAACTGTACAAAACTAAATAAAGAAACAGTCAATAAACTGTACAAAAGTAAATAAAGAACCAGTCAATAAATTGTACACAAAGCAACTAAAGAAACAGTCAATAAACTGTACAAAACTAATTAAAGGTGCAGTCAATAAACTGTACAAAACTAAATAAAGAACCAGTCAATAAATTGTACACAATCTCAATAAAGAACCAGTCAATAAACTGTACAAAACTAATTAAAGGAGCAGTCAATAAACTGTACAAAACTCAATAAAGAACTAGTCGGTAAATTGTACACAAACTCAATAAAGAACCAGTCAATAAACTGTACAAAACTGAATAAAGAACCAGTCAATAAACTGTTCGAAACTCAATAAAGAACCAGTCAATAAATTGTACAGAAACTCAATAAAGAACCAGTCAATAAACTGTACAAAACTGAATAAAGAGCCAGTCAATAAACTGAACAAAACTCAATAAAGACCCCGTCAATAAACTGTACAAAACTGAATAAAGAACCAGTCAATAAACTGTACAAAACTCAATAAAGAACCAGTCAATAAACATTACAAAACTGAATAAAGAAGCAGTCAATAAGCTGTACAAAACTCAATAAAGAACTAGTCAATAAACTGTACAAAACTAAATAAAGAAACAGTCAATAAACTGTACAAAAGTAAATAAAGAACCAGTCAATAAATTGTACACAAACTAAATAAAGAAACAGTCAATAAACTGTACAAAACTAAATAAAGAAACAGTCATTAAACTGTATAAAACTAACTAAAGAAACAGTCAATAAACTGTACAAAACAAAATAAAGAAACAGTCAATAAACTGTACAAAACTCAATAAAGAAACAGTCAATAAACTGTACAAAACTGAATAAAGAACCAGTCAATAAACTGTACAAATCTGAATAAAGAACCAGTCAATAAACTGTACAAAACTCAATAAAGAAACAGTCAATAAACTGTGCAAAACTCAATAAAGAACCAGTCAATAAACTGTACAAAACTCAATAAAAAAACAGTCAATAAACTGTACAAAACTGAATAAAGAACCAGTCAATCAACTGTAAAAAACTCAATAAAGAACCAGTTAATAAACATTACAACACTGAATAAAGAAACAGTCAATAAACTGTACAAAACTCAATAAAGAACCAGTCAATAAACTGTACAAAACTCAATAAAGAAACAGTCAATAAACTGTGCAAAACTCAATAAAGAAACAGTCAATAAACTGTACAAAACTCAATAAAAAACAGTCAATAAACTGTACAAAACTAAATAAAGAAACAGTCAATAAACTGTACAAAACTAAATAAAGAACCAGTCAATAAATTGTACACAAACCAACTAAAGAAACAGTCAATAAACTGTACAAAACTAATTAAAGGAGCAGTCAATAAACTGTACAAAACTAAATAAAGAACCAGTCAATAAATTGTACACAATCTCAATAAAGAACCAGTCAATAAACTGTACAAAACTGAATAAAGAACCAGTCAATAAACTTTACAAAACTCAATAAAGAACTAGTCAGTAAATTGTACACAAACTCAATGAAGAAACTGTCAATAAACTGTACAAAACTGAATAAAGATCCAGTCAATAAACTGTTCGAAAATCAATAAAGAACCAGTCAATAAATTGTACACAAACTCAATAAAGAACCGGTCGATAAACTGTACAAAACTGAATAAAGAGCCAGTCAATAAACTGAACAAAACTCAATAAAGAACCAGTCAATAAACTGTACAAAACTGAATAAAGAGCCAGTCTATAAACTGTACAAAACTCTATAAAGAACCAGTCAATAAACATTACAAAACTGAATAAAGAAACAGTCAATAAACTGTACAAAACTCAATAAAGAACTAGTCAATAAACTGTACAAAACTAAATAAAGAAACAGTCAATAAACTGTACAAAAGTAAATAAAGAACCAGTCAATAAATTGTACACAAACTAAATAAAGAAACAGTCAATAAACTGTACAAAACTAAATAAAGAAACAGTCATTAAACTGTATAAAACTAACTAAAGAAACAGTCAATAAACCGTACAAAACTAAATAAAGAAACAGTCAATAAACTGTACAAAACTCAATAAGGAAACAGTCAATAAACTGTACAAAACTGAATAAAGAACCAGTCAATAAACTGTACAAAACTGAATAAAGAACCAGTCAATAAACTGTACAAAACTCAATAAAGAAACAATCAATAAACTGTGCAAAAATCAGTAAAGAAACAGTCAATAAACTGTACAAAACTCAATAAAAAAACAGTCAATAAAATGTACAAAACTCAATAAAGAACCAGTCAATAAACTGTACAAAACTCAATAAAGAACCAGTCAATAAACATTACAAAACTGAATAAAGAAACAGTCAATAAACTGTACAAAACTCAATAAAGAAACAGTCAATAAACTGTACAGAACTCAATAAAAAATCAGTTAATAGACTGTACAAGACTAAATAAAGAACCAGTCAATAAACATTACAAAAGTAAATAAAAAAACAGTCAATAAACTGTACAAAACTAAATAAAGAAACAGTCAATAAACTGTACAAAACTGAATAAAGAACCAGTCAACAAACTGTACAAAACTGAATAAAGAACCAGTCAATAAACTGTACAAAACTCAATAAAGAAACAGTCAATAAACTGTGCAAAACTCAATAAAGAAACAGTCAATAAACTGTACAAAACTCAAGAAAAAAACAGTCAATAAACTGTACAAAACTGAATAAAGAAACAGTCAATCAACTGTAAAAAACTCAATAAAGAACCAGTTAATAAACATTACAAAACTGAATAAAGAAACAGTCAATAAACTGTACAAAACTCAATAAAGAACCAGTCAATAAACTGTACAAAACTCAATAAAGAAACAGTCAATAAACTGTGCAAAACTCAATAAAGAAACAGTCAATAAACTGTACAAAACTCAATAAAAAAAACAGTCAATAAACTGTACAAAACTAAATAAAGAAACAGTCAATAAACTGTACAAAACTAAATAAAGAACCAGTCAATAAATTGTACACAAACCAACTAAAGAAACAGTCAATAAACTGTACAAAACTAATTAAAGGAGCAGTCAATAAACTGTACAAAACTAAATAAAGAACCAGTCAATAAATTGTACACAATCTCAATAAAGAACCAGTCAATAAACTGTACAAAACTGAATAAAGAACCAGTCAATAAACTTTACAAAACTCAATAAAGAACTAGTCAGTAAATTGTACACAAACTCAATAAAGAAACTGTCAATAAACTGTACAAAGCTGAATAAAGAACCAGTCAATAAACTGTTCGAAAATCAATAAAGAACCAGTCAATAAATTGTACACAAACTCAATAAAGAACCGGTCGATAAACTGTACAAAACTGAATAAAGAGCCAGTCAATAAACTGAACAAAACTCAATAAAGAACCAGTCAATAAACTGTACAAAACTGAATAAAGAGCCAGTCTATAAACTGTATAAAACTCAATAAAGAAACAGTCAATAAACATTACAAAACTGAATAAAGAAACAGTCAATAAACTGTACAAAACTCAATAAAGAACTAGTCAATAAACTGTACAAAACTAAATAAAGAAACAGTCAATAAACTGTACAAAAGTAAATAAAGAACCAGTCAATAAATTGTACACAAACTAAATAAAGAAACAGTCAATAAACTGTACAAAACTAAATAAAGAAACAGTCATTAAACTGTATAAAACTAACTAAAGAAACAGCCAATAAACTGTACAAAACTAAATAAAGAAACAGTCAATAAACTGTACAAAACTCAATAAGGAAACAGTCAATAAACTGTACAAAACTGAATAAAGAACCAGTCAATAAACTGTACAAAACAGAATAAAGAACCAGTCAATAAACTGTACAAAACTCAATAATGAAACAATCAATAAACTGTGCAAAAATCAATAAAGAAACAGTCAATAAACTGTACAAAACTCAATAAAAAAACAGTCAATAAAATGTACAAAACTCAATAAAGAACCAGTCAATCAACTGTAAAAAAACTCAATAAAGAACCAGTCAATAAACATTACAAAACTAAATAAAGAACCAGTCAATAAACATTACAAAACTAAATAAAGAAACAGTCAATAAACTGTACAAAACTAAATAAAGAAACAGTCAATAAACTGTACAAAACTAAATAAAGAACCAGTCAATAAATTGTACACAAAGCAACTAAAGAAACAGTCAATAAACTGTACAAAACTAATTAAAGGTGCAGTCAATAAACTGTACAAAACTAAATAAAGAACCAGTCAATAAATTGTACACAATCTCAATAAAGAACCAGTCAATAAACTGTACAAAACTAATTAAAGGAGCAGTCAATAAACTGTACAAAACTCAATAAAGAACTAGTCGGTAAATTGTACACAAACTCAATAAAGAACCAGTCAATAAACTGTACAAAACTGAATAAAGAACCAGTCAATAAACTGTTCGAAACTCAATAAAGAACCAGTCAATAAATTGTACAGAAACTCAATAAAGAACCAGTCAATAAACTGTACAAAACTGAATAAAGAACCAGTCAATAAACTGTACAAAACTCAATAAAGAACCAGTCAATAAACATTTCAAAACTGAATAAAGAAGCAGTCAATAAACTGTACAAAACTCAATAAAGAACTAGTCAATAAACTGTACAAAACTAAATAAAGAAACAGTCAATAAACTGTACAAAAGTAAATAAAGAACCAGTCAATAAATTGTACACAAACTAAATAAAGAAACAGTCAATAAACTGTACAAAACTAAATAAAGAAACAGTCATTAAACTGTATAAAACTAACTAAAGAAACAGTCAATAAACTGTACAAAACAAAATAAAGAAACAGTCAACAAACTGTACAAAACTCAATAAAGAAACAGTCAATAAACTGTACAAAACTGAATAAAGAACCAGTCAATAAACTGTACAAATCTGAATAAAGAACCAGTCAATAAACTGTACAAAACTCAATAAAGAAACAGTCAATAAACTGTGCAAAACTCAATAAAGAAACAGTCAATAAACTGTACAAAACTCAAGAAAAAAACAGTCAATAAACTGTACAAAACTGAATAAAGAACCAGTCAATCAACTGTAAAAAACTCAATAAAGAACCAGTTAATAAACATTACAAAACTGAATAAAGAAACAGTCAATAAACTGTACAAAACTCAATAAAGAACCAGTCAATAAACTGTACAAAACTCAATAAAGAAACAGTCAATAAACTGTGCAAAACTCAATAAAGAAACAGTCAATAAACTGTACAAAACTCAATAAAAAAACAGTCAATAAACTGTACAAAACTAAATAAAGAAACAGTCAATAAACTGTACAAAACTAAATAAAGAACCAGTCAATAAATTGTACACAAACCAACTAAAGAAACAGTCAATAAACTGTACAAAACTAATTAAAGGAGCAGTCAATAAACTGTACAAAACTAAATAAAGAACCAGTCAATAAATTGTACACAAACTCAATAAAGAACCAGTCAATAAACTGTACAAAACTCAATAAAGAACCAGTCAATAAACTTTACAAAACTCAATAAAGAACCAGTCAATAAATTGTACACAAACTCAATAAAGAACCGGTCGATAAACTGTACAAAACTGAATAAAGAGCCAGTCAATAAACTGAACAAAACTCAATAAAGAACCAGTCAATAAACTGTACAAAACTGAATAAAGAGCCAGTCTATAAACTGTACAAAACTCAATAAAGAAACAGTCAATAAACATTACAAAACTGAATAAAGAAACAGTCAATAAACTGTACAAAACTCAATAAAGAACTAGTCAATAAACTGTAAAAACTAAATAAAGAAACAGTCAATAAACTGTACAAAAGTAAATAAAGAACCAGTCAATAAATTGTACACAAACTAAATAAAGAAACAGTCAATAAACTGTACAAAACTAAATAAAGAAACAGTCATTAAACTGTATAAAACTAACTAAAGAAACAGTCAATAAACTGTACAAAACTAAATAAAGAAACAGTCAATAAACTGTACAAAACTCAATAAGGAAACAGTCAATAAACTGTACAAAACTGAATAAAGAACCAGTCAATAAACTGTACAAAACTGAATAAAGAACCAGTCAATAAACTGTACAAAACTCAATAATGAAACAATCAATAAACTGTGCAAAAATCAATAAAGAAACAGTCAATAAACTGTACAAAACTCAATAAAAAAACAGTCAATAAAATGTACAAAACTCAATAAAGAACCAGTCAATCAACTGTAAAAAAACTCAATAAAGAACCAGTCAATAAACATTACAAAACTGAATAAAGAAACAGTCAATAAACTGTACAAAACTCAATAAAGAAACAGTCAATAAACTGTACAGAACTCAATAAAAAAACAGTCAATAAACTGTACAAGACTAAATAAAGAACCAGTCAATAAACATTACAAAACTAAATAAAGAAACAGTCAATAAACTGTACAAAACTAAATAAAGAAACAGTCAATAAACTGTACAAAAGTAAATAAAGAACCAGTCAATAAATTGTACACAAAGCAACTAAAGAAACAGTCAATAAACTGTACAAAACTAATTAAAGGTGCAGTCAATAAACTGTACAAAACTAAATAAAGAACCAGTCAATAAATTGTACACAATCTCAATAAAGAACCAGTCAATAAACTGTACAAAACTAATTAAAGGAGCAGTCAATAAACTGTACAAAACTCAATAAAGAACTAGTCGGTAAATTGTACACAAACTCAATAAAGAACCAGTCAATAAACTGTACAAAACTGAATAAAGAACCAGTCAATAAACTGTTCGAAACTCAATAAAGAACCAGTCAATAAATTGTACAGAAACTCAATAAAGAACCAGTCAATAAACTGTACAAAACTGAATAAAGAGCCAGTCAATAAACTGAACAAAACTCAATAAAGACCCCGTCAATAAACTGTACAAAACTGAATAAAGAACCAGTCAATAAACTGTACAAAACTCAATAAAGAACCAGTCAATAAACATTACAAAACTGAATAAAGAAGCAGTCAATAAACTGTACAAAACTCAATAAAGAACTAGTCAATAAACTGTACAAAACTAAATAAAGAAACAGTCAATAAACTGTACAAAAGTAAATAAAGAACCAGTCAATAAATTGTACACAAACTAAATAAAGAAACAGTCAATAAACTGTACAAAACTAAATAAAGAAACAGTCATTAAACTGTATAAAACTAACTAAAGAAACAGTTAATAAACTGTACAAAACAAAATAAAGAAACAGTCAATAAACTGTACAAAACTCAATAAAGAAACAGTCAATAAACTGTACAAAACTGAATAAAGAACCAGTCAATAAACTGTACAAATCTGAATAAAGAACCAGTCAATAAACTGTTTAAAACTCAATAAAGAAACAGTCAATAAACTGTGCAAAACTCAATAAAGAAACAGTCAATAAACTGTACAAAACTCAAGAAAAAAACAGTCAATAAACTGTACAAAACTGAATAAAGAACCAGTCAATCAACTGTAAAAAAACTCAATAAAGAACCAGTCAATAAACATTACAAAACTGAATAAAGAAACAGTCAATAAACTGTACAAAACTCAATAAAGAAACAGTCAATAAACTGTACAGAACTCAATAAAAAAACAGTCAATAAACTGTACAAGACTAAATAAAGAACCAGTCAATAAACATTACAAAACTAAATAAAGAAACAGTCAATAAACTGTACAAAACTAAATAAAGAAACAGTCAATAAACTGTACAAAAGTAAATAAAGAACCAGTCAATAAATTGTACACAAAGCAACTAAAGAAACAGTCAATAAACTGTACAAAACTAATTAAAGGTGCAGTCAATAAACTGTACAAAACTAAATAAAGAACCAGTCAATAAATTGTACACAATCTCAATAAAGAACCAGTCAATAAACTGTACAAAACTAATTAAAGGAGCAGTCAATAAACTGTACAAAACTCAATAAAGAACTAGTCGGTAAATTGTACACAAACTCAATAAAGAACCAGTCAATAAACTGTACAAAACTGAATAAAGAACCAGTCAATAAACTGTTCGAAACTCAATAAAGAACCAGTCAATAAATTGTACAGAAACTCAATAAAGAACCAGTCAATAAACTGTACAAAACTGAATAAAGAGCCAGTCAATAAACTGAACAAAACTCAATAAAGACCCCGTCAATAAACTGTACAAAACTGAATAAAGAACCAGTCAATAAACTGTACAAAACTCAATAAAGAACCAGTCAATAAACATTACAAAACTGAATAAAGAAGCAGTCAATAAACTGTACAAAACTCAATAAAGAACTAGTCAATAAACTGTACAAAACTAAATAAAGAAACAGTCAATAAACTGTACAAAAGTAAATAAAGAACCAGTCAATAAATTGTACACAAACTAAATAAAGAAACAGTCAATAAACTGTACAAAACTAAATAAAGAAACAGTCATTAAACTGTATAAAACTAACTAAAGAAACAGTCAATAAACTGTACAAAACAAAATAAAGAAACAGTCAATAAACTGTACAAAACTCAATAAAGAAACAGTCAATAAACTGTACAAAACTGAATAAAGAACCAGTCAATAAACTGTACAAATCTGAATAAAGAACCAGTCAATAAACTGTACAAAACTCAATAAAGAAACAGTCAATAAACTGTGCAAAACTCAATAAAGAAACAGTCAATAAACTGTACAAAACTCAAGAAAAAAACAGTCAATAAACTGTACAAAACTGAATAAAGAACCAGTCAATCAACTGTAAAAAACTCAATAAAGAACCAGTTAATAAACATTACAACACTGAATAAAGAAACAGTCAATAAACTGTACAAAACTCAATAAAGAACCAGTCAATAAACTGTACAAAACTCAATAAAGAAACAGTCAATAAACTGTGCAAAACTCAATAAAGAAACAGTCAATAAACTGTACAAAACTCAAAAAAAAAACAGTCAATAAACTGTACAAAACTAAATAAAGAAACAGTCAATAAACTGTACAAAACTAAATAAAGAACCAGTCAATAAATTGTACACAAACCAACTAAAGAAACAGTCAATAAACTGTACAAAACTAATTAAAGGAGCAGTCAATAAACTGTACAAAACTAAATAAAGAACCAGTCAATAAATTGTACACAATCTCAATAAAGAACCAGTCAATAAACTGTACAAAACTGAATAAAGAACCAGTCAATAAACTTTACAAAACTCAATAAAGAACTAGTCAGTAAATTGTACACAAACTCAATAAAGAAACTGTCAATAAACTGTACAAAACTGAATAAAGATCCAGTCAATAAACTGTTCGAAAATCAATAAAGAACCAGTCAATAAATTGTACACAAACTCAATAAAGAACCGGTCGATAAACTGTACAAAACTGAATAAAGAGCCAGTCAATAAACTGAACAAAACTCAATAAAGAACCAGTCAATAAACTGTACAAAACTGAATAAAGAGCCAGTCTATAAACTGTACAAAACTCAATAAAGAACCAGTCAATAAACATTACAAAACTGAATAAAGAAACAGTCAATAAACTGTACAAAACTCAATAAAGAACTAGTCAATAAACTGTACAAAACTAAATAAAGAAACAGTCAATAAACTGTACAAAAGTAAATAAAGAACCAGTCAATAAATTGTACACAAACTAAATAAAGAAACAGTCAATAAACTGTACAAAACTAAATAAAGAAACAGTCATTAAACTGTATAAAACTAACTAAAGAAACAGTCAATAAACCGTACAAAACTAAATAAAGAAACAGTCAATAAACTGTACAAAACTCAATAAGGAAACAGTCAATAAACTGTACAAAACTGAATAAAGAACCAGTCAATAAACTGTACAAAACTGAATAAAGAACCAGTCAATAAACTGTACAAAACTCAATAAAGAAACAATCAATAAACTGTGCAAAAATCAGTAAAGAAACAGTCAATAAACTGTACAAAACTCAATAAAAAAACAGTCAATAAAATGTACAAAACTCAATAAAGAACCAGTCAATCAACTGTAAAAAACTCAATAAAGAACCAGTCAATAAACATTACAAAACTGAATAAAGAAACAGTCAATAAACTGTACAAAACTCAATAAAGAAACAGTCAATAAACTGTACAGAACTCAATAAAAAAACAGTTAATAGACTGTACAAGACTAAATAAAGAACCAGTCAATAAACATTACAAAACTAAATAAAGAAACAGTCAATAAACTGTACAAAACTAAATAAAGAAACAGTCAATAAACTGTACAAAACTAAATAAAGAACCAGTCAATAAATTGTACACAAAGCAACTAAAGAAAAGTCAATAAACTGTACAAAACTAATTAAAGGTGCAGTCAATAAACTGTACAAAACTAAATAAAGAACCAGTCAATAAATTGTACACAATCTCAATAAAGAACCAGTCAATAAACTGTACAAAACTGAATAAAGAACCAGTCAATAAACTTTACAAAACTCAATAAAGAACTAGTCAGTAAATTGTACACAAACTCAATAAAGAAACTGTCAATAAACTGTACAAAACTGAATAAAGAACCAGTCAATAAACTGTTCGAAAATCAATAAAGAACCAGTCAATAAATTGTACACAAACTCAATAAAGAACCGGTCGATAAACTGTACAAAACTGAATAAAGAGCCAGTCAATAAACTGAACAAAACTCAATAAAGAACCAGTCAATAAACTGTACAAAACTGAATAAAGAGCCAGTCTATAAACTGTACAAAACTCAATAAAGAACCAGTCAATAAACATTACAAAACTGAATAAAGAAACAGTCAATAAACTGTACAAAACTCAATAAAGAACTAGTCAATAAACTGTACAAAACTAAATAAAGAAACAGTCAATAAACCGTACAAAACTAAATAAAGAAACAGTCAATAAACTGTACAAAACTCAATAAGGAAACAGTCAATAAACTGTACAAAACTGAATAAAGAACCAGTCAATAAACTGTACAAAACTGAATAAAGAACCAGTCAATAAACTGTACAAAACTCAATAAAGAAACAATCAATAAACTGTGCAAAAATCAGTAAAGAAACAGTCAATAAACTGTACAAAACTCAATAAAAAAACAGTCAATAAAATGTACAAAACTCAATAAAGAACCAGTCAATCAACTGTAAAAAACTCAATAAAGAACCAGTCAATAAACATTACAAAACTGAATAAAGAAACAGTCAATAAACTGTACAAAACTCAATAAAGAAACAGTCAATAAACTGTACAGAACTCAATAAAAAAACAGTCAATAGACTGTACAAGACTAAATAAAGAACCAGTCAATAAACATTACAAAACTAAATAAAGAAACAGTCAATAAACTGTACAAAACTAAATAAAGAAACAGTCAATAAACTGTACAAAACTAAATAAAGAACCAGTCAATAAATTGTACACAAAGCAACTAAAGAAACAGTCAATAAACTGTACAAAACTAATTAAAGGTGCAATCAATAAACTGTACAAAACTAAATAAAGAACCAGTCAATAAATTGTACACAATCTCAATAAAGAACCAGTCAATAAACTGTACAAAACTGAATAAAGAACCAGTCAATAAACTGTACAAAACTCAATAAAGAACTAGTCAGTAAATTGTACACAAACTCAATAAAGAACCATTCAATAAACTGTCCAAAACTGAATAAAGAACCAGTCAATAAACTGTTCGAAACTCAATAAAGAACCAGTCAATAAATTGTACACAAACTCAATAAAGAACCAGTCAATAAACTGTACAAAACTGAACAAAGAGCCAGTCAATAAACTGAACAAAACTCAATAAAGAACCAGTCAATAAACTGTACAAATCTGAATAAAGAACCAGTCAATAAACTATACAAAACTCAATAAAGAACCAGTCAATAAACATTACAAAACTGAATAAAGAAACAGTCAATAAACTGTACAAAACTCAATAAAGAACTAGTCAATAAACTGTACAAAACTAAATAAAGAAACAGTCAATAAACTGTACAAAAGTAAATAAAGAACCAGTCAATAAATTGTACACAAACTAAATAAAGAAACAGTCAATAAACTGTACAAAACTAAATAAAGAAACAGTCATTAAACTGTATAAAACTAACTAAAGAAACAGTCAATAAACTGTACAAAACTAAATAAAGAAACAGTCAATAAACTGTACAAAACTCAATAAAGAAACAGTCAATAAACTGTACAAAACTGAATAAAGAACCAGTCAATATACTGTACAAAACTGAATAAAGAACCAGTCAATAAACTGTACAAAACTGAATAAAGAACCAGTCAATAAACTGTGCAAAACTCAATAAAGAAACAGTCAATAAACTGTACAAAACTCAATAAAAAAACAGTCAATAAACTGTACAAAACTGAATAAAGAACCAGTCAATCAACTGTAAAAAACTCAATAAAGAACCAGTCAATAAACATTACAAAACTGAATAAAGAAACAGTCAATAAACTGTACAAAACTCAATAAAGAAACAGTCAATAAACTGTACAAAACTCAATAAAAAAACAGTCAATAAACTGTACAAAACTAAATAAAGAACCAGTCAATAAACATTACAAAACTAAATAAAGAAACAGTCAATAAACTGTACAAAACTAAATAAAGAAACAGTCAATAAACTGTACAAAGCTAAATAAAGAACCAGTCAATAAATTGTACACAAACCAACTAAAGAAACAGTCAATAAACTGTACAAAACTAATTAAAGGAGCAGTCAATAAACTGTACAAAACTAAATAAAGAACCAGTCAATAAATTGTACACAATCTCAATAAAGAACCAGTCAATAAACTGTACAAAACTGAATAAAGAACCAGTCAATAAACTGTACAAAACTCAATAAAGAACTAGTCAGTAAATTGTACACAAACTCAATAAAGAACCAGTCAATAAACTGTACAAAACTGAATAAATAACCAGCCAATAAACTGTTCGAAACTCAATAAAGAACCAGTCAATAAATTGTACACAAACTCAATAAAGAACCAGTCAATAAACTGTACAAAACTCAATAAAGAACCAGTCAATAAACATTACAAAACTGAATAAAGAAACAGTCAATAAACTGTACAAAACTCAATAAAGAACTAGTCAATAAACTGTACAAAACTAAATAAAGAAACAGTCAATAAACTGTACAAAAGTAAATAAAGAACCAGTCAATAAATTGTACACAAACTAAATAAAGAAACAGTCAATAAACTGTACAAAACTAAATAAAGAAACAGTCAATAAACTGTATAAAACTAACTAAAGAAACAGTCAATAAACTGTACAAAACTATATAAAGAAACAGTCAATAAACTGTACAAAACTGAATAAAGAAACAGTCAATAAACTGTACAAAACTGAATAAAGAACCAGTCAATAAACTGTACAAAACTGAATAAAGAACCAGTCAATAAACTGTACAAAACTCAATAAAGAAACAGTCAATAAACTGTGCAAAACTCAATAAAGAAACAGTCAATAAACTGTACAAAACTCAATAAAAAAACAGTCAATAAACTGTACAAAACTCAATAAAGAACCAGTCAATCAACTGTAAAAAACTCAATAAAGAACCAGTCAATAAACATTACAAAACTGAATAAAGAAACAGTCAATAAACTGTACAAAACTCAATAAAAAAACAGTCAATAAACTGTACAAAACTCAATAAAAAAACAGTCAATAAACTGTGCAAAACTAAATAAAGAACCAGTCAATAAACATTACAAAACTAAATAAAGAAACAGTCAATAAACGGTACAAAACTAAAAAAAGAAACAGTCAATAAACTGTAGAAAACTAAATAAAGAACCAGTCAGTAAATTGTACACAAACCAACTAAAGAAACAGTCAATAAACTGTACAAAACTAATTAAAGGAGCAGTCAATAAACTGTACAAAACTAAATAAAGAACCAGTCAATAAATTGTACACAATCTCAATAAAGAACCAGTCAATAAACTGTACAAAACTGAATAAAGAACCAGTCAATAAACTGTACAAAACTCAATAAAGAACTAGTCAGTAAATTGTACACAAACTCAATAAAGAACCAGTCAATAAACTGTCCAAAACTGAATAAAGAACCAGTCAATAAACTGTTCGAAACTCAATAAAGAACCAGTCAATAAATTGTACACAAACTCAATAAAGAACCAGTCAATAAACTGTACAAAACTGAACAAGGAGCCAGTCAATAAACTGAACAAAACTCAATAAAGAACCAGTCAATAAACTGTACAAAACTGAATAAAGAACCAGTCAATAAACTGTACAAAACTGAATAAAGAACCAGTCAATAAACATTACAAAACTGAATAAAGAAACAGTCAATAAACTGTACAAAACTCAATAAAGAACTAGTCAATAAACTGTACAAAACTAAATAAAGAAACAGTCAATAAACTGTACAAAAGTAAATAAAGAACCAGTCAATAAATTGTACGCAAACTAAATAAAGAAACAGTCAATAAACTGTACAAAACTAAATAAAGAAACAGTCATTAAACTGTATAAAACTAACTAAAGAAATAGTCAATAAACTGTACAAAACTAAATAAAGAAACAGTCAATAAACTGTACAAAACTCAATAAAGAAACAGTCAATAAACTGTACAAAACTGATTAAAGAACCAGTCAATAAACTGTACAAAACTGATTAAAGAACCAGTCAATAAACTGTACAAAACTCAATAAAGAAACAGTCAATAAACTGTGCAAAACTCAATAAAGAAACAGTCAATAAACTGTACAAAACTCAATAAAAAAACAGCCAATAAACTGTACAAAACTGAATAAAGAACCAGTCAATCAACTGTAAAAAACTCAATAAAGAACCAGTCAATAAACATTACAAAACTGAATAAAGAAACAGTCAATAAACTGTACAAAACTCAATAAAGAAACAGTCAATAAACTGTACAAAACTCAATAAAAAAACAGTCAATAAACTGTACAAAACTAAATAAAGAACCAGTCAATAAACATTACAAAACTAAATAAAGAAACAGTCAATAAACTGTACAAAACTAAATAAAGAAACAGTCAATAAACTGTACAAAACTAAATAAAGAACTAGTCAATAAATTGTACACAAACCAACTAAAGAAACAGTCAATAAACTGTACAAAACTAATTAAAGGAGCAGTCAATAAACTGTACAAAACTAAATAAAGAACCAGTCAATAAATTGTACACAATCTCAATAAAGAACCAGTCAATAAACTGTACAAAACTGAATAAAGAACCAGTCAATAAACTGTACAAAACTGAATAAAGAACCAGTCAATAAACTTTACAAAACTCAATAAAGAAACAGTCAATAAACTGTGCAAAACTCAATAAAGAAACAGTCAATAAACTGTACAAAACTCAATAAAAAAACAGTCATTAAACTGTATAAAACTAACTAAAGAAACAGTCAATAAACTGTACAAAACTAAATAAAGAAACAGTCAATAAACTGTACAAAACTCAATAAGGAAACAGTCAATAAACTGTACAAAACTGAATAAAGAACCAGTCAATAAACTGTACAAAACTGAATAAAGAACCAGTCAATAACCTGTACAAAACTCAATAAAGAAACAGTCAATAAACTGTGCAAAAATCAATAAAGAAACAGTCAATAAACTGTACAAAACTCAATAAAGAAACAGTCAATAAACTGTACAAAAGTAGATAAAGAACCAGTCAATAAATTGTACACAAACTAAATAAAGAAACAGTCAATAAACTGTACAAAACTAAATAAAGAAACATTCAATAAACTGTATAAAACTAACTAAAGAAACAGTCAATAAACTGTACAAAACTATATAAAGAAACAGTCAATAAACTGTACAAAACTGAATAAAGAAACAGTCAATAAACTGTACAAAACTGAATAAAGAACCAGTCAATAAACTGTACAAAACTGAATAAAGAACCAGCCAATAAACTGTACAAAACTCAATAAAGAAACAGTCAATAAACTGTGCAAAACTCAATAAAGAAACAGTCAATAAACTGTACAAAACTCAATAAAAAAACAGTCAATAAACTGTACAAAACTCAATAAAGAACCAGTCAATCAACTGTAAAAAACTCAATAAAGAACCAGTCAATAAACATTACAAAACTGAATAAAGAAACAGTCAATAAACTGTACAAAACTCAATAAAGAACCAGTCAATAAACATTACAAAACTGAATAAAGAAACAGTCAATAAACTGTACAAAACTCAATAAAAAACAGTCAATAAACTGTACAAAACTCAATAAAAAAACAGTCAATAAACTGTGCAAAACTAAATAAAGAACCAGTCAATAAACATTACAAAACAAAATAAAGAAACAGTCAATAAACGGTACAAAACTAAAAAAAGAAACAGTCAATAAACTGTACAAAACTAAATAAAGAACCAGTCAGTAAATTGTACACAAACCAACTAAAGAAACAGTCAATAAACTGTACAAAACTAATTAAAGGAGCAGTCAATAAACTGTACAAAACTAAATAAAGAACCAGTCAATAAATTGTACACAATCTCAATAAAGAACCAGTCAATAAACTGTACAAAACTGAATAAAGAACCAGTCAATAAACTGTACAAAACTCAATAAAGAACTAGTCAGTAAATTGTACACAAACTCAATAAAGAACCAGTCAATAAACTGTCCAAAACTGAATAAAGAACCAGTCAATAAACTGTTCGAAACTCAATAAAGAACCAGTCAATAAATTGTACACAAACTCAATAAAGAACCAGTCAATAAACTGTACAAAACTGAACAAGGAGCCAGTCAATAAACTGAACAAAACTCAATAAAGAACCAGTCAATAAACTGTACAAAACTGAATAAAGAACCAGTCAATAAACTGTACAAAACTGAATAAAGAACCAGTCAATAAACATTACAAAACTGAATAAAGAAACAGTCAATAAACTGTACAAAACTCAATAAAGAAGTAGTCAATAAACTGTACAAAACTAAATAAAGAAACAGTCAATAAACTGTACAAAAGTAAATAAAGAACCAGTCAATAAATTGTACGCAAACTAAATAAAGAAACAGTCAATAAACTGTACAAAACTAAATAAAGAAACAGTCATTAAACTGTATAAAACTGACTAAAGAAATAGTCAATAAACTGTACAAAACTAAATAAAGAAACAGTCAATAAACTGTACAAAACTCAATAAAGAAACAGTCAATAAACTGTACAAAACTGATTAAAGAACCAGTCAATAAACTGTACAAAACTGAATAAAGAACCAGTCAATAAACTGTACAAAACTCAATAAAGAAACAGTCAATAAACTGTGCAAAACTCAATAAAGAAACAGTCAATAAACTGTACAAAACTCAATAAAAAAAACAGTCAATAAACTGTACAAAACTCAATAAAAAAACAGTCAATAAACTGTGCAAAACTAAATAAAGAACCAGTCAATAAACATTACAAAACTAAATAAAGAAACAGTCAATAAACGGTACAAAACTAAAAAAAGAAACAGTCAATAAACTGTACAAAACTAAATAAAGAACCAGTCAGTAAATTGTACACAAACCAACTAAAGAAACAGTCAATAAACTGTACAAAACTAATTAAAGGAGCAGTCAATAAACTGTACAAAACTAAATAAAGAACCAGTCAATAAATTGTACACAATCTCAATAAAGAACAAGTCAATAAACTGTACAAAACTGAATAAAGAACCAGTCAATAAACTGTACAAAACTGAATAAAGAACCAGTCAATAAACATTACAAAACTGAATAAAGAAACAGTCAATAAACTGTACAAAACTCAATAAAGAACTAGTCAATAAACTGTACAAAACTAAATAAAGAAACAGTCAATAAACTGTACAAAAGTAAATAAAGAACCAGTCAATAAATTGTACGCAAACTAAATAAAGAAACAGTCAATAAACTGTACAAAACTAAATAAAGAAACAGTCATTAAACTGTATAAAACTGACTAAAGAAATAGTCAATAAACTGTACAAAACTAAATAAAGAAACAGTCAATAAACTGTACAAAACTCAATAAAGAAACAGTCAATAAACTGTACAAAACTGATTAAAGAACCAGTCAATAAACTGTACAAAACTGAATAAAGAACCAGTCAATAAACTGTACAAAACTCAATAAAGAAACAGTCAATAAACTGTGCAAAACTCAATAAAGAAACAGTCAATAAACTGTACAAAACTCAATAAAAAAACAGTCAATAAACTGTACAAAACTCAATAAAAAAACAGTCAATAAACTGTGCAAAACTAAATAAAGAACCAGTCAATAAACATTACAAAACTAAATAAAGAAACAGTCAATAAACGGTACAAAACTAAAAAAAGAAACAGTCAATAAACTGTACAAAACTAAATAAAGAACCAGTCAGTAAATTGTACACAAACCAACTAAAGAAACAGTCAATAAACTGTACAAAACTAATTAAAGGAGCAGTCAATAAACTGTACAAAACTAAATAAAGAACCAGTCAATAAATTGTACACAATCTCAATAAAGAACCAGTCAATAAACTGTACAAAACTGAATAAAGAACCAGTCAATAAACTGTACAAAACTCAATAAAGAACTAGTCAGTAAATTGTACACAAACTCAATAAAGAACCAGTCAATAAACTGTCCAAAACTGAATAAAGAACCAGTCAATAAACTGTTCGAAACTCAATAAAGAACCAGTCAATAAATTGTAGACAAACTCAATAAAGAACCAGTCAATAAACTGTACAAAACTGAACAAGGAGCCAGTCAATAAACTGAACAAAACTCAATAAAGAACCAGTCAATAAACTGTACAAAACTGAATAAAGAACCAGTCAATAAACTGTACAAAACTGAATAAAGAACCAGTCAATAAACATTACAAAACTGAATAAAGAAACAGTCAATAAACTGTACAAAACTCAATAAAGAACTAGTCAATAAACTGTACAAAACTAAATAAAGAAACAGTCAATAAACTGTACAAAAGTAAATAAAGAACCAGTCAATAAATTGTACGCAAACTAAATAAAGAAACAGTCAATAAACTGTACAAAACTAAATAAAGAAACAGTCATTAAACTGTATAAAACTAACTAAAGAAATAGTCAATAAACTGTACAAAACTAAATAAAGAAACAGTCAATAAACTGTACAAAACTCAATAAAGAAACAGTCAATAAACTGTACAAAACTGATTAAAGAACCAGTCAATAAACTGTACAAAACTGAATAAAGAACCAGTCAATAAACTGTACAAAACTCAATAAAGAAACAGTCAATAAACTGTGCAAAACTCAATAAAGAAACAGTCAATAAACTGTACACAACTCAATAAAAAAACAGTCAATAAACTGTACAAAACTGAATAAAGAACCAGTCAATCAACTGTAAAAAACTCAATAAAGAACCAGTCAATAAACATTACAAAACTGAATAAAGAAACAGTCAATAAACTGTACAAAACTCAATAAAGAAACAGTCAATAAACTGTACAAAACTCAATAAAAAAAAAAGTCAATAAACTGTACAAAACTAAATAAAGAACCAGTCAATAAACATTACAAAACTAAATAAAGAAACAGTCAATAAACTGTACAAAACTAAATAAAGAAACAGTCAATAAACTGTACAAAACTAAATAAAGAACCAGTCAATAAATTGTACACAAACCAACTAAAGAAACAGTCAATAAACTGTACAAAACTAATTAAAGGAGCAGTCAATAAACTGTACAAAACTAAATAAAGAACCAGTCAATAAATTGTACACAAACTCAATAAAGAACCAGTCAATAAACTGTACAAAACTGAATAAAGAACCAGTCAATAAACTGTACAAAACTGAATAAAGAACCAGTCAATAAACTGTACAAAACTCAATAAAGAAACAGTCAATAAACTGTGCAAAACTCAATAAAGAAACAGTCAATAAACTGTACAAAACTCAATAAAAAAACAGTCATTAAACTGTATAAAACTAACTAAAGAAACAGTCAATAAACTGTACAAAACTAAATAAAGAAACAGTCAATAAACTGTACAAAACTCAATAAGGAAACAGTCAATAAACTGTACAAAACTGAATAAAGAACCAGTCAATAAACTGTACAAAACTGAATAAAGAACCAGTCAATAAACTGTACAAAACTCAATAAAAAAACAGTCAATAAACTGTGCAAAAATCAATAAAGAAACAGTCAATAAACTGTACAAAACTGAATAAAGAACCAGTCAATAAACTGTACAAAACTCTATAAAGAAACAGTCAATAAACTGTGCAAAACTCAATAAAGAAACAGTCAATAAACTGTACAAAACTCAATAAAAAAACAGTCATTAAACTGTATAAAACTAACTAAAGAAACAGTCAATAAACCGTACAAAACTAAATAAAGAAACAGTCAATAAACTGTACAAAACTCAATAAGGAAACAGTCAATAAACTGTACAAAACTGAATAAAGAACCAGTCAATAAACTGTACAAAACTGAATAAAGAACCAGTCAATAAACTGTACAAAACTCAATAAAGAAACAGTCAATAAACTGTGCAAAAATCAATAAAGAAACAGTCAATAAACTGTACAAAACTCAATAAAAAAACAGTCAATAAACTGTACAAAACTCAATAAAGAACCAGTCAATCAACTGTAAAAAACTCAATAAAGAACCAGTCAATAAACATTACAAAACTGAATAAAGAAACAGTCAATAAACTGTACAAAACTCAATAAAGAAACAGTCAATAAACTGTACAGAACTCAATAAAAAAACAGTCAATAAACTGTACAAGACTAAATAAAGAACCAGTCAATAAACATTACAAAACTAAATAAAGAAACAGTCAATAAACTGTACAAAACTAAATAAAGAAACAGTCAATAAACTGTACAAAACTTAATAAAGAACCAGTCAATAAATTGTACACAAAGCAACTAAAGAAACAGTCAATAAACTGTACAAAACTAATTAAAGGAGCAGTCAATAAACTGTACAAAACTAAATAAAGAACCAGTCAATAAATTGTACACAATCTCAATAAAGAACCAGTCAATAAACTGTACAAAACTGAATAAAGAACCAGTCAATAAACTGTACAAAACTCAATAAAGAACTAGTCAGTAAATTGTACACAAACTCAATAAAGAACCAGTCAATAAACTGTACAAAACTCAATAAAGAACTAGTCAATAAACTGTACAAAACTAAATAAAGAAACAGTCAATAAACTGTACAAAAGTAAATAAAGAACCAGTCAATAAATTGTACACAAACTAAATAAAGAAACAGTCAATAAACTGTACAAATCTAAATAAAGAAACAGTCATTAAACTGTATAAAACTAACTAAAGAAACAGTCAATAAACTGTACAAAACTAAATAAAGAAATAGTCAATAAATTGTACACAAATTCAATAAAGAACCAGTCAATAAACTGTACAAAACTCAATAAATAACCAGTCAATAAACTGTACAAAACTGAATAAAGAAACAGTCAATCAACTGTACAAAACTAAATAAAGAACTAGTCGGTAAATTGTACACAAACTCAATAAAGAACCAGTCAATAAACTGTACAAAACTGAATAAAGAACCAGTCAATAAACTGTACAAAACTCAATAAAGAACTAGTCGGTAAATTGTACACAAACTCAATAAAGAACCAGTCAATAAACTGTACAAAACTGAATAAAGAACCAGTCAATAAACTGTTCGAAACTCAATAAAGAACCAGTCAATAAATTGTACACAAACTCAATAAAGAACCAGTCAATAAACTGTACAAAACTGAATAAAGAGCCAGTCAATAAACTGAACAAAACTCAATAAAGACCCCGTCAATAAACTGTACAAAACTGAATAAAGAACCAGTCAATAAACTGTACAAAATTCAATAAAGAACCAGTCAATAAACATTACAAAACTGAATAAAGAAGCAGTCAATAAACTGTACAAAACTCAATAAAGAACTAGTCAATAAACTGTACAAAACTAAATAAAGAAACAGTCAATAAACTGTACAAAAGTAAATAAAGAACCAGTCAATAAATTGTACACAAACTAAATAAAGAAACAGTCAATAAACTGTACAAAACTAAATAAAGAAACAGTCATTAAACTGTATAAAACTAACTAAAGAAACAGTCAATAAACTGTACAAAACAAAATAAAGAAACAGTCAATAAACTGTACAAAACTCAATAAATAAACAGTCAATAAACTGTACAAAACTGAATAAAGAACCAGTCAATAAACTGTACAAAACTGAATAAAGAACCAGTCAATAAACTGTACAAAACTCAATAAAGAAACAGTCAATAAACTGTGCAAAACTCAAAAAAGAAACAGTCAATAAACTGTACAAAACTCAAGAAAAAAAACAGTCAATAAACTGTACAAAACTGAATAAAGAACCAGTCAATCAACTGTAAAAAACTCAATAAAGAACCAGTTAATAAACATTACAAAACTGAATAAAGAAACAGCCAATAAACTGTACAAAACTCAATAAAGAACCAGTCAATAAACTGTACAAAACTCAATAAAGAAACAGTCAATAAACTGTGCAAAACTCAATAAAGAAACAGTCAATAAACTGTACAAAACTCAATAAAAAAACAGTCAATAAACTGTACAAAACTAAATAAAGAACCAGTCAATCAACTATAAAAAACTCAATAAAGAACCAGTCAATAAACATTACAAAACTGAATAAAGAAACAGTCAATAAACTGTACAAAACTCAATAAAGAAACAGTCAATAAACTGTACAAAACTCAATAAAAAAACAGTCAATAAACTGTGCAAAACTAAATAAAGAACCAGTCAATAAACATTACAAAACTAAATAAAGAAACAGTCAATAAATGGTACAAGACTAAAAAAAGAAACAGTCAATAAACTGTACAAAACTAAATAAAGAACCAGTCAATAAATTGTACACAAACCAACTAAAGAAACAGTCCATAAACTGTACAAAACTAATTAAAGGAGCAGTCAATAAACTGTACAAAACTAAATAAAGAACCAGTCAATAAATTGTACACAAACCAACTAAAGAAACAGTCAATAAACTGTACAAAACTAATTAAAGGAGCAGTCAATAAACTGTACAAAACTAAATAAAGAACCAGTCAATAAATTGTACACAAACTCAATAAAGAACCAGTCAATAAACTGTACAAAACTGAATAAAGAACCAGTCAATAAACTGTACAAAACTGAATAAAGAACCAGTCAATAAACTGTTCGAAACTCAATAAAGAACCAGTCAATAAATTGTACACAAACTCAATAAAGAACCAGTCAATAAACTGTACAAAACTGAATAAAGAGCCAGTCAATAAACTGAACAAAACTCAATAAAGACCCCGTCAATAAACTGTACAAAACTGAATAAAGAACCAGTCAATAAACTGTACAAAATTCAATAAAGAACCAGTCAATAAACATTACAAAACTGAATAAAGAACCAGTCAATAAATTGTACACAAACTAAATAAAGAAACAGTCAATAAACTGTACAAAACTAAATAAAGAAACAGTCATTAAACTGTATAAAACTAACTAAAGAAACAGTCAATAAACTGTACAAAACTAATTAAAGGAGCAGTCAATAAACTGTACAAAACTAAATAAAGAACCAGTCAATAAATTGTACACAATCTCAATAAAGAACCAGTCAATAAACTGTACAAAACTGAATAAAGAACCAGTCAATAAACTGTACAAAACTCAATAAAGAACTAGTCAGTAAATTGTACACAAACTCAATAAAGAACCAGTCAATAAACTGTCCAAAACTGAATAAAGAACCAGTCAATAAACTGTTCGAAACTCAATAAAGAACCAGTCAATAAATTGTACACAAACTCAATAAAGAACCAGTCAATAAACTGTACAAAACTGAACAAGGAGCCAGTCAATAAACTGAACAAAACTCAATAAAGAACCAGTCAATAAACTGTACAAAACTGAATAAAGAACCAGTCAATAAACTGTACAAAACTGAATAAAGAACCAGTCAATAAACATTACAAAACTGAATAAAGAAACAGTCAATAAACTGTACAAAACTCAATAAAGAACTAGTCAATAAACTGTACAAAACTAAATAAAGAAACAGTCAATAAACTGTACAAAAGTAAATAAAGAACCAGTCAATAAATTGTACGCAAACTAAATAAAGAAACAGTCAATAAACTGTACAAAACTAAATAAAGAAACAGTCATTAAACTGTATAAAACTAACTAAAGAAATAGTCAATAAACTGTACAAAACTAAATAAAGAAACAGTCAATAAACTGTACAAAACTCAATAAAGAAACAGTCAATAAACTGTACAAAACTGATTAAAGAACCAGTCAATAAACTGTACAAAACTGAATAAAGAACCAGTCAATAAACTGTACAAAACTCAATAAAGAAACAGTCAATAAACTGTGCAAAACTCAATAAAGAAACAGTCAATAAACTGTACAAAACTAATTAAAGGAGCAGTCAATAAACTGTACAAAACTAAATAAAGAACCAGTCAATAAATTGTACACAATCTCAATAAAGAACCAGTCAATAAACTGTACAAAACTGAATAAAGAACCAGTCAATAAACTGTACAAAACTCAATAAAGAACTAGTCAGTAAATTGTACACAAACTCAATAAAGAACCAGTCAATAAACTGTCCAAAACTGAATAAAGAACCAGTCAATAAACTGTTCGAAACTCAATAAAGAACCAGTCAATAAATTGTACACAAACTCAATAAAGAACCAGTCAATAAACTGTACAAAACTGAACAAGGAGCCAGTCAATAAACTGAACAAAACTCAATAAAGAACCAGTCAATAAACTGTACAAAACTGAATAAAGAACCAGTCAATAAACTGTACAAAACTGAATAAAGAACCAGTCAATAAACATTACAAAACTGAATAAAGAAACAGTCAATAAACTGTACAAAACTCAATAAAGAACTAGTCAATAAACTGTACAAAACTAAATAAAGAAACAGTCAATAAACTGTACAAAAGTAAATAAAGAACCAGTCAATAAATTGTACGCAAACTAAATAAAGAAACAGTCAATAAACTGTACAAAACTAAATAAAGAAACAGTCATTAAACTGTATAAAACTAACTAAAGAAATAGTCAATAAACTGTACAAAACTAAATAAAGAAACAGTCAATAAACTGTACAAAACTCAATAAAGAAACAGTCAATAAACTGTACAAAACTGATTAAAGAACCAGTCAATAAACTGTACAAAACTGAATAAAGAACCAGTCAATAAACTGTACAAAACTCAATAAAGAAACAGTCAATAAACTGTGCAAAACTCAATAAAGAAACAGTCAATAAACTGTACACAACTCAATAAAAAAACAGTCAATAAACTGTACAAAACTGAATAAAGAACCAGTCAATCAACTGTAAAAAACTCAATAAAGAACCAGTCAATAAACATTACAAAACTGAATAAAGAAACAGTCAATAAACTGTACAAAACTCAATAAAGAAACAGTCAATAAACTGTACAAAACTCAATAAAAAAAAAAGTCAATAAACTGTACAAAACTAAATAAAGAACCAGTCAATAAACATTACAAAACTAAATAAAGAAACAGTCAATAAACTGTACAAAACTAAATAAAGAAACAGTCAATAAACTGTACAAAACTAAATAAAGAACCAGTCAATAAATTGTACACAAACCAACTAAAGAAACAGTCAATAAACTGTACAAAACTAATTAAAGGAGCAGTCAATAAACTGTACAAAACTAAATAAAGAACCAGTCAATAAATTGTACACAATCTCAATAAAGAACCAGTCAATAAACTGTACAAAACTGAATAAAGAACCAGTCAATAAACTGTACAAAACTGAATAAAGAACCAGTCAATAAACTGTACAAAACTCAATAAAGAAACAGTCAATAAACTGTGCAAAACTCAATAAAGAAACAGTCAATAAACTGTACAAAACTCAATAAAAAAACAGTCATTAAACTGTATAAAACTAACTAAAGAAACAGTCAATAAACTGTACAAAACTAAATAAAGAAACAGTCAATAAACTGTACAAAACTCAATAAGGAAACAGTCAATAAACTGTACAAAACTGAATAAAGAACCAGTCAATAAACTGTACAAAACTGAATAAAGAACCAGTCAATAAACTGTACAAAACTCAATAAAAAAACAGTCAATAAACTGTGCAAAAATCAATAAAGAAACAGTCAATAAACTGTACAAAACTGAATAAAGAACCAGTCAATAAACTGTACAAAACTCTATAAAGAAACAGTCAATAAACTGTGCAAAACTCAATAAAGAAACAGTCAATAAACTGTACAAAACTCAATAAAAAAACAGTCATTAAACTGTATAAAACTAACTAAAGAAACAGTCAATAAACCGTACAAAACTAAATAAAGAAACAGTCAATAAACTGTACAAAACTCAATAAGGAAACAGTCAATAAACTGTACAAAACTGAATAAAGAACCAGTCAATAAACTGTACAAAACTGAATAAAGAACCAGTCAATAAACTGTACAAAACTCAATAAAGAAACAGTCAATAAACTGTGCAAAAATCAATAAAGAAACAGTCAATAAACTGTACAAAACTCAATAAAAAAACAGTCAATAAACTGTACAAAACTCAATAAAGAACCAGTCAATCAACTGTAAAAAACTCAATAAAGAACCAGTCAATAAACATTACAAAACTGAATAAAGAAACAGTCAATAAACTGTACAAAACTCAATAAAGAAACAGTCAATAAACTGTACAGAACTCAATAAAAAAACAGTCAATAAACTGTACAAGACTAAATAAAGAACCAGTCAATAAACATTACAAAACTAAATAAAGAAACAGTCAATAAACTGTACAAAACTAAATAAAGAAACAGTCAATAAACTGTACAAAACTTAATAAAGAACCAGTCAATAAATTGTACACAAAGCAACTAAAGAAACAGTCAATAAACTGTACAAAACTAATTAAAGGAGCAGTCAATAAACTGTACAAAACTAAATAAAGAACCAGTCAATAAATTGTACACAATCTCAATAAAGAACCAGTCAATAAACTGTACAAAACTGAATAAAGAACCAGTCAATAAACTGTACAAAACTCAATAAAGAACTAGTCAGTAAATTGTACACAAACTCAATAAAGAACCAGTCAATAAACTGTACAAAACTCAATAAAGAACTAGTCAATAAACTGTACAAAACTAAATAAAGAAACAGTCAATAAACTGTACAAAAGTAAATAAAGAACCAGTCAATAAATTGTACACAAACTAAATAAAGAAACAGTCAATAAACTGTACAAATCTAAATAAAGAAACAGTCATTAAACTGTATAAAACTAACTAAAGAAACAGTCAATAAACTGTACAAAACTAAATAAAGAAATAGTCAATAAATTGTACACAAATTCAATAAAGAACCAGTCAATAAACTGTACAAAACTCAATAAATAACCAGTCAATAAACTGTACAAAACTGAATAAAGAAACAGTCAATCAACTGTACAAAACTAAATAAAGAACTAGTCGGTAAATTGTACACAAACTCAATAAAGAACCAGTCAATAAACTGTACAAAACTGAATAAAGAACCAGTCAATAAACTGTACAAAACTCAATAAAGAACTAGTCGGTAAATTGTACACAAACTCAATAAAGAACCAGTCAATAAACTGTACAAAACTGAATAAAGAACCAGTCAATAAACTGTTCGAAACTCAATAAAGAACCAGTCAATAAATTGTACACAAACTCAATAAAGAACCAGTCAATAAACTGTACAAAACTGAATAAAGAGCCAGTCAATAAACTGAACAAAACTCTATAAAGAAACAGTCAATAAACTGTGCAAAACTCAATAAAGAAACAGTCAATAAACTGTACAAAACTCAATAAAAAAACAGTCATTAAACTGTATAAAACTAACTAAAGAAACAGTCAATAAACCGTACAAAACTAAATAAAGAAACAGTCAATAAACTGTACAAAACTCAATAAGGAAACAGTCAATAAACTGTACAAAACTGAATAAAGAACCAGTCAATAAACTGTACAAAACTGAATAAAGAACCAGTCAATAAACTGTACAAAACTCAATAAAGAAACAGTCAATAAACTGTGCAAAAATCAATAAAGAAACAGTCAATAAACTGTACAAAACTCAATAAAAAAACAGTCAATAAACTGTACAAAACTCAATAAAGAACCAGTCAATCAACTGTAAAAAACTCAATAAAGAACCAGTCAATAAACATTACAAAACTGAATAAAGAAACAGTCAATAAACTGTACAAAACTCAATAAAGAAACAGTCAATAAACTGTACAGAACTCAATAAAAAAACAGTCAATAAACTGTACAAGACTAAATAAAGAACCAGTCAATAAACATTACAAAACTAAATAAAGAAACAGTCAATAAACTGTACAAAACTAAATAAAGAAACAGTCAATAAACTGTACAAAACTTAATAAAGAACCAGTCAATAAATTGTACACAAAGCAACTAAAGAAACAGTCAATAAACTGTACAAAACTAATTAAAGGAGCAGTCAATAAACTGTACAAAACTAAATAAAGAACCAGTCAATAAATTGTACACAATCTCAATAAAGAACCAGTCAATAAACTGTACAAAACTGAATAAAGAACCAGTCAATAAACTGTACAAAACTCAATAAAGAACTAGTCAGTAAATTGTACACAAACTCAATAAAGAACCAGTCAATAAACTGTACAAAACTCAATAAAGAACTAGTCAATAAACTGTACAAAACTAAATAAAGAAACAGTCAATAAACTGTACAAAAGTAAATAAAGAACCAGTCAATAAATTGTACACAAACTAAATAAAGAAACAGTCAATAAACTGTACAAATCTAAATAAAGAAACAGTCATTAAACTGTATAAAACTAACTAAAGAAACAGTCAATAAACTGTACAAAACTAAATAAAGAAATAGTCAATAAATTGTACACAAATTCAATAAAGAACCAGTCAATAAACTGTACAAAACTCAATAAATAACCAGTCAATAAACTGTACAAAACTGAATAAAGAAACAGTCAATCAACTGTACAAAACTAAATAAAGAACTAGTCGGTAAATTGTACACAAACTCAATAAAGAACCAGTCAATAAACTGTACAAAACTGAATAAAGAACCAGTCAATAAACTGTACAAAACTCAATAAAGAACTAGTCGGTAAATTGTACACAAACTCAATAAAGAACCAGTCAATAAACTGTACAAAACTGAATAAAGAACCAGTCAATAAACTGTTCGAAACTCAATAAAGAACCAGTCAATAAATTGTACACAAACTCAATAAAGAACCAGTCAATAAACTGTACAAAACTGAATAAAGAGCCAGTCAATAAACTGAACAAAACTCAATAAAGACCCCGTCAATAAACTGTACAAAACTGAATAAAGAACCAGTCAATAAACTGTACAAAATTCAATAAAGAACCAGTCAATAAACATTACAAAACTGAATAAAGAAGCAGTCAATAAACTGTACAAAACTCAATAAAGAACTAGTCAATAAACTGTACAAAACTAAATAAAGAAACAGTCAATAAACTGTACAAAAGTAAATAAAGAACCAGTCAATAAATTGTACACAAACTAAATAAAGAAACAGTCAATAAACTGTACAAAACTAAATAAAGAAACAGTCATTAAACTGTATAAAACTAACTAAAGAAACAGTCAATAAACTGTACAAAACAAAATAAAGAAACAGTCAATAAACTGTACAAAACTCAATAAATAAACAGTCAATAAACTGTACAAAACTAAATAAAGAACCAGTCAATAAACTGTACAAAACTGAATAAAGAACCAGTCAATAAACTGTACAAAACTCAATAAAGAAACAGTCAATAAACTGTGCAAAACTCAAAAAAGAAACAGTCAATAAACTGTACAAAACTCAAGAAAAAAAACAGTCAATAAACTGTACAAAACTGAATAAAGAACCAGTCAATCAACTGTAAAAAACTCAATAAAGAACCAGTTAATAAACATTACAAAACTGAATAAAGAAACAGCCAATAAACTGTACAAAACTCAATAAAGAAACAGTCAATAAACTGTGCAAAACTCAATAAAGAAACAGTCAATAAACTGTACAAAACTCAATAAAAAAACAGTCAATAAACTGTACAAAACTAAATAAAGAACCAGTCAATCAACTATAAAAAACTCAATAAAGAACCAGTCAATAAACATTACAAAACTGAATAAAGAAACAGTCAATAAACTGTACAAAACTCAATAAAGAAACAGTCAATAAACTGTACAAAACTCAATAAAAAAACAGTCAATAAACTGTGCAAAACTAAATAAAGAACCAGTCAATAAACATTACAAAACTAAATAAAGAAACAGTCAATAAACGGTACAAGACTAAAAAAAGAAACAGTCAATAAACTGTACAAAACTAAATAAAGAACCAGTCAATAAATTGTACACAAACCAACTAAAGAAACAGTCCATAAACTGTACAAAACTAATTAAAGGAGCAGTCAATAAACTGTACAAAACTAAATAAAGAACCAGTCAATAAATTGTACACAAACCAACTAAAGAAACAGTCAATAAACTGTACAAAACTAATTAAAGGAGCAGTCAATAAACTGTACAAAACTAAATAAAGAACCAGTCAATAAATTGTACACAATCTCAATAAAGAACCAGTCAATAAACTGTACAAAACTGAATAAAGAACCAGTCAATAAACTGTACAAAACTGAATAAAGAACCAGTCAATAAACTGTTCGAAACTCAATAAAGAACCAGTCAATAAATTGTACACAAACTCAATAAAGAACCAGTCAATAAACTGTACAAAACTGAATAAAGAGCCAGTCAATAAACTGAACAAAACTCAATAAAGACCCCGTCAATAAACTGTACAAAACTGAATAAAGAACCAGTCAATAAACTGTACAAAATTCAATAAAGAACCAGTCAATAAACATTACAAAACTGAATAAAGAAGCAGTCAATAAACTGTACAAAACTCAATAAAGAACTAGTCAATAAACTGTACAAAACTAAATAAAGAAACAGTCAATAAACTGTACAAAAGTAAATAAAGAACCAGTCAATAAATTGTACACAAACTAAATAAAGAAACAGTCAATAAACTGTACAAAACTAAATAAAGAAACAGTCATTAAACTGTATAAAACTAACTAAAGAAACAGTCAATAAACTGTACAAAACTAAATAAAGAAATAGTCAATAAATTGTACACAAATTCAATAAAGAACCAGTCAATAAACTGTACAAAACTCAATAAATAACCAGTCAATAAACTGTACAAAACTGAATAAAGAAACAGTCAATAAACTGTACAAAACTAAATAAAGAACCAGTCAATAAACTGTACAAAACTCAATAAAGAACTAGTCAGTAAATTGTACACAAACTCAATAAAGAACCAGTCAATAAACTGTCCAAAACTGAATAAAGAACCAGTCAATAAACTGTTCGAAACTCAATAAAGAACCAGTCAATAAATTGTACACAAACTCAATAAAGAACCAGTCAATAAACTGTACAAAACTGAACAAGGAGCCAGTCAATAAACTGAACAAAACTCAATAAAGAACCAGTCAATAAACTGTACAAAACTGAATAAAGAACCAGTCAATAAACTGTACAAAACTGAATAAAGAACCAGTCAATAAACATTACAAAACTGAATAAAGAAACAGTCAATAAACTGTACAAAACTCAATAAAGAAATAGTCAATAAACTGTACAAAACTAAATAAAGAAACAGTCAATAAACTGTACAAAAGTAAATAAAGAACCAGTCAATAAATTGTACGCAAACTAAATAAAGAAACAGTCAATAAACTGTACAAAACTAAATAAAGAAACAGTCATTAAACTGTATAAAACTAACTAAAGAAATAGTCAATAAACTGTACAAAACTAAATAAAGAAACAGTCAATAAACTGTACAAAACTCAATAAAGAAACAGTCAATAAACTGTACAAAACTGATTAAAGAACCAGTCAATAAACTGTACAAAACTGAATAAAGAACCAGTCAATAAACTGTACAAAACTCAATAAAGAAACAGTCAATAAACTGTGCAAAACTCAATAAAGAAACAGTCAATAAACTGTACACAACTCAATAAAAAAACAGTCAATAAACTGTACAAAACTGAATAAAGAACCAGTCAATCAACTGTAAAAAACTCAATAAAGAACCAGTCAATAAACATTACAAAACTGAATAAAGAAACAGTCAATAAACTGTACAAAACTCAATAAAGAAACAGTCAATAAACTGTACAAAACTCAATAAAAAAAAAAGTCAATAAACTGTACAAAACTAAATAAAGAACCAGTCAATAAACATTACAAAACTAAATAAAGAAACAGTCAATAAACTGTACAAAACTAAATAAAGAAACAGTCAATAAACTGTACAAAACTAAATAAAGAACCAGTCAATAAATTGTACACAAACCAACTAAAGAAACAGTCAATAAACTGTACAAAACTAATTAAAGGAGCAGTCAATAAACTGTACAAAACTAAATAAAGAACCAGTCAATAAATTGTACACAATCTCAATAAAGAACCAGTCAATAAACTGTACAAAACTGAATAAAGAACCAGTCAATAAACTGTACAAAACTGAATAAAGAACCAGTCAATAAACTGTACAAAACTCAATAAAGAAACAGTCAATAAACTGTGCAAAACTCAATAAAGAAACAGTCAATAAACTGTACAAAACTCAATAAAAAAACAGTCATTAAACTGTATAAAACTAACTAAAGAAACAGTCAATAAACTGTACAAAACTAAATAAAGAAACAGTCAATAAACTGTACAAAACTCAATAAGGAAACAGTCAATAAACTGTACAAAACTGAATAAAGAACCAGTCAATAAACTGTACAAAACTGAATAAAGAACCAGTCAATAAACTGTACAAAACTCAATAAAAAAACAGTCAATAAACTGTGCAAAAATCAATAAAGAAACAGTCAATAAACTGTACAAAACTGAATAAAGAACCAGTCAATAAACTGTACAAAACTCTATAAAGAAACAGTCAATAAACTGTGCAAAACTCAATAAAGAAACAGTCAATAAACTGTACAAAACTCAATAAAAAAACAGTCATTAAACTGTATAAAACTAACTAAAGAAACAGTCAATAAACCGTACAAAACTAAATAAAGAAACAGTCAATAAACTGTACAAAACTCAATAAGGAAACAGTCAATAAACTGTACAAAACTGAATAAAGAACCAGTCAATAAACTGTACAAAACTGAATAAAGAACCAGTCAATAAACTGTACAAAACTCAATAAAGAAACAGTCAATAAACTGTGCAAAAATCAATAAAGAAACAGTCAATAAACTGTACAAAACTCAATAAAAAAACAGTCAATAAACTGTACAAAACTCAATAAAGAACCAGTCAATCAACTGTAAAAAACTCAATAAAGAACCAGTCAATAAACATTACAAAACTGAATAAAGAAACAGTCAATAAACTGTACAAAACTCAATAAAGAAACAGTCAATAAACTGTACAGAACTCAATAAAAAAACAGTCAATAAACTGTACAAGACTAAATAAAGAACCAGTCAATAAACATTACAAAACTAAATAAAGAAACAGTCAATAAACTGTACAAAACTAAATAAAGAAACAGTCAATAAACTGTACAAAACTTAATAAAGAACCAGTCAATAAATTGTACACAAAGCAACTAAAGAAACAGTCAATAAACTGTACAAAACTAATTAAAGGAGCAGTCAATAAACTGTACAAAACTAAATAAAGAACCAGTCAATAAATTGTACACAATCTCAATAAAGAACCAGTCAATAAACTGTACAAAACTGAATAAAGAACCAGTCAATAAACTGTACAAAACTCAATAAAGAACTAGTCAGTAAATTGTACACAAACTCAATAAAGAACCAGTCAATAAACTGTACAAAACTCAATAAAGAACTAGTCAATAAACTGTACAAAACTAAATAAAGAAACAGTCAATAAACTGTACAAAAGTAAATAAAGAACCAGTCAATAAATTGTACACAAACTAAATAAAGAAACAGTCAATAAACTGTACAAATCTAAATAAAGAAACAGTCATTAAACTGTATAAAACTAACTAAAGAAACAGTCAATAAACTGTACAAAACTAAATAAAGAAATAGTCAATAAATTGTACACAAATTCAATAAAGAACCAGTCAATAAACTGTACAAAACTCAATAAATAACCAGTCAATAAACTGTACAAAACTGAATAAAGAAACAGTCAATCAACTGTACAAAACTAAATAAAGAACTAGTCGGTAAATTGTACACAAACTCAATAAAGAACCAGTCAATAAACTGTACAAAACTGAATAAAGAACCAGTCAATAAACTGTACAAAACTCAATAAAGAACTAGTCGGTAAATTGTACACAAACTCAATAAAGAACCAGTCAATAAACTGTACAAAACTGAATAAAGAACCAGTCAATAAACTGTTCGAAACTCAATAAAGAACCAGTCAATAAATTGTACACAAACTCAATAAAGAACCAGTCAATAAACTGTACAAAACTGAATAAAGAGCCAGTCAATAAACTGAACAAAACTCAATAAAGACCCCGTCAATAAACTGTACAAAACTGAATAAAGAACCAGTCAATAAACTGTACAAAATTCAATAAAGAACCAGTCAATAAACATTACAAAACTGAATAAAGAAGCAGTCAATAAACTGTACAAAACTCAATAAAGAACTAGTCAATAAACTGTACAAAACTAAATAAAGAAACAGTCAATAAACTGTACAAAAGTAAATAAAGAACCAGTCAATAAATTGTACACAAACTAAATAAAGAAACAGTCAATAAACTGTACAAAACTAAATAAAGAAACAGTCATTAAACTGTATAAAACTAACTAAAGAAACAGTCAATAAACTGTACAAAACAAAATAAAGAAACAGTCAATAAACTGTACAAAACTCAATAAATAAACAGTCAATAAACTGTACAAAACTGAATAAAGAACCAGTCAATAAACTGTACAAAACTGAATAAAGAACCAGTCAATAAACTGTACAAAACTCAATAAAGAAACAGTCAATAAACTGTGCAAAACTCAAAAAAGAAACAGTCAATAAACTGTACAAAACTCAAGAAAAAAAACAGTCAATAAACTGTACAAAACTGAATAAAGAACCAGTCAATCAACTGTAAAAAACTCAATAAAGAACCAGTTAATAAACATTACAAAACTGAATAAAGAAACAGCCAATAAACTGTACAAAACTCAATAAAGAACCAGTCAATAAACTGTACAAAACTCAATAAAGAAACAGTCAATAAACTGTGCAAAACTCAATAAAGAAACAGTCAATAAACTGTACAAAACTCAATAAAAAAACAGTCAATAAACTGTACAAAACTAAATAAAGAACCAGTCAATCAACTATAAAAAACTCAATAAAGAACCAGTCAATAAACATTACAAAACTGAATAAAGAAACAGTCAATAAACTGTACAAAACTCAATAAAGAAACAGTCAATAAACTGTACAAAACTCAATAAAAAAACAGTCAATAAACTGTGCAAAACTAAATAAAGAACCAGTCAATAAACATTACAAAACTAAATAAAGAAACAGTCAATAAACGGTACAAGACTAAAAAAAGAAACAGTCAATAAACTGTACAAAACTAAATAAAGAACCAGTCAATAAATTGTACACAAACCAACTAAAGAAACAGTCCATAAACTGTACAAAACTAATTAAAGGAGCAGTCAATAAACTGTACAAAACTAAATAAAGAACCAGTCAATAAATTGTACACAAACCAACTAAAGAAACAGTCAATAAACTGTACAAAACTAATTAAAGGAGCAGTCAATAAACTGTACAAAACTAAATAAAGAACCAGTCAATAAATTGTACACAATCTCAATAAAGAACCAGTCAATAAACTGTACAAAACTGAATAAAGAACCAGTCAATAAACTGTACAAAACTGAATAAAGAACCAGTCAATAAACTGTTCGAAACTCAATAAAGAACCAGTCAATAAATTGTACACAAACTCAATAAAGAACCAGTCAATAAACTGTACAAAACTGAATAAAGAGCCAGTCAATAAACTGAACAAAACTCAATAAAGACCCCGTCAATAAACTGTACAAAACTGAATAAAGAACCAGTCAATAAATTGTACAAAATTCAATAAAGAACCAGTCAATAAACATTACAAAACTGAATAAAGAAGCAGTCAATAAACTGTACAAAACTCAATAAAGAACTAGTCAATAAACTGTACAAAACTAAATAAAGAAACAGTCAATAAACTGTACAAAAGTAAATAAAGAACCAGTCAATAAATTGTACACAAACTAAATAAAGAAACAGTCAATAAACTGTACAAAACTAAATAAAGAAACAGTCATTAAACTGTATAAAACTAACTAAAGAAACAGTCAATAAACTGTACAAAACTAAATAAAGAAATAGTCAATAAATTGTACACAAATTCAATAAAGAACCAGTCAATAAACTGTACAAAACTCAATAAATAACCAGTCAATAAACTGTACAAAACTGAATAAAGAAACAGTCAATAAACTGTACAAAACTAAATAAAGAACCAGTCAATAAACATTACAAAACTAAATAAAGAAACAGTCAATAAACTGTACAAAACTAAATAAAGAAACAGTCAATAAACTGTACAAAACTAAATAAAGAACCAGTCAATAAATTGTACACAAACCAACTAAAGAAACAGTCAATAAACTGTACAAAACTAATTAAAGGAGCAGTCAATAAACTGTACAAAACTAAATAAAGAACCAGTCAATAAATTGTACACAATCTCAATAAAGAACCAGTCAATAAACTGTACAAAACTGAATAAAGAACCAGTCAATAAACTGTACAAAACTCAATAAAGAACTAGTCAGTAAATTGTACACAAACTCAATAAAGAACCAGTCAATAAACTGTACAAAACTGAATAAAGAACCAGTCAATAAACTGTTCGAAACTCAATAAAGAACCAGTCAATAAATTGTACACAAACTCAATAAAGAACCAGTCAATAAACTGTACAAAACTGAATAAAGAGCCAGTCAATAAACTGAACAAAACTCAATAAAGACCCCGTCAATAAACTGTACAAAACTGAATAAAGAACCAGTCAATAAACTGTACAAAATTCAATAAAGAACCAGTCAATAAACATTACAAAACTGAATAAAGAAGCAGTCAATAAACTGTACAAAACTCAATAAAGAACTAGTCAATAAACTGTACAAAACTAAATAAAGAAACAGTCAATAAACTGTACAAAAGTAAATAAAGAACCAGTCAATAAATTGTACACAAACTAAATAAAGAAACAGTCAATAAACTGTACAAAACTAAATAAAGAAACAGTCATTAAACTGTATAAAACTAACTAAAGAAACAGTCAATAAACTGTACAAAACAAAATAAAGAAACAGTCAATAAACTGTACAAAACTCAATAAATAAACAGTCAATAAACTGTACAAAACTGAATAAAGAACCAGTCAATAAACTGTACAAAACTGAATAAAGAACCAGTCAATAAACTGTACAAAACTAATTAAAGGAGCAGTCAATAAACTGTACAAAATTAAATAAAGAACCAGTTAATAAACATTACAAAACTGAATAAAGAAACAGCCAATAAACTGTACAAAACTCAATAAAGAACCAGTCAATAAACTGTACAAAACTCAATAAAGAAACAGTCAATAAACTGTGCAAAACTCAATAAAGAAACAGTCAATAAACTGTACAAAACTCAATAAAAAAACAGTCAATAAACTGTACAAAACTAAATAAAGAACCAGTCAATAAACATTACAAAACTAAATAAAGAACCAGTCAATAAACTGTACAAAACTCAATAAAAAAACAGTCAATAAACTGTACAAAACTCAATAAAGAACCAGTCAATCAACTGTAAAAAACTCAATAAAGAACCAGTCAATAAACATTACAAAACTGAATAAAGAAACAGTCAATAAACTGTACAAAACTCAATAAAGAAACAGTCAATAAACTGTACAAAACTCAATAAAAAAACAGTCAATAAACTGTGCAAAACTAAATAAAGAACCAGTCAATAAACATTACAAAACTAAATAAAGAAACAGTCAATAAACGGTACAAGACTAAAAAAAGAAACAGTCAATAAACTGTACAAAACTAAATAAAGAACCAGTCAATAAATTGTACACAAACCAACTAAAGAAACAGTCCATAAACTGTACAAAACTAATTAAAGGAGCAGTCAATAAACTGTACAAAACTAAATAAAGAACCAGTCAATAAATTGTACACAAACCAACTAAAGAAACAGTCAATAAACTGTACAAAACTAATTAAAGAAGCAGTCAATAAACTGTACAAAACTAAATAAAGAACCAGTCAATAAATTGTACACAATCTCAATAAAGAACCAGTCAATAAACTGTACAAAACTGAATAAAGAACCAGTCAATAAACTGTACAAAACTCAATAAAGAACTAGTCAGTAAATTGTACACAAACTCAATAAAGAACCAGTCAATAAACTGTCCAAAACTGAATAAAGAACCAGTCAATAAACTGTTCAAAACTCAATAAAGAACCAGTCAATAAATTGTACACAAACTCAATAAAGAACCAGTCAATAAACTGTACAAAACTGAACAAGGAGCCAGTCAATAAACTGAACAAAACTCAATAAAGAACCAGTCAATAAACTGTACAAAACTGAATAAAGAACCAGTCAATAAACTGTACAAAACTCAATAAAGAACCAGTCAATAAACATTACAAAACTGAATAACGAAACAGTCAATAAACTGTACAAAACTCAATAAAGAACTAGTCAATAAACTGTACAAAACTAAATTAAGAAACAGTCAATAAACTGTACAAAAGTAAATAAAGAACCAGTCAATAAATTGTACGCAAACTAAATAAAGAAACAGTCAATAAACTGTACAAAACTAAATAAAGAAACAGTCATTAAACTGTATAAAACTAACTAAAGAAATAGTCAATAAACTGTACAAAACTAAATAAAGAAACAGTCAATAAACTGTACAAAACTCAATAAAGAAACAGTCAATAAACTGTACAAAACTGAATAAAGAACCAGTCAATAAACTGTACAAAACTGAATAAAGAACCAGTCAATAAACTGTACAAAACTCAATAAAGAAACAGTCAATAAACTGTGCAAAACTCAATAAAGAAACAGTCAATAAACTGTGCAAAACTCAATAAAAAAACAGTCAATAAACTGTACAAAACTGAATAAAGAACCAGTCAATCAACTGTAAAAAACTCAATAAAGAACCAGTCAATAAACATTACAAAACTGAATAAAGAAACAGTCAATAAACTGTACAAAACTCAATAAAGAAACAGTCAATAAACTGTACAAAACTCAATAAAAAAACAGTCAATAAACTGTACAAAACTAAATAAAGAACCAGTCAATAAACATTAAAAAACTAAATAAAGAAACAGTCAATAAACTGTACAAAACTAAATAAAGAAACAGTCAATAAACTGTACAAAACTAAATAAAGAACCAGTCAATAAATTGTACACAAACCAACTAAAGAAACAGTCAATAAACTGTACAAAACTAATTAAAGGAGCAGTCAATAAACTGTACAAAACTAAATAAAGAACCAGTCAATAAATTGTACACAATCTCAATAAAGAACCAGTCAATAAACTGTACAAAACTGAATAAAGAACCAGTCAATAAACTTTACAAAACTGAATAAAGAACCAGTCAATAAACTGTACAAAACTCAATAAAGAAACAGTCAATAAACTGTGCAAAACTCAATAAAGAAACAGTCAATAAACTGTTCAAAACTCAATAAAAAAACAGTCATTAAACTGTATAAAACTAACTAAAGAAACAGTCAATAAACTGTACAAAACTAAATAAAGAAACAGTCAATAAACTGTACAAAACTCAATAAGGAAACAGTCAATAAACTGTACAAAACTGAATAAAGAACCAGTCAATAAACTGTACAAAACTGAATAAAGAACCAGTCAATAAACTGTACAAAACTCAATAAAGAAACAGTCAATAAACTGTGCAAAAATCAATAAAGAAACAGTCAATAAACTGTACAAAACTCAATAAAAAAACAGTCGATAAACTGTACAAAACTCAATAAAGAACCAGTCAATCAACTGTAAAAAACTCAATAAAGAACCAGTCAATAAACATTACAAAACTGAATAAAGAAACAGTCAATAAACTGTACAAAACTCAATAAAGAAACAGTCAATAAACTGTACAGAACTCAATAAAAAAACAGTCAATAAACTGTACAAGACTAAATAAAGAACCAGTCAATAAACATTACAAAACTAAATAAAGAAACAGTCAATAAACTGTACAAAACTAAATAAAGAAACAGTAAATAAACTGTACAAAACTAAATAAAGAACCAGTCAATAAATTGTACACAAAGCAACTAAAGAAACAGTCAATAAACTGTACAAAACTAATTAAAGGAGCAGTCAATAAACTGTACAAAACTAAATAAAGAACCAGTTAATAAATTGTACACAATCTCAATAAAGAACCAGTCAATAAACTGTACAAAACTGAATAAAGAACCAGTCAATAAACTGTACAAAACTCAATAAAGAACTAGTCAGTAAATTGTACACAAACTCAATAAAGAACCAGTCAATAAACTGTACAAAACTGAATAAAGAACCAGTCAATAAACTGTACAAAACTGAATAAAGAACCAGTCAATAAACTGTACAAAACTCAATAAATAACCAGTCAATAAACTGTACAAAACTGAATAAAGAAACAGTCAATCAACTGTAAAAAACTCAATAAAGAACCAGTCAATAAACATTACAAAACTGAATAAAAAACAGTCAATAAACTGTACAAAACTCAGTAAAAAAACAGTCAATAAACTGTACAAAACTAAATAAAGAACCAGTCAATAAACATTACAAAACTAAATAAAGAAACAGTCAATAAACTGTACAAAACTAAATAAAGAAACAGTCAATAAACTGTACAAAACTAAATAAAGAACCAGTCAATAAATTGTACACAAACCAACTAAAGAAACAGTCAATAAACTGTACAAAACTAATTAAAGGAGCAGTCAATAAACTGTACAAAACTAAATAAAGAACCAGTCAATAAATTGTACACAATCTCAATAAAGAACCAGTCAATAAACTGTACAAAACTGAATAAAGAACCAGTCAATAAACTGTACAAAACTCAATAAAGAACTAGTCGGTAAATTGTACACAAACTCAATAAAGAACCAGTCAATAAACTGTACAAAACTGAATAAAGAACCAGTCAATAAACTGTTCGAAATTCAATAAAGAACCAGTCAATAAATTGTACACAAACTCAATAAAGAACCAGTCAATAAACTGTACAAAACTGAATAAAGAGCCAGTCAATAAACTGAACAAAACTCAATAAAGAGCCCGTCAATAAACTGTACAAAACTGAATAAAGAACCAGTCAATAAACTGTACAAAATTCAATAAAGAACCAGTCAATAAACATTACAAAACTGAATAAAGAAGCAGTCAATAAACTGTACAAAACTCAATAAAGAACTAGTCAATAAACTGTACAAAACTAAATAAAGAAACAGTCAATAAACTGTACCAAAAGTAAATAAAGAACCAGTCAATAAATTGTACACAAACTAAATAAAGAAACAGTCAATAAACTGTACAAAACTAAATAAAGAAACAGTCATTAAACTGTATAAAACTAACTAAAGAAACAGTCAATAAACTGTACAAAACAAAATAAAGAAACAGTCAATAAACTGTACAAATCTCAATAAAGAAACAGTCAATAAACTGTACAAAACTGAATAAAGAACCAGTCAATAAACTGTACAAAACTGAATAAAGAACCAGTCAACAAACTGTACAAAACTCAATAAAGAACCAGTCAATAAACTGTGCAAAACTCAATAAAGAAACAGTCAATAAACTGTACAAAACTCAAGAAAAAAACAGTCAATAAACTGTACAAAACTGAATAAAGAACCAGTCAATCAACTGTAAAAAACTCAATAAAGAACCAGTTAATAAACATTACAAAACTGAATAAAGAAACAGTCAATAAACTGTACAAAACTCAATAAAGAACCAGTCAATAAACTGTACAAAACTCAATAAAGAAACAGTCAATAAACTGTGCAAAACTCAATAAAGAAACAGTCAATAAACTGCACAAAATTCAATAAAAAAACAGTCAATAAATTGTACAAAACTAAATAAAGAACCAGTCAATAAATTGTACAAAACTAAATAAAGAAACAGTCAATAAACTGTACAAAACTAAATAAAGAAACAGTCAATAAACTGTACAAAACTAAATAAAGAACCAGTCAATAAATTGTACACAAACCAACTAAAGAAACAGTCAATAAACTGTACAAAACTAATTAAAGGAGCAGTCAATAAACTGTACAAAACTAAATAAAGAACCAGTCAATAAATTGTACACAATCTCAATAAAGAACCAGTCAATAAACTGTACAAAACTGAATAAAGAACCAGTCAATAAACTGTACAAAACTGAATAAAGAACCAGTCAATAAACTGTACAAAACTCAATAAAGAAACAGTCAATAAACTGTGCAAAACTCAATAAACAAACAGTCAATAAACTGTACAAAACTCAATAAAAAACAGTCATTAAACTGTATAAAACTAACTAAAGAAACAGTCAATAAACTGTACAAAACTAAATAAAGAAACAGTCAATAAACTGTACAAAACTCAATAAGGAAACAGTCAATAAACTGTACAAAACTGAATAAAGAACCAGTCAATAAACTGTACAAAACTGAATAAAGAACCAGTCAATAAACTGTACAAAACTCAATAAAGAAACAGTCAATAAACTGTGAAAAAAACAATAAAGAAACAGTCAATAAACTGTACAAAACTCAATAAAAAAACAGTCAATAAACTGTACAAAACTCAATAAAGAACCAGTCAATCAACTGTAAAAAACTCAATAAAGAACCAGTCAATAAACATTACAAAACTGAATAAAGAAACAGTCAATAAACTGTACAAAACTCAATAAAGAAACAGTCAATAAACTGTACAGAACTCAATAAAAAAACAGTCAATAAACTGTACAAGACTAAATAAAGAACCAGTCAATAAACATTACAAAACTAAATAAAGAAACAGTCAATAAACTGTACAAGACTAAATAAAGAAACAGTCAATAAACTGTACAAAACTAAATAAAGAACCAGTCAATAAATTGTACAAAAAGCAACTAAAGAAACAGTCAATAAACTGTACAAAACTAATTAAAGGAGCAGTCAATAAACTGTACAAAACTAAATAAAGAACCAGTCAATAAATTGTACACAATCTCAATAAAGAACCAGTCAATAAACTGTACAAAACTGAATAAAGAACCAGTCAATAAACTGTACAAAACTCAATAAAGAACTAGTCAGTAAATTGTACACAAACTCAATAAAGAACCAGTCAATAAACTGTCCAAAACTGAATAAAGAACCAGTCAATAAACTGTTCGAAACTCAATAAAGAACCAGTGAATAAATTGTACACAAACTCAATAAAGAACCAGTCAATAAACTGTACAAAACTGAACAAAGAGCCAGTCAATAAACTGAACAAAACTCAATAAAGAACCAGTCAATAAACTGTACAAAACTGAATAAAGAACCAGTCAATAAACTGTACAAAACTCAATAAAGAACCAGTCAATAAACATTACAAAACTGAATAAAGAAACAGTCAATAAACTGCACAAAACTCAATAAAGAACTAGTCAATAAACTGTACAAAACTAAATAAAGAAACAGTCAATAAACTGTACAAAAGTAAATAAAGAACCAGTCAATAAATTGTACACAAACTAAATAAAGAAACAGTCAATAAACTGTACAAAACTAAATAAAGAAACAGTCATTAATCTGTATAAAACTAACTAAAGAAGCAGTCAATAAACTGTACAAAACTAATTAAAGGAGCAGTCAATAAACTGTACAAAACTAAATAAAGAACCAGTCAATAAATTGTACACAATCTCAATAAAGAACCAGTCAATAAACTGTACAAAACTGAATAAAGAACCAGTCAATAAACTGTACACAACTCAATAAAGAACTACTCAGTAAATTGTACACAAACTCAATAAAGAACCAGTCAATAAACTGTCCAAAACTGAATAAAGAACCAGTCAATAAACTGTTCGAAACTCAATAAAGAACCAGTGAATAAATTGTACACAAACTCAATAAAGAACCAGTCAATAAACTGTACAAAACTGAACAAAGAGCCAGTCAATAAACTGAACAAAACTGAATAAAGAACCAGTCAATAAACTGTACAAAACTCAATAAAGAACCAGTCAATAAACATTACAAAACTGAATAAAGAAACAGTCAATAAACTGCACAAAACTCAATAAAGAACTAGTCAATAAACTGTACAAAACTAAATAAAGAAACAGTCAATAAACTGTACAAAAGTAAATAAAGAACCAGTCAATAAATTGTACACAAACTAAATAAAGAAACAGTCAATAAACTGTACAAAACTAAATAATGAAACAGTCATTAATCTGTATAAAACTAACTAAAGAAGCAGTCAATAAACTGTACAAAACTAAATAAAGAAACAGTCAATAAATTGTACACAAATTCAATAAAGAACCAGTAAATAAACTGTACAAAACTCAATAAAGAACCAGTCAATAAACTGTACAAAACTGAATAAAGAACCAGTCAATAAACTGTACAAAACTCAATAAATAACCAGTCAATAAACTGTACAAAACTGAATAAAGAAACAGTCAATCAACTGTAAAAAACTCAATAAAGAACCAGTCAATAAACATTACAAAACTGAATAAAGAAACAGTCAATAAACTGTACAAAACTCAGTAAAAAAACAGTCTATAAACTGTACAAAACTAAATAAAGAACCAGTCAATAAACATTACAAAACTAAATAAAGAAACAGTCAATATACTGTACAAAACTAAATAAAGAAACAGTCAATAAACTGTACAAAACTGAATAAAGAACCAGTCAATAAATTGTACACAACCCAACTAAAGAAACAGTCAATAAACTGTACAAAACTAATTAAAGGAGCAGTCAATAAACTGTACAAAACTAAATAAAGAACCAGTCAATAAACTGTACAAAACTGAATAAAGAACCAGTCAATAAACTGTACAAAACTCAATAAAGAACTAGTCGGTAAATTGTACACAAACTCCATGAGGAACCAGTCAATAAACTGTACAAAACTGAATAAAGAACCAGTCAATAAACTGTTCGAAACTCAATAAAGAACCAGTCAATAAACTGTACAAAACTGAATTAAGAGCCAGTCAATAAACTGAACAAAACTCAATAAAGACCCCGTCAATAAACAGTACAAAACTGAATAAAGAACCAGTCAATAAACTGTACAAAACTCAATAAAGAACCAGTCAATAAACATTACAAAACTGAATAAAGAAGCAGTCAATAAACTGTACAAAACTCAATAAAGAACTAGTCAATAAACTGTACAAAACTAAATAAAGAAACAGTCAATAAACTGTACAAAAGTAAATAAAGAACCAGTCAATAAATTGTACACAAACTAAATAAAGAAACAGTCAATAAACTGTACAAAACTAAATAAAGAAACAGTCATTAAACTGTATAAAACTAACTAAAGAAACAGTCAATAAACTGTACAAAACAAAATAAAGAAACAGTCAATAAACTGTACAAAACTCAATAAAGAAACAGTCAATAAACTGTACAAAACTGAATAAAGAACCAGTCAATAAACTGTACAAAACTGAATAAAGAACCAGTCAATAAACTGTGCAAAACTCAATATAGAAACAGTCAATAAACTGTACAAAACTCAAGAAAAAACAGTCAATAAACTGTACAAAACTGAATAAAGAACCAGTCAATCAACTGTAAAAAACTCAATAAAGAACCAGTTAATAAACATTACAAAACTGAATAAAGAAACAGTCAATAAACTGTACAAAACTCAATAAAGAACCAGTCAATAGACTGTACAAAACTCAATAAAGAAACAGTCAATAAACTGTGCAAAACTCAATAAAGAAACAGTCAATTAACTATACAAAACTCAATAAAAAAACAGTCAATAAACTGTACAAAACTGAATAAAGAACCAGTCAATAAACTTTACAAAACTCAATAAAGAACTAGTCAGTAAATTGTACACAAACTCAATAAAGAAACTGTCAATAAACTGTACAAAACTGAATAAAGAACCAGTCAATAAACTGTTCGAAAATCAGTAAAGAACCAGTCAATTAATTGTACACAAACTCAATAAAGAACCGGTCGATAAACTGTACAAAACTGAATAAAGAGCCAGTCAATAAACTGAACAAAACTCAATAAAGAACCAGTCAATAAACTGTACAAAACTGAATAAAGAACCAGTCAATAAACATTACAAAACTGAATAAAGAAACAGTCAATAAACTGTACAAAGCTCAATAAAGAACTAGTCAATAAACTGTACAAAACTAAATTAAGAAACAGTCAATAAACTGTACAAAAGTAAATAAAGAACCAGTCAATAAATTGTACGCAAACTAAATAAAGAAACAGTCAATAAACTGTACAAAACTAAATAAAGAAACAGTCATTAAACTGTATAAAACTAACTAAAGAAATAGTCAATAAACTGTACAAAACTAAATAAAGAAACAGTCAATAAACTGTACAAAACTCAATAAAGAAACAGTCAATAAACTGTACAAAACTGAATAAAGAACCAGTCAATAAACTGTACAAAACTGAATAAAGAACCAGTCAATAAACTGTACAAAACTCAATAAAGAAACAGTCAATAAACTGTGCAAAACTCAATAAAGAAACAGTCAATAAACTGTGCAAAACTCAATAAAAAAACAGTCAATAAACTGTACAAAACTGAATAAAGAACCAGTCAATCAACTGTAAAAAACTCAATAAAGAACCAGTCAATAAACATTACAAAACTGAATAAAGAAACAGTCAATAAACTGTACAAAACTCAATAAAGAAACAGTCAATAAACTGTACAAAACTCAATAAAAAAACAGTCAATAAACTGTACAAAACTAAATAAAGAACCAGTCAATAAACATTAAAAAACTAAATAAAGAAACAGTCAATAAACTGTACAAAACTAAATAAAGAAACAGTCAATAAACTGTACAAAACTAAATAAAGAACCAGTCAATAAATTGTACACAAACCAACTAAAGAAACAGTCAATAAACTGTACAAAACTAATTAAAGGAGCAGTCAATAAACTGTACAAAACTAAATAAAGAACCAGTCAATAAATTGTACACAATCTCAATAAAGAACCAGTCAATAAACTGTACAAAACTGAATAAAGAACCAGTCAATAAACTTTACAAAACTGAATAAAGAACCAGTCAATAAACTGTACAAAACTCAATAAAGAACCAGTCAATAAACTGTACAAAACTAAATAAAGAAACAGTCAATAAACTGTACAAAACTCAATAAAAAAACAGTCATTAAACTGTATAAAACTAACTAAAGAAACAGTCAATAAACTGTACAAAACTAAATAAAGAAACAGTCAATAAACTGTACAAAACTCAATAAGGAAACAGTCAATAAACTGTACAAAACTGAATAAAGAACCAGTCAATAAACTGTACAAAACTGAATAAAGAACCAATCAATAAACTGTACAAAACTCAATAAAGAAACAGTCAATAAACTGTGCAAAAATCAATAAAGAAACAGTCAATAAACTGTACAAAACTCAATAAAAAAACAGTCAATAAACTGTACAAAACTCAATAAAGAACCAGTCAATCAACTGTAAAAAACTCAATAAAGAACCAGTCAATAAACATTACAAAACTGAATAAAGAAACAGTCAATAAACTGTACAAAACTCAATAAAGAAACAGTCAATAAACTGTACAGAACTCAATAAAAAAACAGTCAATAAACTGTACAAAACTAAATAAAGAACCAGTCAATAAACATTACAAAACTAAATAAAGAAACAGTCAATAAACTGTACAAAACTAAATAAAGAAACAGTCAATAAACTGTACAAAACTAAATAAAGAACCAGTCAATAAATTGTACACAAAGCAACTAAAGAAACAGTCAATAAACTGTACAAAACTAATTAAAGGAGCAGTCAATAAACTGTACAAAACTAAATAAAGAACCAGTTAATAAATTGTACACAATCTCAATAAAGAACCAGTCAATAAACTGTACAAAACTGAATAAAGAACCAGTCAATAAACTGTACAAAACTCAATAAAGAACTAGTCAGTAAATTGTACACAAACTCAATAAAGAACCAGTCAATAAACTGTACAAAACTGAATAAAGAACCAGTCAATAAACATTACAAAACTGAATAAAGAACCAGTCAATAAACTGTACAAAACTCAATAAAGAACTAGTCAATAAACTGTACAAAACTAAATAAAGAAACAGTCAATAAACTGTACAAAACTAAATAAAGAAACAGTCATTAAACTGTATAAAACTAACTAAAGAAACAGTCAATAAACTGTACAAAACAAAATAAAGAAACAGTCAATAAACTGTACAAATCTCAATAAAGAACCAGTCAATAAACTGTACAAAACTGAATAAAGAACCAGTCAATAAACTGTACAAAACTGAATAAAGAACCAGTCAATAAACTGTACAAAACTCAATAAAGAACCAGTCAATAAACTGTGCAAAACTCAATAAAGAAACAGTCAATAAACTGTACAAAACTCAAGAAAAAAACAGTCAATAAACTGTACAAAACTAAATAAAGAACCAGTCAATAAATTGTACACAAAGCAACTAAAGAAACAGTCAATAAACTGTACAGAACTAATTAAAGGAGCAGTCAATAAACTGTACAAAACTAAATAAAGAACCAGTTAATAAATTGTACACAATCTCAATAAAGAACCAGTCAATAAACTGTACAAAACTGAATAAAGAACCAGTCAATAAACTGTACAAAACTCAATAAAGAACTAGTCAGTAAATTGTACACAAACTCAATAAAGAACCAGTCAATAAACTGTACAAAACTGAATAAAGAACCAGTCAATAAACATTACAAAACTGAATAAAGAAGCAGTCAATAAACTGTACAAAACTCAATAAAGAACTAGTCAATAAACTGTACAAAACTAAATAAAGAAACAGTCAATAAACTGTACAAAACTAAATAAAGAAACAGTCATTAAACTGTATAAAACTAACTAAAGAAACAGTCAATAAACTGTACAAAACAAAATAAAGAAACAGTCAATAAACTGTACAAATCTCAATAAAGAAACAGTCAATAAACTGTACAAAACTGAATAAAGAACCAGTCAATAAACTGTACAAAACTGAATAAAGAACCAGTCAATAAACTGTACAAAACTCAATAAAGAACCAGTCAATAAACTGTGCAAAACTCAATAAAGAAACAGTCAATAAACTGTACAAAACTCAAGAAAAAAACAGTCAATAAACTGTACAAAACTGAATAAAGAACCAGTCAATCAACTGTAAAAAACTCAATAAAGAACCAGTTAATAAACATTACAAAACTGAATAAAGAAACAGTCAATAAACTGTACAAAACTCAATAAAGAACCAGTCAATAAACTGTACAAAACTCAATAAAGAAACAGTCAATAAACTGTGCAAACTCAATAAAGAAACAGTCAATAAACTGCACAAAATTCAATAAAAAAACAGTCAATAAACTGTACAAAACTAAATAAAGAACCAGTCAATAAATTGTACAAAACTAAATAAAGAAACAGTCAATAAACTGTACAAAACTAAATAAAGAAACAGTCAATAAACTGTACAAAACTAAATAAAGAACCAGTCAATAAATTGTACACAAACCAACTAAAGAAACAGTCAATAAACTGTACAAAACTAATTAAAGGAGCAGTCAATAAACTGTACAAAACTAAATAAAGAACCAGTCAATAAATTGTACACAATCTCAATAAAGAACCAGTCAATAAACTGTACAAAACTGAATAAAGAACCAGTCAATAAACTGTACAAAACTGAATAAAGAACCAGTCAATAAACTGTACAAAACTCAATAAAGAAACTGTCAATAAACTGTGCAAAACTCAATAAAGAAACAGTCAATAAACTGTACAAAACTCAATAAAAAACAGTCATTAAACTGTATAAAACTAACTAAAGAAACAGTCAATAAACTGTACAAAACTAAATAAAGAAACAGTCAATAAACTGTACAAAACTCAATAAGGAAACAGTCAATAAACTGTACAAAACTGAATAAAGAACCAGTCAATAAACTGTACAAAACTGAATAAAGAACCAGTCAATAAACTGTACAAAACTCAATAAAGAAACAGTCAATAAACTGTGAAAAAAACAATAAAGAAACAGTCAATAAACTGTACAAAACTCAATAAAAAAACAGTCAATAAACTGTACAAAACTCAATAAAAAAACAGTCAATAAACATTAAAAAACTAAATAAAGAAACAGTCAATAAACTGTACAAAACTAAATAAAGAAACAGTCAATAAACTGTACAAAACTAAATAAAGAACCAGTCAATAAATTGTACACAAACCAACTAAAGAAACAGTCAATAAACTGTACAAAACTAATTAAAGGAGCAGTCAATAAACTGTACAAAACTAAATAAAGAACCAGTCAATAAATTGTACACAATCTCAATAAAGAACCAGTCAATAAACTGTACAAAACTGAATAAAGAACCAGTCAATAAACTTTACAAAACTGAATAAAGAACCAGTCAATAAACTGTACAAAACTCAATAAAGAAACAGTCAATAAACTGTGCAAAACTCAATAAAGAAACAGTCAATAAACTGTACAAAACTCAATAAAAAAACAGTCATTAAACTGTATAAAACTAACTAAAGAAACAGTCAATAAACTGTACAAAACTAAATAAAGAAACAGTCAATAAACTGTACAAAACTCAATAAGGAAACAGTCAATAAACTGTACAAAACTGAATAAAGAACCAGTCAATAAACTGTACAAAACTGAATAAAGAACCAATCAATAAACTGTACAAAACTCAATAAAGAAACAGTCAATAAACTGTGCAAAAATCAATAAAGAAACAGTCAATAAACTGTACAAAACTCAATAAAAAAACAGTCAATAAACTGTACAAAACTCAATAAAGAACCAGTCAATCAACTGTAAAAAACTCAATAAAGAACCAGTCAATAAACATTACAAAACTGAATAAAGAAACAGTCAATAAACTGTACAAAACTCAATAAAGAAACAGTCAATAAACTGTACAGAACTCAATAAAAAAACAGTCAATAAACTGTACAAGACTAAATAAAGAACCAGTCAATAAACATTACAAAACTAAATAAAGAAACAGTCAATAAACTGTACAAAACTAAATAAAGAAACAGTCAATAAACTGTACAAAACTAAATAAAGAACCAGTCAATAAATTGTACACAAAGCAACTAAAGAAACAGTCAATAAACTGTACAAAACTAATTAAAGGAGCAGTCAATAAACTGTACAAAACTAAATAAAGAACCAGTTAATAAATTGTACACAATCTCAATAAAGAACCAGTCAATAAACTGTACAAAACTGAATAAAGAACCAGTCAATAAACTGTACAAAACTCAATAAAGAACTAGTCAGTAAATTGTACACAAACTCAATAAAGAACCAGTCAATAAACTGTACAAAACTGAATAAAGAACCAGTCAATAAACATTACAAAACTGAATAAAGAAGCAGTCAATAAACATTACAAAACTGAATAAAGAAACAGTCAATAAACTGTACAAAACTCAATAAAGAAACAGTCAATAAACTGTACAAAACTCAATAAAAAAACAGTCAATAAACTGTATAAAACTAACTAAAGAAACAGTCAATAAACTGTACAAAACAAAATAAAGAAACAGTCAATAAACTGTACAAAACTAAATAAAGAAACAGTCAATAAACTGTACAAAACTGAATAAAGAACCAGTCAATAAACTGTACAAAACTGAATAAAGAACCAGTCAATAAACTGTACAAAACTCAATAAAGAACCAGTCAATAAACTGTGCAAAACTCAATAAAGAAACAGTCAATAAACTGTACAAAACTCAAGAAAAAAACAGTCAATAAACTGTACAAAACTAAATAAAGAACCAGTCAATAAATTGTACACAAAGCAACTAAAGAAACAGTCAATAAACTGTACAGAACTAATTAAAGGAGCAGTCAATAAACTGTACAAAACTAAATAAAGAACCAGTTAATAAATTGTACACAATCTCAATAAAGAACCAGTCAATAAACTGTACAAAACTGAATAAAGAACCAGTCAATAAACTGTACAAAACTCAATAAAGAACTAGTCAGTAAATTGTACACAAACTCAATAAAGAACCAGTCAATAAACTGTACAAAACTGAATAAAGAACCAGTCAATAAACATTACAAAACTGAATAAAGAAGCAGTCAATAAACTGTACAAAACTCAATAAAGAACCAGTCAATAAACTGTACAAAACTAAATAAAGAAACAGTCAATAAACTGTACAAAACTAAATAAAGAAACAGTCATTAAACTGTATAAAACTAACTAAAGAAACAGTCAATAAACTGTACAAAACAAAATAAAGAAACAGTCAATAAACTGTACAAATCTCAATAAAGAAACAGTCAATAAACTGTACAAAACTGAATAAAGAACCAGTCAATAAACTGTACAAAACTGAATAAAGAACCAGTCAATAAACTGTACAAAACTCAATAAAGAACCAGTCAATAAACTGTGCAAAACTCAATAAAGAAACAGTCAATAAACTGTACAAAACTCAAGAAAAAAACAGTCAATAAACTGTACAAAACTGAATAAAGAACCAGTCAATCAACTGTAAAAAACTCAATAAAGAACCAGTTAATAAACATTACAAAACTGAATAAAGAAACAGTCAATAAACTGTACAAAACTCAATAAAGAACCAGTCAATAAACTGTACAAAACTCAATAAAGAAACAGTCAATAAACTGTGCAAACTCAATAAAGAAACAGTCAATAAACTGCACAAAATTCAATAAAAAAACAGTCAATAAACTGTACAAAACTAAATAAAGAACCAGTCAATAAATTGTACAAAACTAAATAAAGAAACAGTCAATAAACTGTACAAAACTAAATAAAGAAACAGTCAATAAACTGTACAAAACTAAATAAAGAACCAGTCAATAAATTGTACACAAACCAACTAAAGAAACAGTCAATAAACTGTACAAAACTAATTAAAGGAGCAGTCAATAAACTGTACAAAACTAAATAAAGAACCAGTCAATAAATTGTACACAATCTCAATAAAGAACCAGTCAATAAACTGTACAAAACTGAATAAAGAACCAGTCAATAAACTGTACAAAACTGAATAAAGAACCAGTCAATAAACTGTACAAAACTCAATAAAGAAACTGTCAATAAACTGTGCAAAACTCAATAAAGAAACAGTCAATAAACTGTACAAAACTCAATAAAAAACAGTCATTAAACTGTATAAAACTAACTAAAGAAACAGTCAATAAACTGTACAAAACTAAATAAAGAAACAGTCAATAAACTGTACAAAACTCAATAAGGAAACAGTCAATAAACTGTACAAAACTGAATAAAGAACCAGTCAATAAACTGTACAAAACTGAATAAAGAACCAGTCAATAAACTGTACAAAACTCAATAAAGAAACAGTCAATAAACTGTGAAAAAAACAATAAAGAAACAGTCAATAAACTGTACAAAACTCAATAAAAAAACAGTCAATAAACTGTACAAAACTCAATAAAGAACCAGTCAATCAACTGTAAAAAACTCAATAAAGAACCAGACAATAAACATTACAAAACTGAATAAAGAAACAGTCAATAAACTGTACAAAACTCAATAAAGAAACAGTCAATAAACTGTACAGAACTCAATAAAAAAACAGTCAATAAACTGTACAAGACTAAATAAAGAACCAGTCAATAAACATTACAAAACTAAATAAAGAAACAGTCAATAAACTGTACAAGACTAAATAAAGAAACAGTCAATAAACTGTACAAAACTAAATAAAGAACCAGTCAATAAATTGTACAAAAAGCAACTAAAGAAACAGTCAATAAACTGTACAAAACCAATTAAAGGAGCAGTCAATAAACTGTACAAAACTAAATAAAGAACCAGTCAATAAATTGTACACAATCTCAATAAAGAACCAGTCAATAAACTGTACAAAACTGAATAAAGAACCAGTCAATAAACTGTACAAAACTCAATAAAGAACTAGTCAGTAAATTGTACACAAACTCAATAAAGAACCAGTCAATAAACTGTCCAAAACTGAATAAAGAACCAGTCAATAAACTGTTCGAAACTCAATAAAGAACCAGTGAATAAATTGTACACAAACTCAATAAAGAACCAGTCAATAAACTGTACAAAACTGAACAAAGAGCCAGTCAATAAACTGAACAAAACTCAATAAAGAACCAGTCAATAAACTGTACAAAACTGAATAAAGAACCAGTCAATAAACTGTACAAAACTCAATAAAGAACCAGTCAATAAACATTACAAAACTGAATAAAGAAACAGTCAATAAACTGCACAAAACTCAATAAAGAACTAGTCAATAAACTGTACAAAACTAAATAAAGAAACAGTCAATAAACTGTACAAAAGTAAATAAAGAACCAGTCAATAAATTGTACACAAACTAAATAAAGAAACAGTCAATAAACTGTACAAAACTAAATAAAGAAACAGTCATTAATCTGTATAAAACTAACTAAAGAAGCAGTCAATAAACTGTACAAAACTAAATAAAGAAACAGTCAATAAATTGTACACAAATTCAATAAAGAACCAGTAAATAAACTGTACAAAACTCAATAAAGAACCAGTCAATAAACTGTACAAAACTGAATAAAGAACCAGTCAATAAACTGTACAAAACTCAATAAATAACCAGTCAATAAACTGTACAAAACTGAATAAAGAAACAGTCAATCAACTGTAAAAAACTCAATAAAGAACCAGTCAATAAACATTACAAAACTGAATAAAGAAACAGTCAATAAACTGTACAAAACTCAGTAAAAAAACAGTCAATAAACTGTACAAAACTAAATAAAGAACCAGTCAATAAACATTACAAAACTAAATAAAGAAACAGTCAATAAACTGTACAAAACTAAATAAAGAAACAGTCAATAAACTGTACAAAACTGAATAAAGAACCAGTCAATAAATTGTACACAACCCAACTAAAGAAACAGTCAATAAACTGTACAAAACTAATTAAAGGAGCAGTCAATAAACTGTACAAAACTAAATAAAGAACCAGTCAATAAATTGTACACAATCTCAATAAAGAACCAGTCAATAAACTGTACAAAACTGAATAAAGAACCAGTCAATAAACTGTACAAAACTCAATAAAGAACTAGTCGGTAAATTGTACACAAACTCAATAAAGAACCAGTCAATAAACTGTACAAAACTGAATAAAGAACCAGTCAATAAACTGTTCGAAACTCAATAAAGAACCAGTCAATAAACTGTACAAAACTGAATAAAGAGCCAGTCAATAAACTGAACAAAACTCAATAAAGACCCCGTCAATAAACTGTACAAAACTGAATAAAGAACCAGTCAATAAACTGTACAAAACTCAATAAAGAACCAGTCAATAAACATTACAAAACTGAATAAAGAAGCAGTCAATAAACTGTACAAAACTCAATAAAGAACTAGTCAATAAACTGTACAAAACTAAATAAAGAAACAGTCAATAAACTGTACAAAAGTAAATAAAGAACCAGTCAATAAATTGTACACAAACTAAATAAAGAAACAGTCAATAAACTGTACAAAACTAAATAAAGAAACAGTCATTAAACTGTATAAAACTAACTAAAGAAACAGTCAATAAACTGTACAAAACAAAATAAAGAAACAGTCAATAAACTGTACAAAACTCAATAAAGAAACAGTCAATAAACTGTACAAAACTGAATAAAGAACCAGTCAATAAACTGTACAAAACTGAATAAAGAACCAGTCAATAAACTGTGCAAAACTCAATAAAGAAACAGTCAATAAACTGTACAAAACTCAAGAAAAAACAGTCAATAAACTGTACAAAACTGAATAAAGAACCAGTCAATCAACTGTAAAAAACTCAATAAAGAACCAGTTAATAAACATTACAAAACTGAATAAAGAAACAGTCAATAAACTGTACAAAACTCAATAAAGAACCAGTCAATAAACTGTACAAAACTCAATAAAGAAACAGTCAATAAACTGTGCAAAACTCAATAAAGAAACAGTCAATAAACTATACAAAACTCAATAAAAAAACAGTCAATAAACTGTACAAAACTAAATAAAGAAACAGTCAATAAACTGTACAAAACTAAATAAAGAACCAGTCAATAAATTGTACACAAACCAACTAGAGAAACAGTCAATAAACTGTACAAAACTAATTAAAGGAGCAGACAATAAACTGTACAAAACTAAATAAAGAACCAGTCAATAAATTGTACACAATCTCAATAAAGAACCAGTCAATAAACTGTACAAAACTGAATAAAGAACCAGTCAATAAACTTTACAAAACTCAATAAAGAACTAGTCAGTAAATTGTACACAAACTCAATAAAGAAACTGTCAATAAACTGTACAAAACTGAATAAAGAACCAGTCAATAAACTGTTCGAAAATCAATAAAGAACCAGTCAATAACTTGTACACAAACTCAATAAAGAACCGGTCGATAAACTGTACAAAACTGAATAAAGAGCCAGTCAATAAACTGAACAAAACTCAATAAAGAACCAGTCAATAAACTGTACAAAACTGAATAAAGAACCAGTCAATAAACATTACAAAACTGAATAAAGAAACAGTCAATAAACTGTACAAAACTCAATAAAGAACTAGTCAATAAACTGTACAAAACTAAATAAAGAAACAGTCAATAAACTGTACAAAAGTAAATAAAGAACCAGTCAATAAATTGTACACAAACTAAATAAAGAAACAGTCAATAAACTGTACAAAACTAAATAAAGAAACAGTCATTAAACTGTATAAAACTAACTAAAGAAACAGTAAATAAACTGTACAAAACTAAATAAAGAAACAGTCAATAAACTGTACAAAACTCAATAAGGAAACAGTCAATAAACTGTACAAAACTGAATAAAGAACCAGTCAATAAACTGTACAAAACTGAATAAAGAACCAGTCAATAAACTGTACAAAACTCAATAAAGAAACAGTCAATAAACTGTGCAAAAATCAATAAAGAAACAGTCAATAAACTGTACAAAACTCAATAAAAAAACAGTCAATAAACTGTACAAAACTCAATAAAGAACCAGTCAATCAACTGTAAAAAACGCAATAAAGAACCAGTCAATAAACATTACAAAACTGAATATAGAAACAGTCAATTAACTGTACAAAACTCAATAAAGAAACGGTCAATAAACTGTACAGAACTCAATAAAAAAAAGTCAATAAACTGTACAAGACTAAATAAAGAACCAGTCAATAAACTGTACAAAACTAAATAAAGAAACAGTCAATAAACTGTACAAAACTAAATAAAGAACCAGTCAATAAATTGTACAGAAAGCAACTAAAGAAACAGTCAATAAACTGTACAAAACTAATTAAAGGAGCAGTCAATAAACTGTACAAAACTAAATAAAGAACCAGTCAATAAATTGTACACAATCTCAATAAAGAACCAGTCAATAAACTGTACAAAACTGAATAAAGAACCAGTCAATAAACTGTACAAAACTCAGTAAAGAACTAGTCAGTAAATTGTACACAAACTCAATAAAGAACCAGTCAATAAACTGTCCAAAACTGAATAAAGAACCAGTCAATAAACTGTACAAAACTCAATAAAGAACCAGTCAATCAACTGTAAAAAACTCAATAAAGAACCAGTCAATAAACATTACAAAACTGAATAAAGAAACAGTCAATAAACTGTACAAAACTCAATAAAGAAACAGTCAATAAACTGTACAGAACTCAATAAAAAAACAGTCAATAAACTGTACAAGACTAAATAAAGAACCAGTCAATAAACATTACAAAACTAAATAAAGAATAAGTCAATAAACTGTACAAAACTAAATAAAGAAACAGTCAATAAACTGTACAAAACTAAATAAAGAACCAGTCAATAAATTGTACACAAAGCAACTAAAGAAACAGTCAATAAACTGTACAAAACTAATTAAAGGAGTAGTCAATAAACTGTACAAAACTAAATAAAGAACCAGTCAATAAATTGTACACAATCTCAATAAAGAACCAGTCAATAAACTGTACAAAACTGAATAAAGAACCAGTCAATAAACTGTACAAAACTCAATAAAGAACTAGTCAGTAAATTGTACACAAACTCAATAAAGAACCAGTCAATAAACTGTCCAAAACTGAATAAAGAACCAGTCAATAAACTGTTCGAAACTCAATAAAGAACCAGTCAATAAATTGTACACAAACTCAATAAAGAACCAGTCAATAAACTGTACAAAAATGAATAAAGAGCCAGTCAATAAACTGAACAAAACTCAATAAAGAACCAGTCAATAAACTGTACAAAACTGAATAAAGAACCAGTCAATAAACTGTACAAAACTCAATAAAGAACCAGTCAATAAACCTTACAAAACTCAATAAAGAAACAGTCAATAAACTGTACAAAACTCAATAAAGAACTAGTCAATAAACTGTACAAAACTAAATAAAGAAACAGTCAATAAACTGTACAAAAGTAAATAAAGAACCAGTCAATAAATTGTACACAAACTAAATAAAGAAACAGTCAATAAACTGTACAAAACTAAATAAAGAAACAGTCATTAAACTGTATAAAACTAACTAAAGAAACAGTCAATAAACTGTACAAAACTAAATAAAGAAACAGTCAATAAACTGTAGAAAACTCAATAAAGAAACAGTCAATAAACTGTACAAAACTGAATAAAGAACCAGTCACTAAACTGTACAAAACTGAATAAAGAACCAGTCAATAAACTGTACAAAACTCAATAAAGAAACAGTCAATAAACTGTGCAAAACTCAATAAAGAAACAGTCAATAAACTGTACAAAACTCAATCAAAAAACTGTCAATAAACTGTACAAAACTTAATAAAGAACCAGTCAATCAACTGTAAAAAACTCAATAAAGAACCAGTCAATAAACATTACAAAACTGAATAAAGAAACAGTCAATAAACTGTACAAAACTCAATAAAGAAACAGTCAATAAACTGTACAAAACTCAATAAAAAAACAGTCAATAAACTGTACAAAACTAAATAAAGAACCAGTCAATAAACATTACAAAACTGAATAAAGAAACAGTCAATAAACTGTACAAAACTAAATAAAGAAACAGTCAATAAACTGTACAAAACTAAATAAAGAACCAATCAATAAATTGTACACAAACCAACTAAAGAAACAGTCAATAAACTGTACAAAACTAATTAAAGGAGCAGTCAATAAACTGTACAAAACTAAATAAAGAACCAGTCAATAAATTGTACACAATCTCAATAAAGAACCAGTCAATAAACTGTACAAAACTGAATATAGAACCAGTCAATAAACTGTACAAAACTCAATAAAGAACTAGTCAGTAAATTGTACACAAATTCAATAAAGAACCAGTCAATAAACTGTACAAAACTGAATAAAGAACCAGTCAATAAACTGTTCGAAACTCAATAAAGAACCAGTCAATAAACTGTACAAAACTGAATAAAGAGCCAGTCAATAAACTGAACAAAACTCAATAAAGAACCAGTCAATAAACTGTACAAAACTGAATAAAGAACCAGTCAATAAAATGTACAAAACTCAATAAAGAACCAGTCAATAAACATTACAAAACTGAATAAAGAAACAGTCAATAAACTGTACAAAACTCAATAAAGAACTAGTCAATAAACTGTACAAAACTAAATAAAGAAACAGTCAATAAACTGTACAAAAGAAAATAATGAACCAGTCAATAAATTGTACACAAACTAAATAAAGAACCAGTCAATAAACTGTACAAAACTAAATCAAGAAACAGTCATTAAACTGTATAAAACTAACTAAAGAAACAGTCAATAAACTGTACAAAACTAAATAAAGAAACAGTCAATAAACTGTACAAAACTCAATAAAGAAACAGTCAATAAACTGTACAAAACCGAATAAAGAACCAGTCATTAAACTGTACAAAACTGAATAAAGAACCAGTCAATAAACTGTACAAAACTCAATAAAGAAAAAGTCAATAAACTGTGCAAAACTCAATTAAGAAACAGTCAATAAACTGTACAAAACTCAATAGAAAAACAGTCAATAAACTGTACAAAACTCAATAAAGAACCAGTCAATCAACTGTAAAAAACTGAATAAAGAACCAGTCAATAAACATTACAAAACTGAATAAAGAAACAGTCAATAAACTGTACAAAACTCAATAAAGAAACAGTCAATAAACTGTACAAAACTCAATAAAAAAACAGTCAATAAACTGTACAAAACTGAACAAAGAACCAGTCAATAAACATTACAAAACTAAATAAAGAAACAGTCAATAAACTGTACAAAACTAAATAAAGAAACAGTCAATAAACTGTACAAAACTGAATAAAGAACCAGTCAATAAACTGTACAAAACTCAATAAAGAACCAGTCAATAAACATTACAAAACTGAATAAAGAAACAGTCAATAAACTGTACAAAACTCAATAAAGAACTAGTCAATAAACTGTACAAAACTAAATAAAGAAACAGTCAATAAACTGTACAAAAGTAAATAAAGAACCAGTCAATAAATTGTACACAAACTAAATAAAGAACCAGTCAATAAACTGTACAAAACTAATTAAAGGAGCAGTCAATAAACTGTACAAAACTAAATAAAGAACCAGTCAATAAATTGTACACAATCTCAATAAAGAACCAGTCAATAAACTGTACAAAACTGAATATAGAACCAGTCAATAAACTGTACAAAACTCAATAAAGAACTAGTCAGTAAATTGTACACAAACTCAATAAAGAACCAGTCAATAAACTGTACAAAACTGAATAAAGAACCAGTCAATAAACTGTTCGAAACTCAATAAAGAACCAGTCAATAAACTGTACAAAACTGAATAAAGAGCCAGTCAATAAACTGAACAAAACTCAATAAAGAACCAGTCAATAAACTGTACAAAACTGAATAAAGAACCAGTCAATAAAATGTACAAAACTCAATAAAGAACCAGTCAATAAACATTACAAAACTGAATAAAGAAACAGTCAATAAACTGTACAAAACTCAATAAAGAACTAGTCAATAAACTGTACAAAACTAAATAAAGAAACAGTCAATAAACTGTACAAAAGTAAATAAAGAACCAGTCAATAAATTGTACACAAACTAAATAAAGAACCAGTCAATAAACTGTACAAAACTAAATCAAGAAACAGTCATTAAACTGTATAAAACTAACTAAAGAAACAGTCAATAAACTGTACAAAACTAAATAAAGAACCAGTCAATAAACTGTACAAAACTGAATAAAGAACCAGTCAATAAACTGTACAAAACCGAATAAAGAACCAGTCATTAAACTGTACAAAACTGAATAAAGAACCAGTCAATAAACTGTACAAAACTCAATAAAGAAAAAGTCAATAAACTGTGCAAAACTCAATTAAGAAACAGTCAATAAACTGTACAAAACTCAATAGAAAAACAGTCAATAAACTGTACAAAACTCAATAAAGAACCAGTCAATCAACTGTAAAAAACTCAATAAAGAACCAGTCAATAAACATTACAAAACTGAATAAAGAAACAGTCAATAAACTGTACAAAACTCAATAAAGAAACAGTCAATAAACTGTACAAAACTCAATAAAAAAACAGTCAATAAACTGTACAAAACTAAATAAAGAACCAGTCAATAAACATTACAAAACTAAATAAAGAAACAGTCAATAAACTGTACAAAACTAAATAAAGAAACAGTCAATAAACTGTACAAAACTGAATAAAGAACCAGTCAATAAACTGTACAAAACTCAATAAAGAACCAGTCAATAAACATACAAAACTGAATAAAGAAACAGTCAATAAACTGTACAAAACTCAATAAAGAACTAGTCAATAAACTGTACAAAACTAAATAAAGAAACAGTCAATAAACTGTACAAAAGTAAATAAAGAACCAGTCAATAAATTGTACACAAACTAAATAAAGAACCAGTCAATAAACTGTACAAAACTAAATAAAGAAACAGTCATTAAACTGTATAAAACTAACTAAAGAAACAGTCAATAAACTGTACAAAACTAAATAAAGAAACAGTCAATATACTGTACAAAACTCAATAAAGAAACAGTCAATAAACTGTACAAAACTGAATAAAGAACCAGTCATTAAACTGTACAAAACTGAATAAAGAACCAGTCAATAAACTGTACAAAACTCAATAAAGAAACAGTCAATAAACTGTGCAAAACTCAATTAAGAAACAGTCAATAAACTGTACAAAACTCAATAGAAAAACAGTCAATAAACTGTACAAAACTCAATAAAGAACCAGTCAATCAACTGTAAAAAACTCAATAAAGAACCAGTCAATAAACATTACAAAACTGAATTAAGAAACAGTTAATAAACTGTACAAAACTCAATAAAGAAACAGTCAATAAACTGTACAAAACTCAATAAAAAAACAGTCAATAAACTGTACAAAACTAAATAAAGAACCAGTCAATAAACATTACAAAACTAAATAAAGAAACAGTCAATAAACTGTACAAAACTAAATAAAGAAACAGACAATAAACTGTACAAAACTAAATAAAGAACCAGTCAATAAATTGTACACAAACCAACTAAAGAAACAGTCAATAAACTGTACAAAACTAATTAAAGGAGCAGTCAATAAACTGTACAAAACTAAATAAAGAACCAGTCAATAAATTGTACACAATCTCAATAAAGAACCAGTCAATAAACTGTACAAAACTGAATAAAGAACCAGTCAATAAACTGTACAAAACTGAATAAAGAACCAGTCAATAAACTGTACAAAACTCAATAAAGAAACAGTCAATAAACTGTGCAAAACTCAATAAAGAAACAGTCAATAAACTGTACAAAACTCAATAAAAAAACAGTCATTAAACTGTATAAAACTAACTAAAGAAACAGTCAATAAACTGTACAAAACTAAATAAAGAAACAGTCAATAAACTGTACAAAACTCAATAAAGAAACAGTCAATAAACTGTACAAAACTGAATAAAGAACCAGTCAATAAACTGTACAAAACTGAATAAAGAACCAGTCAATAAACTGTACAAAACTCAATAAATAAACAGTCAATAAACTGTGCAAAACTCAATAAAGAAACAGTCAATAAACTGTACAAAACTCAATAAAAAAACAGTCAATAAACTGTACAAAACTCAATAAAGAACTAGTCAATAAACTGTACAAAACTCAATAAAGAACTAGTCAGTAAATTGTACACAAACTCAATAAAGAACCAGTCAATAAACTGTCCAAAACTGAATAAAGAACCAGTCAATAAACTGTTCGAAACTCAATAAAGAACCAGTCAATAAATTGTACATAAACTCAATAAAGAACCAGTCAATAAACTGTACAAAACTGAACAAAGAGCCAGTCAATAAACTGAACAAAACTCAATAAAGAACCAGTCAATAAACTGTACAAAACTGAATGAAGAACCAGTCAATAAACTGTACAAAACTCAATAAAGAACCAGTCAATAAACATTACAAAACTGAATAAAGAAACAGTCAATAAACTGTACAAAACTCAATAAAGAACTAGTCAATAAACTGTACAAAACTAAATAAAGAAACAGTCAATAAACTGTACAAAAGTAAATAAAGAACCAGTCAATAAATTGTACACAAACTAAATAAAGAAACAGTCAATAAACTGTACAAAACTAAATAAAGAAACAGTCATTAAACTGTATAAAACTAACTAAAGAAACAGTCAATAAACTGTACAAAACTAAATAAAGAAACAGTCAATAAACTGTACAAAACTCAATAAAGAAACAGTCAATAAATTGTACAAAACTCAATAAAGAACCAGTCAATAAACTGTACAAAACTGAATAAAGAACTAGTCAATAAACTGTACAAAACTCAATAAAGAAACAGTCAATAAACTGTGCAAAACTCAATAAAGAAACAGTCAATAAACTGTACAAAACTCAATAAAAAACAGTCAATAAACTGTACAAAACTGAATAAAGAACCAGTCAATCAACTGTAAAAAACTCAATAAAGAACCAGTCAATAAACATTACAAAACTGAATAAAGAAACAGTCAATAAACTGTACAAAACTCAATAAAGAAACAGTCAATAAACTGTACAAAACTCAATAAAAAAACAGCCAATAAACTGTACAAAACTAAATAAAGAACCAGTCAATAAACATTACAAAACTAAATAAAGAAACAGTCAATAAACTGTACAAAACTAAATAAAGAAACAGTCAATAAACTGTACAAAACTAAATAAAGAACCAGTCAATAAATTGTACACAAACCAACTAAAGAAACAGTCAATAAACTGTACAAAACTAATTAAAGGAGCAGTCAATAAACTGTACAAAACTAAATAAAGAACCAGTCAATAAATTGTACACAATCTCAATAAAGAACCAGTCAATAAACTGTACAAAACTGAATAAAGAACCAGTCAATAAACTGTACAAAACTCAATAAAGAACTAGTCAGTAAATTGTACACAAACTCAATAAAGAACCAGTCAATAAACTGTACAAAACTGAATAAAGAACCAGTCAATAAACTGTTCGAAACTCAATAAAGAACCAGTCAATAAATTGTACACAAACTCAATAAAGAACCAGTCAATAAACTGTACAAAACTGAATAAAGAGCCAGTCAATAAACTGAACAAAACTCAATAACGAACCAGTCAATAAACTGTACAAAACTGAATAAAGAACCAGTCAATAAACTGTACAAAACTCAATAAAGAACCAGTCAATAAGCATTACAAAAGTAAATAAAGAAATAGTCAATAAACTGTACAAAACTCAATAAAGAACTAGTCAATAAACTGTACAAAACTCAATAAAAAAACAGTCATTAAACTGTATAAAACTAACTAAAGAAACAGTCAATAAACTGTACAAAACTAAATAAAGAAACAGTCAATAAACTGTACAAAACTCAATAAGGAAACAGTCAATAAACTGTACAAAACTGAATAAAGAACCAGTCAATAAACTGTACAAAACTGAATAAAGAACCAGTCAATAAACTGTACAAAACTCAATAAATAAACAGTCAATAAACTGTGCAAAAATCAATAAAGAAACAGTCAATAAACTGTACAAAACTCAATAAAAAAACAGTCAATAAACTGTACAAAACTCAATAAAGAACTAGTCAATAAACTGTACAAAACTCAATAAAGAACTAGTCAGTAAATTGTACACAAACTCAATAAAGAACCAGTCAATAAACTGTCCAAAACTGAATAAAGAACCAGTCAATAAACTGTTCGAAACTCAATAAAGAACCAGTCAATAAATTGTACATAAACTCAATAAAGAACCAGTCAATAAACTGTACAAAACTGAACAAAGAGCCAGTCAATAAACTGAACAAAACTCAATAAAGAACCAGTCAATAAACTGTACAAAACTGAATGAAGAACCAGTCAATAAACTGTACAAAACTCAATAAAGAACCAGTCAATAAACATTACAAAACTGAATAAAGAAACAGTCAATAAACTGTACAAAACTCAATAAAGAACTAGTCAATAAACTGTACAAAACTAAATAAAGAAACAGTCAATAAACTGTACAAAAGTAAATAAAGAACCAGTCAATAAATTGTACACAAACTAAATAAAGAAACAGTCAATAAACTGTACAAAACTAAATAAAGAAACAGTCATTAAACTGTATAAAACTAACTAAAGAAACAGTCAATAAACTGTACAAAACTAAATAAAGAAACAGTCAATAAACTGTACAAAACTCAATAAAGAAACAGTCAATAAACTGTACAAAACTGAATAAAGAACCAGTCAATAAACTGTACAAAACTGAATAAAGAACTAGTCAATAAACTGTACAAAACTCAATAAAGAAACAGTCAATAAACTGTGCAAAACTCAATAAAGAAACAGTCAATAAACTGTACAAAACTCAATAAAAAACAGTCAATAAACTGTACAAAACTGAATAAAGAACCAGTCAATCAACTGTAAAAAACTCAATAAAGAACCAGTCAATAAACATTACAAAACTGAATAAAGAAACAGTCAATAAACTGTACAAAACTCAATAAAGAAACAGTCAATAAACTGTACAAAACTCAATAAAAAAACAGCCAATAAACTGTACAAAACTAAATAAAGAACCAGTCAATAAACATTACAAAACTAAATAAAGAAACAGTCAATAAACTGTACAAAACTAAATAAAGAAACAGTCAATAAACTGTACAAAACTAAATAAAGAACCAGTCAATAAATTGTACACAAACCAACTAAAGAAACAGTCAATAAACTGTACAAAACTAATTAAAGGAGCAGTCAATAAACTGTACAAAACTAAATAAAGAACCAGTCAATAAATTGTACACAATCTCAATAAAGAACCAGTCAATAAACTGTACAAAACTGAATAAAGAACCAGTCAATAAACTGTACAAAACTCAATAAAGAACTAGTCAGTAAATTGTACACAAACTCAATAAAGAACCAGTCAATAAACTGTACAAAACTGAATAAAGAACCAGTCAATAAACTGTTCGAAACTCAATAAAGAACCAGTCAATAAATTGTACACAAACTCAATAAAGAACCAGTCAATAAACTGTACAAAACTGAATAAAGAGCCAGTCAATAAACTGAACAAAACTCAATAACGAACCAGTCAATAAACTGTACAAAACTGAATAAAGAACCAGTCAATAAACTGTACAAAACTCAATAAAGAACCAGTCAATAAGCATTACAAAACTAAATAAAGAAATAGTCAATAAACTGTACAAAACTCAATAAAGAACTAGTCAATAAACTGTACAAAACTAAATAAAGAAACAGTCAATAAACTGTACAAAAGTAAATAAAGAACCAGTCAATAAATTGTACACAAACTAAATAAAGAAACAGTCAATAAACTGTACAAAACTAAATAAAGAAACAGTCATTAAACTGTATAAAACTAACTAAAGAAACAGTCAATAAACTGTACAAAACTCAAGAAAGAAACAGTCAATAAACTGTACAAAACTGAATAAAGAACCAGTCAATAAACTGTACAAAACTGAATAAAGAACCAGTCAATAAACTGTACAAAACTCAATAAAGAAACAGTCAATAAATTGTACACAAACCAACTAAAGAAACAGTCAATAAACTGTACAAAACTAATTAAAGGAGCAGTCAATAAACTGTACAAAACTAAATAAAGAACCAGTCAATAAATTGTACACAATCTCAATAAAGAACCAGTCAATAAACTGTACAAAACTGAATAAAGAACCAGTCAATAAACTGTACAAAACTCAATAAAGAACTAGTCAGTAAATTGTACACAAACTCAATAAAGAACCAGTCAATAAACTGTCGAAACTGAATAATGAACCAGTCAATAAACTGTTCGAAACTCAATAAAGAACCAGTCAATAAACTGTACAAAACTCAATAAAGAACCAGTCAATAAACATTACAAAACTGAATAAAGAAACAGTCAATAAACTGTACAAAACTCAATAAAGAACTAGTCAATAAACTGTACAAAACTAAATAAAGAAACAGTCAATAAACTGTACAAAAGTAAATAAAGTACCAGTCAATAAATTGTACGCAAACTAAATAAAGAAACAGTCAATAAACTGTACAAAACTAAATGAAGAAACAGTCATTAAACTGTATAAAACTAACTAAAGAAATAGTCAATAAACTGTACAAAACTAAATAAAGAAACAGTCAATAAACTGTACAAAACTCAATAAAGAAACAGTCAATAAACTGTACAAAACAGAATAAAGAACCAGTCAATAAACTGTACAAAACTGAATAAAAAACCAGTCAATAAACTGTACAAAACTCAATAAAGAAACAGTCAATAAACTGTGCAAAACTCAATAAAAAAACAGTCAATAAACTGTACAAAACTGAATAAAGAACCAGTCAATCAACTCTAAAAAACTCAATAAAGAACCAGTCAATAAACATTACCAAACTGAATAAAGAAACAGTCAATAAACTGTACAAAACTCAATAAAGAAACAGTCAATAAACTGTACAAAACTCAATAAAAAAACAGTCAATAAACTGTACAAAACTAAATAAAGAACCAGTCAATAAACATTACAAAACTAAATAAAGAAACAGTCAATAAACTGTACAAAACTAAATAAAGAAACAGTCAATAAACTGTACAAAACTATAATAAAGAACCAGTCAATAAATTGTACACAAACCAACTAAAGAAACAGTCAATAAATTGTACACAAACCAACTAAAGAAACAGTCAATAAACTGTACAAAACAAATTAAAGGAGCAGTCAATAAACTGTACAAAACTAAATAAAGAACCAGTCAATAAATTGTACACAATCTCAATAAAGAACCAGTCAATAAACTGTACAAAACTCAATAAAGAACTAGTCAGTAAATTGTACACAAACTCAATAAAGAACCAGTCAATAAACTGTACAAAACTGAATAAAGAACCAGTCAATAAACTGTTCGAAACTCAATAAAGAACCAGTCAATAAATTGTACACAAACTCAATAAAGAACCAGTCAACAAACTGTACAAAACTGAATAAAGAGCCAGTCAATAAACTGAACAAAACTCAATAAAGAACCAGTCAATAAACTGTACAAAACTGAATAAAGAAACAGTCAATAAACTGTACAAAACTCAATAAAGAACTAGTCAATAAACTGTACAAAACTAAATAAAGAAACAGTCAATAAACTGTACAAAAGTAAATAAAGAACCAGTCAATAAATTGTACACAAACTAAATAAAGAAACAGTCAATAAACTGTACAAAACTCAATAAAGAAACAGTCAATAAACTGTACAAAACTGAATAAAGAACCAGTCAATAAACTGTACAAAACTGAATAAAGAACTAGTCAATAAACTGTACAAAACTCAATAAAGAAACAGTCAATAAACTGTGCAAAACTCAATAAAGAAACAGTCAATAAACTGTACAAAACTCAATAAAAAACAGTCAATAAACTGTACAAAACTGAATAAAGAACCAGTCAATCAACTGTAAAAAACTCAATAAAGAACCAGTCAATAAACATTACAAAACTGAATAAAGAAACAGTCAATAAACTGTAAAAAACTCAATAAAGAAACAGTCAATAAACTGTACAAAACTCAATAAAAAAACAGCCAATAAACTGTACAAAACTAAATAAAGAACCAGTCAATAAACATTACAAAACTAAATAAAGAAACAGTCAATAAACTGTACAAAACTAAATAAAGAAACAGTCAATAAACTGTACAAAACTAAATAAAGAACCAGTCAATAAATTGTACACAAACCAACTAAAGAAACAGTCAATAAACTGTACAAAACTAATTAAAGGAGCAGTCAATAAACTGTACAAAACTAAATAAAGAACCAGTCAATAAATTGTACACAATCTCAATAAAGAACCAGTCAATAAACTGTACAAAACTGAATAAAGAACCAGTCAATAAACTGTACAAAACTCAATAAAGAACTAGTCAGTAAATTGTACACAAACTCAATAAAGAACCAGTCAATAAACTGTACAAAACTGAATAAAGAACCAGTCAATAAACTGTTCGAAACTCAATAAAGAACCAGTCAATAAATTGTACACAAACTCAATAAAGAACCAGTCAATAAACTGTACAAAACTGAATAAAGAGCCAGTCAATAAACTGAACAAAACTCAATAACGAACCAGTCAATAAACTGTACAAAACTGAATAAAGAACCAGTCAATAAACTGTACAAAACTCAATAAAGAACCAGTCAATAAGCATTACAAAACTAAATAAAGAAATAGTCAATAAACTGTACAAAACTCAATAAAGAACTAGTCAATAAACTGTACAAAACTAAATAAAGAAACAGTCAATAAACTGTACAAAAGTAAATAAAGAACCAGTCAATAAATTGTACACAAACTAAATAAAGAAACAGTCAATAAACTGTACAAAACTAAATAAAGAAACAGTCATTAAACTGTATAAAACTAACTAAAGAAACAGTCAATAAACTGTACAAAACTCAAGAAAGAAACAGTCAATAAACTGTACAAAACTGAATAAAGAACCAGTCAATAAACTGTACAAAACTGAATAAAGAACCAGTCAATAAACTGTACAAAACTCAATAAAGAAACAGTCAATAAATTGTACACAAACCAACTAAAGAAACAGTCAATAAACTGTACAAAACTAATTAAAGGAGCAGTCAATAAACTGTACAAAACTAAATAAAGAACCAGTCAATAAATTGTACACAATCTCAATAAAGAACCAGTCAATAAACTGTACAAAACTGAATAAAGAACCAGTCAATAAACTGTACAAAACTCAATAAAGAACTAGTCAGTAAATTGTACACAAACTCAATAAAGAACCAGTCAATAAACTGTCGAAACTGAATAATGAACCAGTCAATAAACTGTTCGAAACTCAATAAAGAACCAGTCAATAAACTGTACAAAACTCAATAAAGAACCAGTCAATAAACATTACAAAACTGAATAAAGAAACAGTCAATAAACTGTACAAAACTCAATAAAGAACTAGTCAATAAACTGTACAAAACTAAATAAAGAAACAGTCAATAAACTGTACAAAAGTAAATAAAGTACCAGTCAATAAATTGTACGCAAACTAAATAAAGAAACAGTCAATAAACTGTACAAAACTAAATGAAGAAACAGTCATTAAACTGTATAAAACTAACTAAAGAAATAGTCAATAAACTGTACAAAACTAAATAAAGAAACAGTCAATAAACTGTACAAAACTCAATAAAGAAACAGTCAATAAACTGTACAAAACAGAATAAAGAACCAGTCAATAAACTGTACAAAACTGAATAAAAAACCAGTCAATAAACTGTACAAAACTCAATAAAGAAACAGTCAATAAACTGTGCAAAACTCAATAAAAAAACAGTCAATAAACTGTACAAAACTGAATAAAGAACCAGTCAATCAACTCTAAAAAACTCAATAAAGAACCAGTCAATAAACATTACCAAACTGAATAAAGAAACAGTCAATAAACTGTACAAAACTCAATAAAGAAACAGTCAATAAACTGTACAAAACTCAATAAAAAAACAGTCAATAAACTGTACAAAACTAAATAAAGAACCACTCAATAAACATTACAAAACTAAATAAAGAAACAGTCAATAAACTGTACAAAACTAAATAAAGAAACAGTCAATAAACTGTACAAAACTATAATAAAGAACCAGTCAATAAATTGTACACAAACCAACTAAAGAAACAGTCAATAAATTGTACACAAACCAACTAAAGAAACAGTCAATAAACTGTACAAAACAAATTAAAGGAGCAGTCAATAAACTGTACAAAACTAAATAAAGAACCAGTCAATAAATTGTACACAATCTCAATAAAGAACCAGTCAATAAACTGTACAAAACTCAATATAGAACTAGTCAGTAAATTGTACACAAACTCAATAAAGAACCAGTCAATAAACTGTACAAAACTGAATAAAGAACCAGTCAATAAACTGTTCGAAACTCAATAAAGAACCAGTCAATAAATTGTACACAAACTCAATAAAGAACCAGTCAACAAACTGTACAAAACTGAATAAAGAGCCAGTCAATAAACTGAACAAAACTCAATAAAGAACCAGTCAATAAACTGTACAAAACTGAATAAAGAAACAGTCAATAAACTGTACAAAACTCAATAAAGAACTAGTCAATAAACTGTACAAAACTAAATAAAGAAACAGTCAATAAACTGTACAAAAGTAAATAAAGAACCAGTCAATAAATTGTACACAAACTAAATAAAGAAACAGTCAATAAACTGTACAAAACTAAATAAAGAAACAGTCATTAAACTGTATAAAACTAACTAAAGAAATAGTCAATAAACTCTACAAAACTAAATAAAGAAACAGTCAATAAACTGTACCAAACTCAATAAAGAAACAGTCAATAAACTGTACAAAACTGAATAAAGAACCAGTCAATAAACAGTACAAAACTGAATAAAGAACCAGTCAATAAACTGTACAAAACTGAATAAAGAACCAGTCAATAAACTGTACAAAACTCAATAAAGAAACAGTCAATAAACTGTGCAAAACTCAATAAAGAAACAGTCAATAAACTGTACAAAACTCAATAAAAAAACAGTCAATAAACTGTACAAAACTCAATAAAGAACCAGTCAATCAACTGTAAAAAACTCAATAAAGAACCAGTCAATAAACATTACAAAACTGAATAAAGAAACAGTCAATAAACTGTACAAAACTCAATAAAGAACCAGTCAATAAACTGTATTAAACTCAATAAAAAAACAGTCAATAAACTGTACAAAACTAAATAAAGAACCAGTCCATAAACATTACAAAACTAAATAAAGAAACGGTCAATAAACTGTACAAAACTAAATAAAGAAACAGTCAATAAACTGTACAAAACTAAATAAAGAACCAGTCAATAAATTGTACACAAACCAACTAAAGAAACAGTCAATACACAAAACTAATTAAAGGAGCAGTCAATAAACTGTACAAAACTAAATAAAGAACCAGTCAATAAATTGTACACAATCTCAATAAAGAACCAGTCAAAAAACTGTACAAAACTGAATAAAGAACCAGTCAATAAACTGTACAAAACTCAATAAAGAACTAGTCAGTAAATTGTACACAAACTCAATAAAGAACCAGTCAATAAACTGTCCAAAACTGAATAAAGAACCAGTCAATAAACTGTTCGAAACTCAATAAAGAACCAGTCAATAAATTGTACACAAACTCAATAAAGAACCAGTCAATAAACTGTACAAAACTGAACAAAGAGCCAGTCAATAAACTGAACAAAACTCAATAAAGAACCAGTCAATAAACTGTACAAAACTGAATAAAGAACCAGTCAATAAACTGTACAAAACTCAATAAAGAACCAGTCAATAAACATTACAAAACTGAATAAAGAAACAGTCAATAAACTGTACAAAACTCAATAAAGAACTAGTCAATAAACTGTACAAAACTAAATAAAGAAACAGTCAATAAACTGTACAAAAGTAAATAAAGAACCAGTCAATAAATTGTACACAAACTAAATAAAGAAACAGTCAATAAACAGTACAAAACTAAATAAAGAAACAGTCATTAAACTGTATAAAACTAACTAAAGAAATAGTCAATAAACTGTACAAAACTAAATAAAGAAACAGTCAATAAACTGTACCAAACTCAATAAAGAAACAGTCAATAAACTGTACAAAACTGAATAAAGAACCAGTCAATAAACAGTACAAAACTGAATAAAGAACCAGTCAATAAACTGTACAAAACTCAATAAAGAACCAGTCAATAAACTGTGCAAAACTCAATAAAGAAACAGTCAATAAACTGTACAAAACTCAATAAAAAACAGTCAATAAACTGTACAAAACTGAATAAAGAACCAGTCAATCAACTGTAAAAAACTCAATAAAGAACCATTCAATAAACATTGCAAAACTGAAGAAAGAAACAGTCAATAAACTGTACAAAACTCAATAAAGAAACAGTCAATAAACTGTACAAAACTCAATAAAAAAACAGTCAATAAACTGTACAAAACTAAATAAAGAACCAGTCAATAAACATTACAAAACTAAATAAAGAAACAGTCAATAAACTGTACAAAACTAAATAAAGAAACAGTCAATAAACTGTACAAAACTAAATAAAGAACCAGTCAATAAATTGTACACAAACCAACTAAAGAAACAGTCAATAAACTGTTCAAAACTAATTAAAGGAGCAGTCAATAAACTGTACAAAACTAAATAAAGAACCAGTCAATAAATTGTACACAATCTCAATAAAGAACCAGTCAATAAACTGTACAAAACTGAATAAAGAAACAGTCAATAAACTGTACAAAACTCAATAAAGAACTAGTCAGTAAATTGTACACAAACTCAATAAAGAACCAGTCAATAAACTGTACAAAACTGAATAAAGAACCAGTCAATAAACTGTTCGAAACTCAATAAAGAACCAGTCAATAAATTGTACACAAACTCAATAAAGAACCAGTCAATAAACTGTACAAAACTGAATAAAGAGCCAGTCAATAAACTGAACAAAACTCAATAAAGAACCAGTCAATAAACTGTACAAAACTGAATAAAGAACCAGTCAATAAACATTACAAAACTGAATAAAGAAACAGTCAATAAACTGTACAAAACTCAATAAAGAACTAGTCAATAAACTGTACAAAACTAAATAAAGAAACAGTCAATAAACTGTACAAAAGTAAATAAAGAACCAGTCAATAAATTGTACACAAACTAAATAAAGAAACAGTCAATAAACTGTACAAAACTAAATAAAGAAAAAGTCATTAAACTGTATAAAACTAACTAAAGAAACAGTCAATAAACTGTACAAAACTAAATAAAGAAACAGTCAATAAACTGTACAAAACTCAATAAAGAACCAGTCAATTAACTGTACAAAACCGAATAAAGAACCAGTCAATAAACTGTACAAAACTGAATAAAGAACCAGTCAATAAACTGTACAAAACTCAATAAAGAAACAGTCAATAAACTGTGCAAAACTCAATAAAGAAACAGTCAATAAACTGTACAAAACTCAATAAAAAACAGTCAATAAACTGTACAAAACTCAATAAAGAAACAGTCAATTAACTGTACAAAACTAACAAAAGAAACAGTCAATAAACTGTACAAAACTAAATAAAGAACCAGTCAATAAACTGTACAAAAGTAAATAAAGAACCAGTCAATAAACTGTACAAACCTGAATAAAGAACCAGTCAATAAACTGTACAAACCTGAATAAAGAACCCGTCAATAAACATTACAAAACTAAATAAATAACCAGTCAATAAACTGTACAAAACTGAATAAAGAACCAGTCAATAAACTGTACAAAACTCAATAAAGAACCAGTCAATAAACTGTACAAAACTAAATAAAGAACCAGTCAATAAATTGTACACAAACTAAATAAAGGAACAGTCAATAAATTGTACACAAACTAAATAAAGAAACAGTCAATAAACTGTACAAAACTGAATAAAGAACCAGTCAATAAACTGTACAAAGCTGAATAAAGAACCAGTCAATAAACTGTACAAAACTCAATAAAGAACCAGTCAATAAACTGTGCAAAACTCAATAAAGAAACAGTCAATAAACTGTACAAAACTCAATAAAAAAACAGTCAATAAACTGTACAAAACTGAATAAAGAACCAGTCAATCACCTGTAAAAAACTCAATAAAGAACCAGTCAATAAACATTACAAAACTGAATAAAGAAACAGTCAATAAACTGTACAAAACTCAATAAAGAAACAGTCAATAAACTGTACAAAACTCAATAAAAAAACAGTCAATAAACTGTACAAAACTAAATAAAGAACCAGTCAATAAACATTACAAAACTAAATAAAGAAACAGTCAATAAACTGTACAAAACTAAATAAAGAAACAGTCAATAAACTGTACAAAACTAAATAAAGAACCAGTCAATAAATTGTACACAAACCAACTAAAGAAACAGTCAATAAACTGTACAAAACTAATTAAAGGAGCAGTCAATAAACTGTACAAAACTAAATAAAGAACCAGTCAATAAATTGTACACAATCTCAATAAAGAACCAGTCAATAAACTGTACAAAACTGAATAAAGAACCAGTCAATAAACTGTACAAAACTAAATAAAGAACTAGTCAGTAAATTGTACACAAACTCAATAAAGAACCAGTCAATAAACTGTACAAAACTGAATAAAGAACCAGTCAATAAACTACTCGAAACTCAATAAAGAACCAGTCAATAAATTGTACACAAACTCAATAAAGAACCAGTCAATAAACTGTACAAAACTGAATAAAGAGCCAGTCAATAAACTGAACAAAACTCAATAAAGAACCAGTCAATAAACTGTACAAAACTGAATAAAGAACCAGTCAATAAACTGTACAAAACTCAATAAAGAACCAGTCAATAAACATTACAAAACTGAATAAAGAAACAGTCAATAAACCGTACAAAACTCAATAAAGAACTAGTCAATAAACTGTACAAAACTAAATAAAGAAACAGTCAATAAACTGTACAAAAGTAAATAAAGAACCAGTCAATAAATTGTACACAAACTAAATAAAGAAACAGTCAATAAACTGTACAAAACTAAATAAAGAACAAGTCATTAAACTGTATAAAACTAACTAAAGAAACAGTCAATAAACTGTACAAAACTAAATAAAGAAACAGTCAATAAACTGTACAAAACTCAATAAAGAACCAGTCAATAAACTGTACAAAACTGAATAAAGAACCAGTCAATAAACTGTACAAAACTGAATAAAGAACCAGTCAATAAACTGTACAAAACTCAATAAAGAAACAGTCAATAAACTGTGCAAAACTCAAAAAAGAAACAGTCAATAAACTGTACAAAACTCAATAAAAAACAGTCAATAAACTGTACAAAACTCAATAAAGAAACAGTCAATTAACTGTACAAAACTAACAAAAGAAACAGTCAATAAACTGTACAAAACTAAATAAAGAACCAGTCAATAAACTGTACAAAAGTAAATAAAGAACCAGTCAATAAACTGTACAAACCTGAATAAAGAACCAGTCAATAAACTGTACAAACCTGAATAAAGAACCCGTCAATAAACATTACAAAACTAAATAAAGAACCAGTCAATAAACTGTACAAAACTGAATAAAGAACCAGTCAATAAACTGTACAAAACTCAATAAAGAACCAGTCAATAAACTGTACAAAACTAAATAAAGAACCAGTCAATAAATTGTACACAAACTAAATAAAGGAACAGTCAATAAACTGTACAAAACTAAATAAAGAAACAGTCAATAAACTGTACAAAACTAAATAAAGAACCAGTCAATAATTGTACACAAACTCAATAAAGAACCAGTCAATAAAATGTACAAAACTCAATAAAGAACCAGTCAATAAACTGTACAAAACTGAATAAAGAACCAGTCAATAAACTGTACAAAACTCAAAAAATAACCAGTCAATAAACATTACAAAACTGAATAAAGAACCAGTCAATCAACTGTAAAAAACGCAATAAAGAATCAGTGAATAAACATTACAAAACTGAATAAAGAAACAGTCAATAAACTGTACAAAACTCAATAAAGAAACAGTCAATAAACTGTACAAACCTCAATAAAAAAACAGTCAATAAACTGTACAAAACTAAATAAAGAACATGTCAATAAACATTTGAAAACTAAATAAAGAAACAGTCAATAAACTGTACAAAACTAAATAAAGAAACAGTCAATAAACTGTACAAAACTAAATAAAGAACCAGTCAATAAATTGTACACAAACCAACTAAAGAAACAGTCAATAAACTGTACAAAACTAATTAAAGAAGCAGTCAATAAACTGTACAAAACTGAATAAAGAACCAATCAATAAACTGTACAAAACTCAATAAAGAACTAGTCAATAAATTGTATACAAACCCAATAAAGAACCAGTCAATAAATTGTACAAAACTGAATAAAGAACCAGTCAATAGACTGTTCAAAACTCAATAAAGAACCAGTCAATAAATTGTACACAAACTCAATAAAGAACCAGTCAATAAACTGTATAAAACTAACTAAAGAAACAGTCAATAAACTGTACAAAACTAAATAAAGAAACAGTCAATAAACTGTACAAAACTCAATAAAGAAACAGTCAATAAACTGTTCAAAACTGAATAAAGAACCATTCAATAAATTGTACAAAACTTAATAAATAACCAGTCAATAAACTGTACAAAACTCAATAAAGAAACAGTCAATAAACTGTGCAGAAAACTCAATAAAGAAACAGTCAATAAACTGTACAAAACTCAATAAAAAAACAGTCAATAAACTGTACAAAACTCAATAAAGAAACAGTCAATAAACTGTACAAAACTAACTAAATAAACAGTCAATAAACTGTACAAAACTAAATAAAGAAACAGTCAATAAACATTTCAAAACTGAATGACGAACCAGTCAATAAACTGGACTAAACTGAATAAAGAACCACTCGATAAACTGTACAAACCTGAATAAAGAACCAGTCAATAAACTGTACAAACCTTAATAAAGAACCCGTCAATAAACATTACAAAACTGAATAAAGAACCAGTCAATAAACTGTACAAAACTGAATAAAGAACCAATCAATAAACTGTACAAAACTCAATAAAGAACCAGTCAATAAACTGTACAAAACTAAATAAAGAACCAGTCAATAAACTGTTCAAAACTCAATAAAGAACCACTCAATAAACTGTACAAAACTAAATAAAGAAACAGTCAATAAACTGTACAAAACTAAATAAAGAAACAGTCAATAAACTGTACAAAACTCAATAAAGAAACAGTCAATAAACTGAACAAAACTCAATAAAGAAGCAGTCAATAAACTGTACAAAACTGGATAAAGAAGCAGTCAATAAACTGTACAAAATTGAATAAAGAACCAGTCAATAAACTGTACAAAACTCAAAAAAGAACCAGTCAATAAAGTGTACAAAACTCAATAAAGAAACAGTCAATACAATAAAGTGTACAAAACTCAATAAAGAAACAGTCAATAAACTGTACAAAACTGAATAAAGAAACAGTCAATAAAATGTACAAAACTGAAAAAGGAAACAGTCAATAAACTGTTTAAAACTAAATAAAGAACCAGTCAATAAACTGTACAAAACTCAAAAAAGAACCAGTCAATAAACTGTACAAAACTCAATAAAGAACCAGTCAATAAATTGTACACAAAGTAAATAAAGAAACAGTCAATAAACTGTACAAAACTAAATAAAGAAACAGTCAATAAACTGTACAAAAATAAATAAAAAAACAGTCAATAAACTGTACAAAACTAAATAAAGAACCAGTCAATAAATTGTACACAAACTTAATAAAGAAACAGTCTATAAACTGTACAAAGCTAAATAAAGAAACAGTCAATAAACTGTACAAAACTAAATAAGGAACCAGTCAATAAATTGTACACAAACTCAATGAAGAACCAGTCAATAAACTGTACAAAACTAAATAAAGAACCAGTCAATAAACTGTACAAAACGCAATAAAGAACTAGTCAATAAAGTGTACACAAACTCAATAAAGAACCAGTCAATAAACTGTATAAAACTGAATAAAGAACCAGTCAATAAACTTTTAAAAACTCAAAAAAGAACCAGTCAATAAATTGTACACAAACTCAATAAAGAACCTGTCAATAAACTGTACAAAACTGAATAAAGAACCAGTCAATAAAATGTACAAAACTGAATAAAAAACCAGTCAATAAACTATACAAAACTCAATAAAGAACCAGTCAGTAAACGGTACAAAACTCAATAAAGAACCAGTCAATGAACTGAACAAAACTGAATAAAGAACCAGTCAATAAACTGTACACAACTCAATAAAGAACCAGTCAATAAACATTACAAAACTGAATAAAGAAACAGTCAATAAACTGTACAAAACTCAATAAAGAATCAGTCAATAAACTGTACAAAACTAAATAAAGAAACAGTCAATAAACTGTACAAAACTAAATAAAGAACCATTCAATAAATTGTACACAAACTAAATAAAGAAACAGTCAATAAACTTTCCAAATTAAATAAAGAAACAGTCAATAAGCTGTAAAAACTGAATAAAGAAACAGTCAATAAACTGTACAAAACTAACTAAAGAAACAGTCAATAAACTGTACAAAACTCAATAAAGAAACAGTCATTAAACTGTACAAAACTGAATAAAGAAGCTGTCAATAAACTGTACAAAACTCAATAAAGAAATGGTCAATAAACTGTACAAAACTAAATAAAGAAACAGTCAATAAACTGTACAAAATTCAATAAAGAACCAGTCAATAAACTGTACAAAACTCAATAAAGAACCAGTCAATGAACTCTACAAAACTCAATAAAGAACCAGTAAATAAACTGTACAAAACTAAATAAAGAAACAGTCAAGAAACTGTACAAAACTCAATAAAGAACCAGTTAATAAACTGTACAAAACTGAATAAAGAACCAGTCAATAAACTGTACAAAACTGAACAAAGAACCAGTCAATAAACTGTACAAAACTCAATAAAGAACCAGTAAATAAACTGTACAAAACTCAATAAAGAACCAGTCAATAAACTGTACAAAACTCAATAAAGAACCAGTAAATAAACTGTCCAAAACTCAGAAAAGAACCAGTCAATAAACTTTACAAAACTCATTAAAGAAAAAGTCAATAAACTGTAGAAAACTCAATTAAGAAGCAGTCAATAAACTGTACAAAACTCAATAAAGAAATGGTCAATAAACTGTACAAAACTAAATAAAGAAACAGTCAATAAACTGTACAAAACTCAATAAAGAACCAGTCAATAAACTGTACAAAACTCAATAAAGAACCAGTCAATGAACTCTACAAAACTCAATAAAGAACCAGTAAATAAACTGTACAAAACTAAATAAATAAACAGTCAATAAACTGTACAAAACTAAATAAAGACACAGTCAATAAACATTACAAAACTAAATAAAGAACCAGTCAATAAATAGTACAAAACTAAATAAAGAAACAGTCAATAAACTGTACAAAACTCAATAAAGAAACAGTCAATAAACTGTACAAAACTGAATAAAGAAGCAGTCAATTAACTGTACAAAACTGAATAAAGAAGCAGTCAATAAACTGGACTAAACTGAATAAAGAACCTCTCAATAAACTGTACAAACCTGAATAAAGAACCAGTCAATAAACTGTACAAACCTGAATAAAGAACCCGTCAATAAACATTACAAAACTGAATAAAGAACCAGTCAATAAACTGTACAAAACTGAATAAAGAACCAGTCAATAAACTGTACAAAACTCAATAAAGAACCAGTCAATAAACTGTACAAAACTAAATAAAGAAACAGTCAATAAACTGTACAAAACTAAATAAAGAAACAGTCAATAAACTGTACAAAACTCAATAAAGAAACAGTCAATAAACTGAACAAAACTCAATAAAGAAGCAGTCAATAAACTGTACAAAAATGAATAAAGAAGCAGTCAATAAACTGTACAAAATTGAATAAAGAACCAGTCAATAAATTGTACAAAACTCAAAAAAGAACCAGTCAATAAAGTGTACAAAACTCAATAAAGAAACAGTCAATACAATAAAGTGTATAAAACTCAATAAAGAAACAGTCAATAAACTGTACAAAACTGAATAAAGAAACAGTCAATAAAATGTACAAAACTGAAAAAGGAAACAGTCAATAAACTGTTTAAAACTAAATAAAGAACCAGTCAATAAACTGTACAAAACTCAAAAAGGAAACAGTCAATAAACTGTTTAAAACTAAATAAAGAACCAGTCAATAAACTGTACAAAACTCAAAAAAGAACCAGTCAATAAACTGTACAAAACTCAAAAAAGAAACAGTCAATAAACTGTACAAAACTCAATAAAGAACCAGTCAATAAATTGTACACAAACTAAATAAAGGAACAGTCAATAAACTGTACAAAACTGAATAAAGAAGCAGTCAATAATCTGTACAAAACTGAATAAAGAACCAGTCAATAAACTGTACAAAACTCAATAAAGAACCAGTCAATAAACTGTACAAAACTCAAAAAAGAACCAGTCAATAAACTGTACAAAACTCAATAAAGAAACAGTCAATAAACTGTACAAAACTCAATAAAGAACCAGTCAATAAATTGTACACAAACTAAATAAAGAAACAGTCAATAAACTGTACAAAACTGAATAAAGAAGCAGTCAATAAACTGTAGAAAACTAAATAAAAAAACAGTCAATAAACTGTACAAAACTAAATAAAGAACCGGTCAATAAATTGTACACAAACTAAATAAAGAAACAGCCAATAAACTGTACAAAACTAAATAAAGAAACAGTCAATAAACTGTACAAAACTAAATAATGAACCAGTCAATAAATTGTACACAAACTCAATAAAGAACCAGTCAATAAACTACAAAACTGAATAAAGAACCAGTCAATAAACTGTACAAAACTGAATAAAGATCCAGTCAATAAACTGTACAAAACTCAATAAAGAACCAGTCAATAAACTGTACAAAACTCAATACAGAACCAGTCTATAAACTCTACAAAACTCAATAAAGAACCAGTCAATAGACTGTACAAAACTAAATAAAGAAACAGTCAATAAACTGTACAAAACTCAACAAAGAACCAGTCAATAAACTGTACAAAACTGAATAAAGAACCAGTCAATAAACTGTACAAAACTGAACAAAGAACCAGTCAATAAACTGTACAAAACTCAATAAAGAACCAGTCAATAAACTGTAGAAAACTCAATAAAAAACCAGTAAATAAACTGTACAAAACTCAAAAAAGAACTAGTCAATAAACTGTACAAAACGCAATAAAAAACAGTCAATAAACTGTACAAGACTACATAAAGACACTGTCAATAAACTGTACAAAACTAAATAAAGAACCAGTCAATAAATTGTACACAAACTATATAAAGACACAGTCAATAAACAGTACAAAACTAAATAAAGAACAGTCAATAAACTGTACAAAACTAAATAAAGAAACAGTCAATAAACTGTAAAAAACTGAATAAAGAAACAGTCAATAAACTGTACAAAACTAAATAAAGAAACAGTCAATAAACTGTGCAAAACTCAATAAAGAAACAGTCAATAAACTGTACAAAACTGAATAAAGAAGCAGTCAATAAACTGTACAAAACACAATAAAGAAACATCAATAAACTGTACAAAACTAAATAAAGAAACAGTCAATAAACTGTACAAAACTCAATAAAGAAACAGTCAATAAACTGTAGAAAACTCAATAAAGAACCAGTCAATGAACTATACAAAACTCAATAAAGAACCAGTCAATAAACTGTACAAAACTAAATAAAGAAACATTCAATAAACAGTACAAAACTCAATAAAGAACCAGTCAATAAACTGTACAAAACTGAATAAAGAACCAGTCAATAAACTGTACAAAACTGAACAAAGAACCATTCAATAAACTGTACAAAACTCAATAAAGAACCAGTCAATAAACTGTACAAAACTCAATAAAGAACCAGTCAATAAACTGTACAAAACTCAATAAAGAACCAGTAAATAAGCTGTACAAGCTCAAAAAAGAACCAGCCAATAAACTGTACAAAACTCAATAAAGAAACAATCAATAAACTGTAGAAAACTCAATTAAGAAACAGTCAACAAACTGTACAAAACTCAATAAAGAACCAGTCAATAAATTGTACACAAACTAACTAAAGAAACAGTCAATAAACTGTACAAAACTCAATAAAGAACCAGTCAATAAACTGTACAAAAATAAATAAAGAAACAGTCAATAAACTGTACAAAACTAAATAAAGAACAAGTCAATAAATTGAACACAAACTAAATAAATAAACAGTCAATAAACTGTACAAAACTTAATAAAGAAACAGTCAATAAACTGTACAAAACTTAATAAAGAACCAGTCAAGAAATTGTACGCAATCTCAGTAAAGAACCAGTCGATAAACATTACAAAACTGAATAAAGAAAGAGTCAATAAACTGTACAAAACTCAATAAAGAACCAGTCAATGACCTATACAAAACTCAATAAAGAACCAGTCAATAAACTGTACAAAACTAAATAAAGAAACATTCAATAAACAGTACAAAACTCAATAAAGAACCAGTCAATAAACTGTACAAAACTGAATAAAGAACCAGTCAATAAACTGTACAAAACTGAATAAAGAACCAGTCAATAAACTGTACAAAACTAAATAAAGAAACAGTCAATAAACTGTACAAAACTTAATAAAGAACCAGTCAAGAAATTGTACGCAATCTCAATAAAGAACCAGTCAATAAACTGTACAAAACTGAATAAAGAACCAGTCAATAAACTGTACAAAACTGAACAAAGAACCATTCAATAAACTGTACAAAACTCAATAAAGAACCAGTCAATAAACTGTACAAAACTCTATAAAGAACCAGTCAATAAACTGTACAAAACTCAATAAAGAACCAGTAAATAAACTGTACAAAACTCAAAAAAGAACCAGTCAATAAACTGTACAAAACTCAATAAAGAAACAGTCAATAAACTGTGCAAAACTCAATAAAGAACCAGTCAATAAATTGTACACAAACTAACTAAAGAAACAGTCAATAAACTGTACAAAACTCAATAAAGAACCAGTCAATAAACTGTACAAAAATAAATAAAGAAACAGTCAATAAACTGTACAAAACTAAATAAAGAACAAGTCAATAAATTGTACACAAACTAAATAAATAAACAGTCAATAAACTGTACAAAACTTAATAAAGAAACAGTCAATAAACTGTACAAAACTTAATAAAGAACCAGTCAAGAAATTGTACGCAATTTCAGTAAAGAACCAGTCGATAAATTGTACAAAACTCAAAAAAGAACCAGTCAATAAAGTGTACAAAACTCAATAAAGAAACAGTCAATACAATAAAGTGTATAAAACTCAATAAAGAAACAGTCAATAAACTGTACAAAACTGAATAAAGAAACAGTCAATAAAATGTACAAAACTGAAAAAGGAAACAGTCAATAAACTGTTTAAAACTAAATAAAGAACCAGTCAATAAACTGTACAAAACTCAAAAAGGAAACAGTCAATAAACTGTTTAAAACTAAATAAAGAACCAGTCAATAAACTGTACAAAACTCAAAAAAGAACCAGTCAATAAACTGTACAAAACTCAAAAAAGAAACAGTCAATAAACTGTACAAAACTCAATAAAGAACCAGTCAATAAATTGTACACAAACTAAATAAAGGAACAGTCAATAAACTGTACAAAACTGAATAAAGAAGCAGTCAATAATCTGTACAAAACTGAATAAAGAACCAGTCAATAAACTGTACAAAACTCAATAAAGAACCAGTCAATAAACTGTACAAAACTCAAAAAAGAACCAGTCAATAAACTGTACAAAACTCAATAAAGAAACAGTCAATAAACTGTACAAAACTCAATAAAGAACCAGTCAATAAATTGTACACAAACTAAATAAAGAAACAGTCAATAAACTGTACAAAACTGAATAAAGAAGCAGTCAATAAACTGTAGAAAACTAAATAAAAAAACAGTCAATAAACTGTACAAAACTAAATAAAGAACCGGTCAATAAATTGTACACAAACTAAATAAAGAAACAGCCAATAAACTGTACAAAACTAAATAAAGAAACAGTCAATAAACTGTACAAAACTAAATAATGAACCAGTCAATAAATTGTACACAAACTCAATAAAGAACCAGTCAATAAACTACAAAACTGAATAAAGAACCAGTCAATAAACTGTACAAAACTGAATAAAGATCCAGTCAATAAACTGTACAAAACTCAATAAAGAACCAGTCAATAAACTGTACAAAACTCAATACAGAACCAGTCTATAAACTCTACAAAACTCAATAAAGAACCAGTCAATAGACTGTACAAAACTAAATAAAGAAACAGTCAACAAACTGTACAAAACTCAACAAAGAACCAGTCAATAAACTGTACAAAACTGAATAAAGAACCAGTCAATAAACTGTACAAAACTGAACAAAGAACCAGTCAATAAACTGTACAAAACTCAATAAAGAACCAGTCAATAAACTGTAGAAAACTCAATAAAAAACCAGTAAATAAACTGTACAAAACTCAAAAAAGAACTAGTCAATAAACTGTACAAAACGCAATAAAAAACAGTCAATAAACTGTACAAGACTACATAAAGACACTGTCAATAAACTGTACAAAACTAAATAAAGAACCAGTCAATAAATTGTACACAAACTATATAAAGACACAGTCAATAAACAGTACAAAACTAAATAAAGAACAGTCAATAAACTGTACAAAACTAAATAAAGAAACAGTCAATAAACTGTAAAAAACTGAATAAAGAAACAGTCAATAAACTGTACAAAACTAAATAAAGAAACAGTCAATAAACTGTGCAAAACTCAATAAAGAAACAGTCAATAAACTGTACAAAACTGAATAAAGAAGCAGTCAATAAACTGTACAAAACTCAATAAAGAACCATCAATAAACTGTACAAAACTAAATAAAGAAACAGTCAATAAACTGTACAAAACTCAATAAAGAAACAGTCAATAAACTGTAGAAAACTCAATAAAGAACCAGTCAATGAACTATACAAAACTCAATAAAGAACCAGTCAATAAACTGTACAAAATTAAATAAAGAAACATTCAATAAACAGTACAAAACTCAATAAAGAACCAGTCAATAAACTGTACAAAACTGAATAAAGAACCAGTCAATAAACTGTACAAAACTGAACAAAGAACCATTCAATAAACTGTACAAAACTCAATAAAGAACCAGTCAATAAACTGTACAAAACTCAATAAAGAACCAGTCAATAAACTGTACAAAACTCAATAAAGAACCAGTAAATAAACTGTACAAGCTCAAAAAAGAACCAGCCAATAAACTGTACAAAACTCAATAAAGAAACAATCAATAAACTGTAGAAAACTCAATTAAGAAACAGTCAACAAACTGTACAAAACTCAATAAAGAACCAGTCAATAAATTGTACACAAACTAACTAAAGAAACAGTCAATAAACTGTACAAAACTCAATAAAGAACCAGTCAATAAACTGTACAAAAATAAATAAAGAAACAGTCAATAAACTGTACAAAACTAAATAAAGAACAAGTCAATAAATTGAACACAAACTAAATAAATAAACAGTCAATAAACTGTACAAAACTTAATAAAGAAACAGTCAATAAACTGTACAAAACTTAATAAAGAACCAGTCAAGAAATTGTACGCAATCTCAGTAAAGAACCAGTCGATAAACATTACAAAACTGAATAAAGAAAGAGTCAATAAACTGTACAAAACTCAATAAAGAACCAGTCAATGACCTATACAAAACTCAATAAAGAACCAGTCAATAAACTGTACAAAACTAAATAAAGAAACATTCAATAAACAGTACAAAACTCAATAAAGAACCAGTCAATAAACTGTACAAAACTGAATAAAGAACCAGTCAATAAACTGTACAAAACTGAACAAAGAACCATTCAATAAACTGTACAAAACTTAATAAAGAAACAGTCAATAAACTGTACAAAACTTAATAAAGAACCAGTCAAGAAATTGTACGCAATCTCAATAAAGAACCAGTCAATAAACTGTACAAAACTGAATAAAGAACCAGTCAATAAACTGTACAAAACTGAACAAAGAACCATTCAATAAACTGTACAAAACTCAATAAAGAACCAGTCAATAAACTGTACAAAACTCTATAAAGAACCAGTCAATAAACTGTACAAAACTCAATAAAGAACCAGTAAATAAACTGTACAAAACTCAAAAAAGAACCAGTCAATAAACTGTACAAAACTCAATAAAGAAACAGTCAATAAACTGTGCAAAACTCAATAAAGAACCAGTCAATAAATTGTACACAAACTAACTAAAGAAACAGTCAATAAACTGTACAAAACTCAATAAAGAACCAGTCAATAAACTGTACAAAAATAAATAAAGAAACAGTCAATAAACTGTACAAAACTAAATAAAGAACAAGTCAATAAATTGTACACAAACTAAATAAATAAACAGTCAATAAACTGTACAAAACTTAATAAAGAAACAGTCAATAAACTGTACAAAACTTAATAAAGAACCAGTCAAGAAATTGTACGCAATCTCAGTAAAGAACCAGTCGATAAACATTACAAAACTGAATAAAGAACCAGTCAAAAAACTGTACAAAACTCAATAAAGAACCAGTCAATAAACATTACAAAACTGAAAAAAGAACCAGTCAATAAACTATACAAAACTCAATAAAGAAGCAGTCAATAAACAGTACAAAACTAAATCAAAAAACGGTCAATAAACTGTATAAAACTAAATAAAGACACAGTCAATAAACTGTACAAAACTAAATAAAGAACCAGTCAATAAATTGTACACAAACTATATAAAGAAACAGTCAATAAACTGTACAAAACTCAATAAAGAAACAGTCCATAAACTGTACAAAAGTGAATAAAGAAGCAGTCAATAAACTGTACAAAAGTGAATAAAGAACCAGTCAATAAACTGTACAAAACTCAATAAAGAACCAGTCAATAAACTGTACAAAACTCAATAAAAAACCAGTAAATAAACTGTACAAAACTCAAAAAAGAACCAGTCAATAAACTGTACAAAACGCAATAAAAACAGTCAATAAACTGTACAAGACTACATAAAGACACTGTCAATAAACTGTACAAAACTAAATAAAGAACCAGTCAATAAATTGTACACAAACTATATAAAGACACAGTCAATAAACAGTACAAAACTAAATAAAGAACAGTCAATAAACTGTACAAAACTAAATAAAGAAACAGTCAATAAACTGTAAAAAACTCAATAAAGAAACAGTCAATAAACTGTACAAAACTAAATAAAGAAACAGTCAATAAACTGTGCAAAACTCAATAAAGAAACAGTCAATAAACTGTACAAAACTGAATAAAGAAGCAGTCAATAAACTGTACAAAACTCAATAAAGAACCATCAATAAACTGTACAAAACTAAATAAAGAAACAGTCAATAAACTGTACAAAACTCAATAAAGAAACAGTCAATAAACTGTAGAAAACTCAATAAAGAACCAGTCAATGAACTATACAAAACTCAATAAAGAACCAGTCAATAAACTGTACAAAACTAAATAAAGAAACATTCAATAAACAGTACAAAACTCAATAAAGAACCAGTCAATAAACTGTACAAAACTGAATAAAGAACCAGTCAATAAACTGTACAAAACTGAACAAAGAACCATTCAATAAACTGTACAAAACTCAATAAAGAACCAGTCAATGAACTATACAAAACTCAATAAAGAACCAGTAAATAAACTGTACAAAACTAAATAAAGAAACATTCAATAAACAGTACAAAACTCAATAAAGAACCAGTCAATAAACTGTACAAAACTGCATAAAGAACCAGTCAATAAACTGTACAAAACTGAACAAAGAACCATTCAATAAACTGTACAAAACTCAATAAAGAACCAGTCAATAAACTGTACAAAACTCAATAAAGAACCAGTCAATAAACTGTACAAAACTCAATAAAAAACCAGTAAATAAACTGTACAAAATTCAAAAAAGAACCAGTCAATAAACTGTACAAAACTCAATAAAGAACCATCAATAAACTGTACAAAACTAAATAAAGAAACAGTCAATAAACTGTACAAAACTCAATAAAGAAACAGTCAATAAACTGTAGAAAACTCAATAAAGAACCAGTCAATGAACTATACAAAACTCAATAAAGAACCAGTCAATAAACTGTACAAAACTAAATAAAGAAACATTCAATAAACAGTACAAAACTCAATAAAGAACCAGTCAATAAACTGTACAAAACTGAATAAAGAACCAGTCAATAAACTGTACAAAACTGAACAAAGAACCATTCAATAAACTGTACAAAACTCAATAAAGAACCAGTCAATAAACATTACAAAACTGAATAAAGAACCAGTCAATAAACTGTACAAAACTCAATAAAGAACCAGTAAATAAACTGTACAAAACTCAAAAAAGAACCAGCCAATAAACTGTACAAAACTCAATAAAGAAACAATCAATAAACTGTAGAAAACTCAATTAAGAAACAGTCAACAAACTGTACAAAACTCAATAAAGAACCAGTCAATAAATTGTACACAAACTAACTAAAGAAACAGCCAATAAACTGTACAAAACTCAATAAAGAACCAGTCAATAAACTGTACAAAAATAAATAAAGAAACAGTCAATAAACTGTACAAAACTAAATAAAGAACAAGTCAATAAATTGAACACAAACTAAATAAATAAACAGTCAATAAACTGTACAAAACTTAATAAAGAAACAGTCAATAAACTGTACAAAACTTAATAAAGAACCAGTCAAGAAATTGTACGCAATCTCAGTAAAGAACCAGTCGATAAACATTACAAAACTGAATAAAGAAAGAGTCAATAAACTGTACAAAACTCAATAAAGAACCAGTCAATGACCTATACAAAACTCAATAAAGAACCAGTCAATAAACTGTACAAAACTAAATAAAGAAACATTCAATAAACAGTACAAAACTCAATAAAGAACCAGTCAATAAACTGTACAAAACTGAATAAAGAACCAGTCAATAAACTGTACAAAACTGAACAAAGAACCATTCAATAAACTGTACAAAACTTAATAAAGAAACAGTCAATAAACTGTACAAAACTTAATAAAGAACCAGTCAAGAAATTGTACGCAATCTCAATAAAGACCCAGTCAATAAACTGTACAAAACTGAATAAAGAACCAGTCAATAAACTGTACAAAACTGAACAAAGAACCATTCAATAAACTGTACAAAACTCAATAAAGAACCAGTCAATAAACTGTACAAAACTCTATAAAGAACCAGTCAATAAACTGTACAAAACTCAATAAAGAACCAGTAAATAAACTGTACAAAACTCAAAAAAGAACCAGTCAATAAACTGTACAAAACTCAATAAAGAAACAGTCAATAAACTGTGCAAAACTCAATAAAGAACCAGTCAATAAATTGTACACAAACTAACTAAAGAAACAGTCAATAAACTGTACAAAACTCAATAAAGAACCAGTCAATAAACTGTACAAAAATAAATAAAGAAACAGTCAATAAACTGTACAAAACTAAATAAAGAACAAGTCAATAAATTGTACACAAACTAAATAAATAAACAGTCAATAAACTGTACAAAACTTAATAAAGAAACAGTCAATAAACTGTACAAAACTTAATAAAGAACCAGTCAAGAAATTGTACGCAATCTCAGTAAAGAACCAGTCGATAAACATTACAAAACTGAATAAAGAACCAGTCAAAAAACTGTACAAAACTCAATAAAGAACCAGTCAATAAACATTACAAAACTGAAAAAAGAACCAGTCAATAAACTATACAAAACTCAATAAAGAAGCAGTCAATAAACAGTACAAAACTAAATCAAAAAACGGTCAATAAACTGTATAAAACTAAATAAAGACACAGTCAATAAACTGTACAAAACTAAATAAAGAACCAGTCAATAAATTGTACACAAACTATATAAAGAAACAGTCAATAAACTGTACAAAACTCAATAAAGAAACAGTCAATAAACTGTACAAAACTGAATAAAGAAGCAGTCAATAAACTGTACAAAAGTGAATAAAGAACCAGTCAATAAACTGTACAAAACTCAATAAAGAACCAGTCAATAAACTGTACAAAACTCAATAAAAAACCAGTAAATAAACTGTACAAAACTCAAAAAAGAACCAGTCAATAAACTGTACAAAACGCAATAAAAACAGTCAATAAACTGTACAAGACTACATAAAGACACTGTCAATAAACTGTACAAAACTAAATAAAGAACCAGTCAATAAATTGTACACAAACTATATAAAGACACAGTCAATAAACAGTACAAAACTAAATAAAGAACAGTCAATAAACTGTACAAAACTAAATAAAGAACCAGTCAATAATTGTACACAAACTCAATAAAGAACCAGTCAATAAACTGTACAAAACTTAATAAAGAACCAGTCAAGAAATTGTACGCAATCTCAATAAAGAACCAGTCAATAAACTGTACAAAACTGAATAAAGAACCAGTCAATAAACTGTACAAAACTGAACAAAGAACCATTCAATAAACTGTACAAAACTCAATAAAGAACCAGTCAATAAACTGTACAAAACTCTATAAAGAACCAGTCAATAAACTGTACAAAACTCAATAAAGAACCAGTAAATAAACTGTACAAAACTCAAAAAAGAACCAGTCAATAAACTGTACAAAACTCAATAAAGAAACAGTCAATAAACTGTGCAAAACTCAATAAAGAACCAGTCAATAAATTGTACACAAACTAACTAAAGAAACAGTCAATAAACTGTACAAAACTCAATAAAGAACCAGTCAATAAACTGTACAAAAATAAATAAAGAAACAGTCAATAAACTGTACAAAACTAAATAAAGAAACAGTCAATAAACTGTACAAAACTAAATAAAGAAACAGTCAATAAACTGTACAAAACTAAATAATGAACCAGTCAATAAATTGTACACAAACTCAATAAAGAACCAGTCAATAAACTACAAAACTGAATAAAGAACCAGTCAATAAACTGTACAAAACTGAATAAAGATCCAGTCAATAAACTGTACAAAACTCAATAAAGAACCAGTCAATAAACTGTACAAAACTCAATACAGAACCAGTCTATAAACTCTACAAAACTCAATAAAGAACCAGTCAATAGACTGTACAAAACTAAATAAAGAAACAGTCAACAAACTGTACAAAACTCAACAAAGAACCAGTCAATAAACTGTACAAAACTGAATAAAGAACCAGTCAATAAACTGTACAAAACTGAATAAAGAACCAGTCAATAAACTGTACAAAACTCAATAAAGAACCAGTCAATAAACTGTAGAAAACTCAATAAAAAACCAGTAAATAAACTGTACAAAACTCAAAAAAGAACTAGTCAATAAACTGTACAAAACGCAATAAAAAACAGTCAATAAACTGTACAAGACTACATAAAGACACTGTCAATAAACTGTACAAAACTAAATAAAGAACCAGTCAATAAATTGTACACAAACTATATAAAGACACAGTCAATAAACAGTACAAAACTAAATAAAGAACAGTCAATAAACTGTACAAAACTAAATAAAGAAACAGTCAATAAACTGTAAAAAACTGAATAAAGAAACAGTCAATAAACTGTACAAAACTAAATAAAGAAACAGTCAATAAACTGTGCAAAACTCAATAAAGAAACAGTCAATAAACTGTACAAAACTGAATAAAGAAGCAGTCAATAAACTGTACAAAACTCAATAAAGAACCATCAATAAACTGTACAAAACTAAATAAAGAAACAGTCAATAAACTGTACAAAACTCAATAAAGAAACAGTCAATAAACTGTAGAAAACTCAATAAAGAACCAGTCAATGAACTATACAAAACTCAATAAAGAACCAGTCAATAAACTGTACAAAACTAAATAAAGAAACATTCAATAAACAGTACAAAACTCAATAAAGAACCAGTCAATAAACTGTACAAAACTGAATAAAGAACCAGTCAATAAACTGTACAAAACTGAACAAAGAACCATTCAATAAACTGTACAAAACTCAATAAAGAACCAGTCAATAAACTGTACAAAACTCAATAAAGAACCAGTCAATAAACTGTACAAAACTCAATAAAGAACCAGTAAATAAACTGTACAAGCTCAAAAAAGAACCAGCCAATAAACTGTACAAAACTCAATAAAGAAACAATCAATAAACTGTAGAAAACTCAATTAAGAAACAGTCAACAAACTGTACAAAACTCAATAAAGAACCAGTCAATAAATTGTACACAAACTAACTAAAGAAACAGTCAATAAACTGTACAAAACTCAATAAAGAACCAGTCAATAAACTGTACAAAAATAAATAAAGAAACAGTCAATAAACTGTACAAAACTAAATAAAGAACAAGTCAATAAATTGAACACAAACTAAATAAATAAACAGTCAATAAACTGTACAAAACTTAATAAAGAAACAGTCAATAAACTGTACAAAACTTAATAAAGAACCAGTCAAGAAATTGTACGCAATCTCAGTAAAGAACCAGTCGATAAACATTACAAAACTGAATAAAGAAAGAGTCAATAAACTGTACAAAACTCAATAAAGAACCAGTCAATGACCTATACAAAACTCAATAAAGAACCAGTCAATAAACTGTACAAAACTAAATAAAGAAACATTCAATAAACAGTACAAAACTCAATAAAGAACCAGTCAATAAACTGTACAAAACTGAATAAAGAACCAGTCAATAAACTGTACAAAACTGAACAAAGAACCATTCAATAAACTGTACAAAACTTAATAAAGAAACAGTCAATAAACTGTACAAAACTTAATAAAGAACCAGTAAAGAAATTGTACGCAATCTCAATAAAGAACCAGTCAATAAACTGTACAAAACTGAATAAAGAACCAGTCAATAAACTGTACAAAACTGAACAAAGAACCATTCAATAAACTGTACAAAACTCAATAAAGAACCAGTCAATAAACTGTACAAAACTCTATAAAGAACCAGTCAATAAACTGTACAAAACTCAATAAAGAACCAGTAAATAAACTGTACAAAACTCAAAAAAGAACCAGTCAATAAACTGTACAAAACTCAATAAAGAAACAGTCAATAAACTGTGCAAAACTCAATAAAGAACCAGTCAATAAATTGTACACAAACTAACTAAAGAAACAGTCAATAAACTGTACAAAACTCAATAAAGAACCAGTCAATAAACTGTACAAAAATAAATAAAGAAACAGTCAATAAACTGTACAAAACTAAATAAAGAACAAGTCAATAAATTGTACACAAACTAAATAAATAAACAGTCAATAAACTGTACAAAACTTAATAAAGAAACAGTCAATAAACTGTACAAAACTTAATAAAGAACCAGTCAAGAAATTGTACGCAATCTCAGTAAAGAACCAGTCGATAAACATTACAAAACTGAATAAAGAACCAGTCAAAAAACTGTACAAAACTCAATAAAGAACCAGTCAATAAACATTACAAAACTGAAAAAAGAACCAGTCAATAAACTATACAAAACTCAATAAAGAAGCAGTCAATAAACAGTACAAAACTAAATCAAAAAACGGTCAATAAACTGTATAAAACTAAATAAAGACACAGTCAATAAACTGTACAAAACTAAATAAAGAACCAGTCAATAAATTGTACACAAACTATATAAAGAAACAGTCAATAAACTGTACAAAACTCAATAAAGAAACAGTCCATAAACTGTACAAAAGTGAATAAAGAAGCAGTCAATAAACTGTACAAAAGTGAATAAAGAACCAGTCAATAAACTGTACAAAACTCAATAAAGAACCAGTCAATAAACTGTACAAAACTCAATAAAAAACCAGTAAATAAACTGTACAAAACTCAAAAAAGAACCAGTCAATAAACTGTACAAAACGCAATAAAAACAGTCAATAAACTGTACAAGACTACATAAAGACACTGTCAATAAACTGTACAAAACTAAATAAAGAACCAGTCAATAAATTGTACACAAACTATATAAAGACACAGTCAATAAACAGTACAAAACTAAATAAAGAACAGTCAATAAACTGTACAAAACTAAATAAAGAAACAGTCAATAAACTGTAAAAAACTGAATAAAGAAACAGTCAATAAACTGTACAAAACTAAATAAAGAAACAGTCAATAAACTGTGCAAAACTCAATAAAGAAACAGTCAATAAACTGTACAAAACTGAATAAAGAAGCAGTCAATAAACTGTACAAAACTCAATAAAGAACCATCAATAAACTGTACAAAACTAAATAAAGAAACAGTCAATAAACTGTACAAAACTCAATAAAGAAACAGTCAATAAACTGTAGAAAACTCAATAAAGAACCAGTCAATGAACTATACAAAACTCAATAAAGAACCAGTCAATAAACTGTACAAAACTAAATAAAGAAACATTCAATAAACAGTACAAAACTCAATAAAGAACCAGTCAATAAACTGTACAAAACTGAATAAAGAACCAGTCAATAAACTGTACAAAACTGAACAAAGAACCATTCAATAAACTGTACAAAACTCAATAAAGAACCAGTCAATGAACTATACAAAACTCAATAAAGAACCAGTAAATAAACTGTACAAAACTAAATAAAGAAACATTCAATAAACAGTACAAAACTCAATAAAGAACCAGTCAATAAACTGTACAAAACTGCATAAAGAACCAGTCAATAAACTGTACAAAACTGAACAAAGAACCATTCAATAAACTGTACAAAACTCAATAAAGAACCAGTCAATAAACTGTACAAAACTCAATAAAGAACCAGTCAATAAACTGTACAAAACTCAATAAAAAACCAGTAAATAAACTGTACAAAATTCAAAAAAGAACCAGTCAATAAACTGTACAAAACTCAATAAAGAACCATCAATAAACTGTACAAAACTAAATAAAGAAACAGTCAATAAACTGTACAAAACTCAATAAAGAAACAGTCAATAAACTGTAGAAAACTCAATAAAGAACCATTCAATGAACTATACAAAACTCAATAAAGAACCAGTCAATAAACTGTACAAAACTAAATAAAGAAACATTCAATAAACAGTACAAAACTCAATAAAGAACCAGTCAATAAACTGTACAAAACTGAATAAAGAACCAGTCAATAAACTGTACAAAACTGAACAAAGAACCATTCAATAAACTGTACAAAACTCAATAAAGAACCAGTCAATAAACTGTACAAAACTCAATAAAGAACCAGTCAATAAACTGTACAAAACTCAATAAAGAACCAGTAAATAAACTGTACAAAACTCAAAAAAGAACCAGCCAATAAACTGTACAAAACTCAATAAAGAAACAATCAATAAACTGTAGAAAACTCAATTAAGAAACAGTCAACAAACTGTACAAAACTCAATAAAGAACCAGTCAATAAATTGTACACAAACTAACTAAAGAAACAGCCAATAAACTGTACAAAACTCAATAAAGAACCAGTCAATAAACTGTACAAAAATAAATAAAGAAACAGTCAATAAACTGTACAAAACTAAATAAAGAACAAGTCAATAAATTGAACACAAACTAAATAAATAAACAGTCAATAAACTGTACAAAACTTAATAAAGAAACAGTCAATAAACTGTACAAAACTTAATAAAGAACCAGTCAAGAAATTGTACGCAATCTCAGTAAAGAACCAGTCGATAAACATTACAAAACTGAATAAAGAAAGAGTCAATAAACTGTACAAAACTCAATAAAGAACCAGTCAATGACCTATACAAAACTCAATAAAGAACCAGTCAATAAACTGTACAAAACTAAATAAAGAAACATTCAATAAACAGTACAAAACTCAATAAAGAACCAGTCAATAAACTGTACAAAACTGAATAAAGAACCAGTCAATAAACTGTACAAAACTGAACAAAGAACCATTCAATAAACTGTACAAAACTTAATAAAGAAACAGTCAATAAACTGTACAAGACTACATAAAGAACCAGTCAAGAAATTGTACGCAATCTCAATAAAGACCCAGTCAATAAACTGTACAAAACTGAATAAAGAACCAGTCAATAAACTGTACAAAACTGAACAAAGAACCATTCAATAAACTGTACAAAACTCAATAAAGAACCAGTCAATAAACTGTACAAAACTCTATAAAGAACCAGTCAATAAACTGTACAAAACTCAATAAAGAACCAGTAAATAAACTGTACAAAACTCAAAAAAGAACCAGTCAATAAACTGTACAAAACTCAATAAAGAAACAGTCAATAAACTGTGCAAAACTCAATAAAGAACCAGTCAATAAATTGTACACAAACTAACTAAAGAAACAGTCAATAAACTGTACAAAACTCAATAAAGAACCAGTCAATAAACTGTACAAAAATAAATAAAGAAACAGTCAATAAACTGTACAAAACTAAATAAAGAACAAGTCAATAAATTGTACACAAACTAAATAAATAAACAGTCAATAAACTGTACAAAACTTAATAAAGAAACAGTCAATAAACTGTACAAAACTTAATAAAGAACCAGTCAAGAAATTGTACGCAATCTCAGTAAAGAACCAGTCGATAAACATTACAAAACTGAATAAAGAACCAGTCAAAAAACTGTACAAAACTCAATAAAGAACCAGTCAATAAACATTACAAAACTGAAAAAAGAACCAGTCAATAAACTATACAAAACTCAATAAAGAAGCAGTCAATAAACAGTACAAAACTAAATCAAAAAACGGTCAATAAACTGTATAAAACTAAATAAAGACACAGTCAATAAACTGTACAAAACTAAATAAAGAACCAGTCAATAAATTGTACACAAACTATATAAAGAAACAGTCAATAAACTGTACAAAACTCAATAAAGAAACAGTCAATAAACTGTACAAAAGTGAATAAAGAAGCAGTCAATAAACTGTACAAAAGTGAATAAAGAACCAGTCAATAAACTGTACAAAACTCAATAAAGAACCAGTCAATAAACTGTACAAAACTCAATAAAAAACCAGTAAATAAACTGTACAAAACTCAAAAAAGAACCAGTCAATAAACTGTACAAAACGAAATAAAAACAGTCAATAAACTGTACAAGACTACATAAAGACACTGTCAATAAACTGTACAAAACTAAATAAAGAACCAGTCAATAAATTGTACACAAACTATATAAAGACACAGTCAATAAACAGTACAAAACTAAATAAAGAACAGTCAATAAACTGTACAAAACTAAATAAAGAACCAGTCAATAATTGTACACAAACTCAATAAAGAACCAGTCAATAAACTGTACAAAACTTAATAAAGAACCAGTCAAGAAATTGTACGCAATCTCAATAAAGAACCAGTCAATAAACTGTACAAAACTGAATAAAGAACCAGTCAATAAACTGTACAAAACTGAACAAAGAACCATTCAATAAACTGTACAAAACTCAATAAAGAACCAGTCAATAAACTGTACAAAACTCTATAAAGAACCAGTCAATAAACTGTACAAAACTCAATAAAGAACCAGTAAATAAACTGTACAAAACTCAATAAAGAACCAGTCAATAAACTGTACAAAACTCAATAAAGAAACAGTCAATAAACTGTGCAAAACTCAATAAAGAACCAGTCAATAAATTGTACACAAACTAACTAAAGAAACAGTCAATAAACTGTACAAAACTCAATAAAGAACCAGTCAATAAACTGTACAAAAATAAATAAAGAAACAGTCAATAAACTGTACAAAACTAAATAAAGAACAAGTCAATAAATTGTACACAAACTAAATAAATAAACAGTCAATAAACTGTACAAAACTTAATAAAGAAACAGTCAATAAACTGTACAAAACTTAATAAAGAACCAGTCAAGAAATTGTACGCAATCTCAGTAAAGAACCAGTCGATAAACATTACAAAACTGAATAAAGAATCAGTCAAAAAACTGTACAAAACTCAATAAAGAACCAGTCAATAAACATTACAAAACTGAAAAAAGAACCAGTCAATAAACTATACAAAACTCAATAAAGAAGCAGTCAATAAACAGTACAAAACTAAATCAAAAAACGGTCAATAAACTGTATAAAACTAAATAAAGACACAGTCAATAAACTGTACAAAACTAAATAAAGAACCAGTCAATAAATTGTACACAAACTATATAAAGAAACAGTCAATAAACTGTACAAAACTCAATAAAGAAACAGTCAATGAACTGTACAAAAGTGAATAAAGAAGCAGTCAATAAACTGTACAAAAGTGAATAAAGAACCAGTCAATAAACTGTACAAAACTCAATAAAGAACCAGTCAATAAACTGTACAAAACTCAATAAAAAACCAGTAAATAAACTGTACAAAACTCAAAAAAGAACCAGTCAATAAACTGTACAAAACGCAATAAAAACAGTCAATAAACTGTACAAGACTACATAAAGACACTGTCAATAAACTGTACAAAACTAAATAAAGAACCAGTCAATAAATTGTACACAAACTATATAAAGACACAGTCAATAAACAGTACAAAACTAAATAAAGAACAGTCAATAAACTGTACAAAACTAAATAAAGAACCAGTCAATAATTGTACACAAACTCAATAAAGAACCAGTCAATAAACTGTACAAAACTTAATAAAGAACCAGTCAAGAAATTGTACGCAATCTCAATAAAGAACCAGTCAATAAACTGTACAAAACTGAATAAAGAACCAGTCAATAAACTGTACAAAACTGAACAAAGAACCATTCAATAAACTGTACAAAACTCAATAAAGAACCAGTCAATAAACTGTACAAAACTCTATAAAGAACCAGTCAATAAACTGTACAAAACTCAATAAAGAACCAGTAAATAAACTGTACAAAACTCAAAAAAGAACCAGTCAATAAACTGTACAAAACTCAATAAAGAAACAGTCAATAAACTGTGCAAAACTCAATAAAGAACCAGTCAATAAATTGTACACAAACTAACTAAAGAAACAGTCAATAAACTGTACAAAACTCAATAAAGAACCAGTCAATAAACTGTACAAAAATAAATAAAGAAACAGTCAATAAACTGTACAAAACTAAATAAAGAACAAGTCAATAAATTGTACACAAACTAAATAAATAAACAGTCAATAAACTGTACAAAACTTAATAAAGAAACAGTCAATAAACTGTACAAAACTTAATAAAGAACCAGTCAAGAAATTGTACGCAATCTCAGTAAAGAACCAGTCGATAAACATTACAAAACTGAATAAAGAACCAGTCAAAAAACTGTACAAAACTCAATAAAGAACCAGTCAATAAACATTACAAAACTGAAAAAAGAACCAGTCAATAAACTATACAAAACTCAATAAAGAAGCAGTCAATAAACAGTACAAAACTAAATCAAAAAACGGTCAATAAACTGTATAAAACTAAATAAAGACACAGTCAATAAACTGTACAAAACTAAATAAAGAACCAGTCAATAAATTGTACACAAACTATATAAAGAAACAGTCAATAAACTGTACAAAACTCAATAAAGAAACAGTCAATAAACTGTACAAAAGTGAATAAAGAAGCAGTCAATAAACTGTACAAAAGTGAATAAAGAACCAGTCAATAAACTGTACAAAACTCAATAAAGAACCAGTCAATAAACTGTACAAAACTCAATAAAAAACCAGTAAATAAACTGTACAAAACTCAAAAAAGAACCAGTCAATAAACTGTACAAAACGCAATAAAAACAGTCAATAAACTGTACAAGACTACATAAAGACACTGTCAATAAACTGTACAAAACTAAATAAAGAACCAGTCAATAAATTGTACACAAACTATATAAAGACACAGTCAATAAACAGTACAAAACTAAATAAAGAACAGTCAATAAACTGTACAAAACTAAATAAAGAACCAGTCAATAATTGTACACAAACTCAATAAAGAACCAGTCAATAAACTGTACAAAACTTAATAAAGAACCAGTCAAGAAATTGTACGCAATCTCAATAAAGACCCAGTCAATAAACTGTACAAAACTGAATAAAGAACCAGTCAATAAACTGTACAAAACTGAACAAAGAACCATTCAATAAACTGTACAAAACTCAATAAAGAACCAGTCAATAAACTGTACAAAACTCTATAAAGAACCAGTCAATAAACTGTACAAAACTCAATAAAGAACCAGTAAATAAACTGTACAAAACTCAAAAAAGAACCAGTCAATAAACTGTACAAAACTCAATAAAGAAACAGTCAATAAACTGTGCAAAACTCAATAAAGAACCAGTCAATAAATTGTACACAAACTAACTAAAGAAACAGTCAATAAACTGTACAAAACTCAATAAAGAACCAGTCAATAAACTGTACAAAAATAAATAAAGAAACAGTCAATAAACTGTACAAAACTAAATAAAGAAACAGCCAATAAACTGTACAAAACTAAATAAAGAAACAGTCAATAAACTGTACAAAACTAAATAATGAACCAGTCAATAAATTGTACACAAACTCAATAAAGAACCAGTCAATAAACTACAAAACTGAATAAAGAACCAGTCAATAAACTGTACAAAACTGAATAAAGATCCAGTCAATAAACTGTACAAAACTCAATAAAGAACCAGTCAATAAACTGTACAAAACTCAATACAGAACCAGTCTATAAACTCTACAAAACTCAATAAAGAACCAGTCAATAGACTGTACAAAACTAAATAAAGAAACAGTCAACAAACTGTACAAAACTCAACAAAGAACCAGTCAATAAACTGTACAAAACTGAATAAAGAACCAGTCAATAAACTGTACAAAACTGAACAAAGAACCAGTCAATAAACTGTACAAAACTCAATAAAGAACCAGTCAATAAACTGTAGAAAACTCAATAAAAAACCAGTAAATAAACTGTACAAAACTCAAAAAAGAACTAGTCAATTAACTGTACAAAACGCAATAAAAAACAGTCAATAAACTGTACAAGACTACATAAAGACACTGTCAATAAACTGTACAAAACTAAATAAAGAACCAGTCAATAAATTGTACACAAACTATATAAAGACACAGTCAATAAACAGTACAAAACTAAATAAAGAACAGTCAATAAACTGTACAAAACTAAATAAAGAAACAGTCAATAAACTGTAAAAAACTGAATAAAGAAACAGTCAATAAACTGTACAAAACTAAATAAAGAAACAGTCAATAAACTGTGCAAAACTCAATAAAGAAACAGTCAATAAACTGTACAAAACTGAATAAAGAAGCAGTCAATAAACTGTACAAAACTCAATAAAGAACCATCAATAAACTGTACAAAACTAAATAAAGAAACAGTCAATAAACTGTACAAAACTCAATAAAGAAACAGTCAATAAACTGTAGAAAACTCAATAAAGAACCAGTCAATGAACTATACAAAACTCAATAAAGAACCAGTCAATAAACTGTACAAAACTAAATAAAGAAACATTCAATAAACAGTACAAAACTCAATAAAGAACCAGTCAATAAACTGTACAAAACTAAATAAAGAACCAGTCAATAAACTGTACAAAACTGAACAAAGAACCATTCAATAAACTGTACAAAACTCAATAAAGAACCAGTCAATAAACTGTACAAAACTCAATAAAGAACCAGTCAATAAACTGTACAAAACTCAATAAAGAACCAGTAAATAAACTGTACAAGCTCAAAAAAGAACCAGCCAATAAACTGTACAAAACTCAATAAAGAAACAATCAATAAACTGTAGAAAACTCAATTAAGAAACAGTCAACAAACTGTACAAAACTCAATAAAGAACCAGTCAATAAATTGGACACAAACTAACTAAAGAAACAGTCAATAAACTGTACAAAACTCAATAAAGAACCAGTCAATAAACTGTACAAAAATAAATAAAGAAACAGTCAATAAACTGTACAAAACTAAATAAAGAACAAGTCAATAAATTGAACACAAACTAAATAAATAAACAGTCAATAAACTGTACAAAACTTAATAAAGAAACAGTCAATAAACTGTACAAAACTTAATAAAGAACCAGTCAAGAAATTGTACGCAATCTCAGTAAAGAACCAGTCGATAAACATTACAAAACTGAATAAAGAAAGAGTCAATAAACTGTACAAAACTCAATAAAGAACCAGTCAATGACCTATACAAAACTCAATAAAGAACCAGTCAATAAACTGTACAAAACTAAATAAAGAAACATTCAATAAACAGTACAAAACTCAATAAAGAACCAGTCAATAAACTGTACAAAACTGAATAAAGAACCAGTCAATAAACTGTACAAAACTGAACAAAGAACCATTCAATAAACTGTACAAAACTTAATAAAGAAACAGTCAATAAACTGTACAAAACTTAATAAAGAACCAGTCAAGAAATTGTACGCAATCTCAATAAAGAACCAGTCAATAAACTGTACAAAACTGAATAAAGAACCAGTCAATAAACTGTACAAAACTGAACAAAGAACCATTCAATAAACTGTACAAAACTCAATAAAGAACCAGTCAATAAACTGTACAAAACTCTATAAAGAACCAGTCAATAAACTGTACAAAACTCAATAAAGAACCAGTAAATAAACTGTACAAAACTCAAAAAAGAACCAGTCAATAAACTGTACAAAACTCAATAAAGAAACAGTCAATAAACTGTGCAAAACTCAATAAAGAACCAGTCAATAAATTGTACACAAACTAACTAAAGAAACAGTCAATAAACTGTACAAAACTCAATAAAGAACCAGTCAATAAACTGTACAAAAATAAATAAAGAAACAGTCAATAAACTGTACAAAACTAAATAAAGAACAAGTCAATAAATTGTACACAAACTAAATAAATAAACAGTCAATAAACTGTACAAAACTTAATAAAGAAACAGTCAATAAACTGTACAAAACTTAATAAAGAACCAGTCAAGAAATTGTACGCAATCTCAGTAAAGAACCAGTCGATAAACATTACAAAACTGAATAAAGAACCAGTCAAAAAACTGTACAAAACTCAATAAAGAACCAGTCAATAAACATTACAAAACTGAAAAAAGAACCAGTCAATAAACTATACAAAACTCAATAAAGAAGCAGTCAATAAACAGTACAAAACTAAATCAAAAAACGGTCAATAAACTGTATAAAACTAAATAAAGACACAGTCAATAAACTGTACAAAACTAAATAAAGAACCAGTCAATAAATTGTACACAAACTATATAAAGAAACAGTCAATAAACTGTACAAAACTCAATAAAGAAACAGTCCATAAACTGTACAAAAGTGAATAAAGAAGCAGTCAATAAACTGTACAAAAGTGAATAAAGAACCAGTCAATAAACTGTACAAAACTCAATAAAGAACCAGTCAATAAACTGTACAAAACTCAATAAAAAACCAGTAAATAAACTGTACAAAACTCAAAAAAGAACCAGTCAATAAACTGTACAAAACGCAATAAAAACAGTCAATAAACTGTACAAGACTACATAAAGACACTGTCAATAAACTGTACAAAACTAAATAAAGAACCAGTCAATAAATTGTACACAAACTATATAAAGACACAGTCAATAAACAGTACAAAACTAAATAAAGAACAGTCAATAAACTGTACAAAACTAAATAAAGAAACAGTCAATAAACTGTAAAAAACTGAATAAAGAAACAGTCAATAAACTGTACAAAACTAAATAAAGAAACAGTCAATAAACTGTGCAAAACTCAATAAAGAAACAGTCAATAAACTGTACAAAACTGAATAAAGAAGCAGTCAATAAACTGTACAAAACTCAATAAAGAACCATCAATAAACTGTACAAAACTAAATAAAGAAACAGTCAATAAACTGTACAAAACTCAATAAAGAAACAGTCAATAAACTGTAGAAAACTCAATAAAGAACCAGTCAATGAACTATACAAAACTCAATAAAGAACCAGTCAATAAACTGTACAAAACTAAATAAAGAAACATTCAATAAACAGTACAAAACTCAATAAAGAACCAGTCAATAAACTGTACAAAACTGAATAAAGAACCAGTCAATAAACTGTACAAAACTGAACAAAGAACCATTCAATAAACTGTACAAAACTCAATAAAGAACCAGTCAATGAACTATACAAAACTCAATAAAGAACCAGTAAATAAACTGTACAAAACTAAATAAAGAAACATTCAATAAACAGTACAAAACTCAATAAAGAACCAGTCAATAAACTGTACAAAACTGCATAAAGAACCAGTCAATAAACTGTACAAAACTGAACAAAGAACCATTCAATAAACTGTACAAAACTCAATAAAGAACCAGTCAATAAACTGTACAAAACTCAATAAAGAACCAGTCAATAAACTGTACAAAACTCAATAAAAAACCAGTAAATAAACTGTACAAAATTCAAAAAAGAACCAGTCAATAAACTGTACAAAACTCAATAAAGAACCATCAATAAACTGTACAAAACTAAATAAAGAAACAGTCAATAAACTGTACAAAACTCAATAAAGAAACAGTCAATAAACTGTAGAAAACTCAATAAAGAACCATTCAATGAACTATACAAAACTCAATAAAGAACCAGTCAATAAACTGTACAAAACTAAATAAAGAAACATTCAATAAACTGTACAAAACTCAATAAAGAACCAGTCAATAAACTGTACAAAACTGAATAAAGAACCAGTCAATAAACTGTACAAAACTGAACAAAGAACCATTCAATAAACTGTACAAAACTCAATAAAGAACCAGTCAATAAACTGTACAAAACTCAATAAAGAACCAGTCAATAAACTGTACAAAACTCAATAAAGAACCAGTAAATAAACTGTACAAAACTCAAAAAAGAACCAGCCAATAAACTGTACAAAACTCAATAAAGAAACAATCAATAAACTGTAGAAAACTCAATTAAGAAACAGTCAACAAACTGTACAAAACTCAATAAAGAACCAGTCAATAAATTGTACACAAACTAACTAAAGAAACAGCCAATAAACTGTACAAAACTCAATAAAGAACCAGTCAATAAACTGTACAAAACTCAAAAAAGAAACAGTCAATAAACTGTACAAAACTCAATAAAGAACAAGTCAATAAATTGAACACAAACTAAATAAATAAACAGTCAATAAACTGTACAAAACTTAATAAAGAAACAGTCAATAAACTGTACAAAACTTAATAAAGAACCAGTCAAGAAATTGTACGCAATCTCAGTAAAGAACCAGTCGATAAACATTACAAAACTGAATAAAGAAAGAGTCAATAAACTGTACAAAACTCAATAAAGAACCAGTCAATGACCTATACAAAACTCAATAAAGAACCAGTCAATAAACTGTACAAAACTAAATAAAGAAACATTCAATAAACAGTACAAAACTCAATAAAGAACCAGTCAATAAACTGTACAAAACTGAATAAAGAACCAGTCAATAAACTGTACAAAACTGAACAAAGAACCATTCAATAAACTGTACAAAACTTAATAAAGAAACAGTCAATAAACTGTACAAAACTTAATAAAGAACCAGTCAAGAAATTGTACGCAATCTCAATAAAGACCCAGTCAATAAACTGTACAAAACTGAATAAAGAACCAGTCAATAAACTGTACAAAACTGAACAAAGAACCATTCAATAAACTGTACAAAACTCAATAAAGAACCAGTCAATAAACTGTACAAAACTCTATAAAGAACCAGTCAATAAACTGTACAAAACTCAATAAAGAACCAGTAAATAAACTGTACAAAACTCAAAAAAGAACCAGTCAATAAACTGTACAAAACTCAATAAAGAAACAGTCAATAAACTGTGCAAAACTCAATAAAGAACCAGTCAATAAATTGTACACAAACTAACTAAAGAAACAGTCAATAAACTGTACAAAACTCAATAAAGAACCAGTCAATAAACTGTACAAAAATAAATAAAGAAACAGTCAATAAACTGTACAAAACTAAATAAAGAACAAGTCAATAAATTGTACACAAACTAAATAAATAAACAGTCAATAAACTGTACAAAACTTAATAAAGAAACAGTCAATAAACTGTACAAAACTTAATAAAGAACCAGTCAAGAAATTGTACGCAATCTCAGTAAAGAACCAGTCGATAAACATTACAAAACTGAATAAAGAACCAGTCAAAAAACTGTACAAAACTCAATAAAGAACCAGTCAATAAACATTACAAAACTGAAAAAAGAACCAGTCAATAAACTATACAAAACTCAATAAAGAAGCAGTCAATAAACAGTACAAAACTAAATCAAAAAACGGTCAATAAACTGTATAAAACTAAATAAAGACACAGTCAATAAACTGTACAAAACTAAATAAAGAACCAGTCAATAAATTGTACACAAACTATATAAAGAAACAGTCAATAAACTGTACAAAACTCAATAAAGAAACAGTCAATAAACTGTACAAAAGTGAATAAAGAAGCAGTCAATAAACTGTACAAAAGTGAATAAAGAACCAGTCAATAAACTGTACAAAACTCAATAAAGAACCAGTCAATAAACTGTACAAAACTCAATAAAAAACCAGTAAATAAACTGTACAAAACTCAAAAAAGAACCAGTCAATAAACTGTACAAAACGCAATAAAAACAGTCAATAAACTGTACAAGACTACATAAAGACACTGTCAATAAACTGTACAAAACTAAATAAAGAACCAGTCAATAAATTGTACACAAACTATATAAAGACACAGTCAATAAACAGTACAAAACTAAATAAAGAACAGTCAATAAACTGTACAAAACTAAATAAAGAACCAGTCAATAATTGTACACAAACTCAATAAAGAACCAGTCAATAAACTGTACAAAACTTAATAAAGAACCAGTCAAGAAATTGTACGCAATCTCAATAAAGAACCAGTCAATAAACTGTACAAAACTGAATAAAGAACCAGTCAATAAACTGTACAAAACTGAACAAAGAACCATTCAATAAACTGTACAAAACTCAATAAAGAACCAGTCAATAAACTGTACAAAACTCTATAAAGAACCAGTCAATAAACTGTACAAAACTCAATAAAGAACCAGTAAATAAACTGTACAAAACTCAAAAAAGAACCAGTCAATAAACTGTACAAAACTCAATAAAGAAACAGTCAATAAACTGTGCAAAACTCAATAAAGAACCAGTCAATAAATTGTACACAAACTAACTAAAGAAACAGTCAATAAACTGTACAAAACTCAATAAAGAACCAGTCAATAAACTGTACAAAAATAAATAAAGAAACAGTCAATAAACTGTACAAAACTAAATAAAGAACAAGTCAATAAATTGTACACAAACTAAATAAATAAACAGTCAATAAACTGTACAAAACTTAATAAAGAAACAGTCAATAAACTGTACAAAACTTAATAAAGAACCAGTCAAGAAATTGTACGCAATCTCAGTAAAGAACCAGTCGATAAACATTACAAAACTGAATAAAGAATCAGTCAAAAAACTGTACAAAACTCAATAAAGAACCAGTCAATAAACATTACAAAACTGAAAAAAGAACCAGTCAATAAACTATACAAAACTCAATAAAGAAGCAGTCAATAAACAGTACAAAACTAAATCAAAAAACGGTCAATAAACTGTATAAAACTAAATAAAGACACAGTCAATAAACTGTACAAAACTAAATAAAGAACCAGTCAATAAATTGTACACAAACTATATAAAGAAACAGTCAATAAACTGTACAAAACTCAATAAAGAAACAGTCAATAAACTGTACAAAAGTGAATAAAGAAGCAGTAAATAAACTGTACAAAAGTGAATAAAGAACCAGTCAATAAACTGTACAAAACTCAATAAAGAACCAGTCAATAAACTGTACAAAACTCAATAAAAAACCAGTAAATAAACTGTACAAAACTCAAAAAAGAACCAGTCAATAAACTGTACAAAACGCAATAAAAACAGTCAATAAACTGTACAAGACTACATAAAGACACTGTCAATAAACTGTACAAAACTAAATAAAGAACCAGTCAATAAATTGTACACAAACTATATAAAGACACAGTCAATAAACAGTACAAAACTAAATAAAGAACAGTCAATAAACTGTACAAAACTAAATAAAGAACCAGTCAATAATTGTACACAAACTCAATAAAGAACCAGTCAATAAACTGTACAAAACTTAATAAAGAACCAGTCAAGAAATTGTACGCAATCTCAATAAAGAACCAGTCAATAAACTGTACAAAACTGAATAAAGAACCAGTCAATAAACTGTACAAAACTGAACAAAGAACCATTCAATAAACTGTACAAAACTCAATAAAGAACCAGTCAATAAACTGTACAAAACTCTATAAAGAACCAGTCAATAAACTGTACAAAACTCAATAAAGAACCAGTAAATAAACTGTACAAAACTCAAAAAAGAACCAGTCAATAAACTGTACAAAACTCAATAAAGAAACAGTCAATAAACTGTGCAAAACTCAATAAAGAACCAGTCAATAAATTGTACACAAACTAACTAAAGAAACAGTCAATAAACTGTACAAAACTCAATAAAGAACCAGTCAATAAACTGTACAAAAATAAATAAAGAAACAGTCAATAAACTGTACAAAACTAAATAAAGAACAAGTCAATAAATTGTACACAAACTAAATAAATAAACAGTCAATAAACTGTACAAAACTTAATAAAGAAACAGTCAATAAACTGTACAAAACTTAATAAAGAACCAGTCAAGAAATTGTACGCAATCTCAGTAAAGAACCAGTCGATAAACATTACAAAACTGAATAAAGAACCAGTCAAAAAACTGTACAAAACTCAATAAAGAACCAGTCAATAAACATTACAAAACTGAAAAAAGAACCAGTCAATAAACTATACAAAACTCAATAAAGAAGCAGTCAATAAACAGTACAAAACTAAATCAAAAAACGGTCAATAAACTGTATAAAACTAAATAAAGACACAGTCAATAAACTGTACAAAACTAAATAAAGAACCAGTCAATAAATTGTACACAAACTATATAAAGAAACAGTCAATAAACTGTACAAAACTCAATAAAGAAACAGTCAATAAACTGTACAAAAGTGAATAAAGAAGCAGTCAATAAACTGTACAAAAGTGAATAAAGAACCAGTCAATAAACTGTACAAAACTCAATAAAGAACCAGTCAATAAACTGTACAAAACTCAATAAAAAACCAGTAAATAAACTGTACAAAACTCAAAAAAGAACCAGTCAATAAACTGTACAAAACGCAATAAAAACAGTCAATAAACTGTACAAGACTACATAAAGACACTGTCAATAAACTGTACAAAACTAAATAAAGAACCAGTCAATAAATTGTACACAAACTATATAAAGACACAGTCAATAAACAGTACAAAACTAAATAAAGAACAGTCAATAAACTGTACAAAACTAAATAAAGAAACAGTCAATAAACTGTAAAAAACTGAATAAAGAAACAGTCAATAAACTGTACAAAACTAAATAAAGAAACAGTCAATAAACTGTGCAAAACTCAATAAAGAAACAGTCAATAAACTGTACAAAACTGAATAAAGAAGCAGTCAATAAACTGTACAAAACTCAATAAAGAACCATCAATAAACTGTACAAAACTAAATAAAGAAACAGTCAATAAACTGTACAAAACTCAATAAAGAAACAGTCAATAAACTGTAGAAAACTCAATAAAGAACCAGTCAATGAACTATACAAAACTCAATAAAGAACCAGTCAATAAACTGTACAAAACTAAATCAAGAAACATTCAATAAACAGTACAAAACTCAATAAAGAACCAGTCAATAAACTGTACAAAACTGAATAAAGAACCAGTCAATAAACTGTACAAAACTGAACAAAGAACCATTCAATAAACTGTACAAAACTCAATAAAGAACCAGTCAATGAACTATACAAAACTCAATAAAGAACCAGTAAATAAACTGTACAAAACTAAATAAAGAAACATTCAATAAACAGTACAAAACTCAATAAAGAACCAGTCAATAAACTGTACAAAACTGAATAAAGAACCAGTCAATAAACTGTACAAAACTGAACAAAGAACCATTCAATAAACTGTACAAAACTCAATAAAGAACCAGTCAATAAACTGTACAAAACTCAATAAAGAACCAGTCAATAAACTGTACAAAACTCAATAAAAAACCAGTAAATAAACTGTACAAAACTCAAAAAAGAACCAGTCAATAAACTGTACAAAACTCAATAAAGAAACAGTCAATAAACTGTAGAAAACTCAATTAAGAAACAGTCAATAAACTTTGCAAAACTCAATAAAGAACCAGTCAATAAATTGTACACAAACTAACTAAAGAAACAGTCAATAAACTGTACAAAACTCAATAAAGAACCAGTCAATAAAATGTACAAAAATAAATAAAGAAACAGTCAATAAACTGTACAAAACTAAATAAAGAACAAGTCAATAAATTGTACACAAACTAAATAAATAAACAGTCAATAAACTGTACAAAACTTAATAAAGAAACAGTCAATAAACTGTACAAAACTTAATAAAGAACCAGTCAATAAACTGTACAAAACTCAATAAAGAACCAGTCAATAAACTGTACAAAACTCAATAAAGAACCAGTCAATAAACTGTGCAAAACTCAATAAAGAACCAGTAAATAAACTGTCCAAAACTCAGAAAAGAACCAGTCAATAAACTTTACAAAACTCTATAAAGAAAAAGTCAATAAACTGTAGAAAACTCAATTAAGAAGCAGTCAATAAACTGTACAAAACTTTATAAAGAAATGGTCAATAAACTGTACAAAACTAAATAAAGAAACAGTCAATAAACTGTACAAAACTCAATAAAGAACCAGTCAATAAACTGTACAAAACTCAATAAAGAACCAGTCAATGAACTCTACAAAACTCAATAAAGAACAAGTAAATAAACTGTACAAAACTAAATAAATAAACAGTCAATAAACTGTACAAACTAAATAAAGACACAGTCAATAAACATTACAAAACTAAATAAAGAACCAGTCAATAAATTGTACACAAACTATATAAAGAAACAGTCAATAAACTGTACAAAACTAAAGAAACAGTCAATAAATAGTACAAAACTAAATAAAGAAACAGTCAATAAACTGTACAAAACTCAATAAAGAAACAGTCAATAAACTGTACAAAACTGAATAAAGAAGCAGTCAATTAACTGTACAAAACTGAATAAAGAAGCAGTCAATAAACTGGACTAAACTGAATAAAGAACCACTCAATAAACTGTACAAACCTGAATAAAGAACCAGTCAATAAACTGTACAAACCTGAATAAAGAACCCGTCAATAAACATTACAAAACTGAATAAAGAACCAGTCAATAAACTGTACAAAACTGAATAAAGAACCAGTCAATAAACTGTACAAAACTCAATAAAGAACCAGTCAATAAACTGTACAAAACTAAATAAAGAACCAGTCAATAAACTGTTCAAAACTCAATAAAGAACCACTCAATAAACTGTACAAAACTAAATAAAGAAACAGTCAATAAACTGTACAAAACTAAATAAAGAAACAGTCAATAAACTGTACAAAACTCTATAAAGAAACAGTCAATAAACTGAACAAAACTCAATAAAGAAGCAGTCAATAAACTGTACAAAACTGAATAAAGAAGCAGTCAATAAACTGTACAAAATTGATTAAAGAACCAGTCAATAAACTGTACAAAACTCAAAAAAGAACCAGTCAATAAAGTGTACAAAACTCAATAAAGAAACAGTCAATACAATAAAGTGTACAAAACTCAATAAAGAAACAGTCAATAAACTGTACAAAACTGAATAAAGAAACAGTCAATAAAATGTACAAAACTGAAAAAGGAAACAGTCAATAAACTGTTTAAAACTAAATAAAGAACCAGTCAATAAACTGTACAAAACTCAAAAAAGAACCAGTCAATAAACTGTACAAAACTCAATAAAGAACCAGTCAATAAATTGTACACAAAGTAAATAAAGAAACAGTCAATAAACTGTACAAAACTAAATAAAGAAACAGTCAACAAACTGTACAAAAATAAATAAAAAAACAGTCAATAAACTGCACAAAACTAAATAAAGAACCAGTCAATAAATTGTACACAAACTTAATAAAGAAACAGTCTATAAACTGTACAAAGCTAAATAAAGAAACAGTCAATAAACTGTACAAAACTAAATAAGGAACCAGTCAATAAAT